>WAAB01016674.1:95025-105269 GCA_013389865.1 Piaya cayana | reverse complement strand
AATGGCATGAGGTTTAACAAGGCCAAATGCCGGGTCCTGCACTTGGGGCACAACAACCCTACGCAGAGCTACAGACTAGGAGAAGTCTGTCTAGAAAGCTGTCTGAAGGAGAGGGACCTAGGCGTTTTGGTCAACAGGTGACTGAACATGAGCCAGCAGTGTGCCCAGGTGGCCAAGAAGGCCAATGGCATCTTGGCTTGTATCAGAAATGGTGTGACTAGCAGGTCCAGGGAGGTTCTTCTCCCTCTCTACTCAGCACTGGTGAGACCACTCCTTGAATACTGTGTGCAGTTGTGGATGCAGCTGCTTTGAAGTTAGCCACAGTAACCCTATAGTATCCTCAGGTGTTTCTCTATCAGAGTCAATCGTGAAAATCTGTGGTTATTGTTTTATGGTCTCTCCTTACCTTCTTTTCTGACACCTTTCTTTGGTTCCTGACAATTGGATTGGTTTCTAGAACTGCAAAGCTGTTCTTATGCACAGCACTGTTTTCCCAGTTCTAATCCACAGCAAACATTTGGTAGTTTCCACTGTGTTGCAACTCACTCATGGTCTCAGTTAAAAAAACTGATTAAAGTATTTGTGTGCTGGTCTGCTGGCAGGTCTTCAGACTGATCAAAACTCTGGGTGACCTTTACCTACACGACACTAAACCATTATTCTATTTTTTCTGTGTCTCCCATTCTCTGAACATAGAGTTAAATTAAGTTATCTTTGTAGAGTCTTTTTCAGGGTAAGAAAGTATCCAGGTATAGAGAGCTTAAGTCCACTGGGACAGGAGATACAGTCTCTTCTTTACAGCCCAACAATTAAGGCTTGGAGTTAACAATTCATCTCTGCATCCTCTTTTCAGTTGAGTTGTACTATAGATGAACTAAAGTAAAACTGGAGGTTGTAGTGTGGTGGGTGTTGGTCTCTTCTCCCAAGTAACTAGCAATAGAATGAGAAGAAATGGCCTTATGTTACATAAAGGGAGGTTTGGGTCAGATATAAGTTAAAAAATCTTTACTGGAAGAGTGGTGAAACATTGGAACAGGCTGTCCAGGGAACTGATGGAGTCACCATCATTGGAGCTTTTAAGAAAATGTGTAGATGTGGCAGTTCAGGACATTACCTAGTAAGCATTTTGGTGTTGGGCAGATGGTTGCACTGAATGATCTTAGAGGTCTTTTCCAAGCTTAAAGATTCTATAATTCTGTGAATAAGACACGTGAAGAATCTATTCAAAGTTATACACAGGCTTAGGGAGAGGGTGGAATTTCCAGTGGTTACACCCTGGCCCATGAGACTTAATTACCCAAAACAGTCTGAAATTTGTTTGCATAGCTAACTCCCTGGTTAGTTCTGGGGAGGTATGTGGCTTACTTCCCACTTTAGGGATTTTCTTGTCTGATTTTCTTCTGAAGGTGAATAATATCATATTTCTCTAAATGCAGCTGACTGAGAATCAAACTCTGTTCAGCAACAGTTGCATCTGCTACAGCAGTTTCTTTGTCCTTTTCAAGATGTACCTTGAAGAAGTCGCTAGCTCATACTTCAGCCTAAACCATAATACCTCTAATGTACACCATTTTCTGAGTAAACACACTCAGATGTGACACCTCACTTCCATAATTTACCTATGTAAATCTCTGTCAGTGTATGAGAAAAGACAGAATTATCACAACATTTTTATTTTAAATGGTCAAAACTCTTTTGAACACCAGTGTGTTCCTTTTGTCCAGAAATTATTTGGATTGCCATCTAAATTTGGTTTAAGTTTTCAATAGTTCAGCAAGTTGTACTGTTCATGCATGGTGATCTAGCCTTTAAGTTGTTCAATACACAAAATAGGTAATCAGTTGACAACACAAAACTATACTGGTCAATTAATGTGGAATTTCTTTCATAAGGTAATTTTTGGAACCTTCATTGTTGGTGTTTGTTTTGATCATCTGATCACATTTCTAATGACTTCACTGAAGATGGTTTTTTTTAAAGCAAAGTCCTCATCCTGGCATGGCATGAAAGTTAGGTAGAAAGGGAAGCTAAGTGAAACCAATAAGTTTTGCCATAAGCAAAGCAAGTAGAACACTGAAAATAGAACACTGAGAAACCATTTTTCCTCTTTATGCATGTCACGTCTCCTTTGAAGGTAACTACTTGAAATGCTGACTGCAGCTCAGTATTACCATGGGTACAGAACCAGACATGAGTTATTACTTCCACTGGTTTAATGCCATGCTGGACTAGCTGCATTTAAACAAACAGAACTCTTATCTTGAGATGAGGTTGTTGATTATCACATCCTTGAGCTGAGATGGCCTGAAACCCTCATTGTTTCTCCTTAAGGTATGTATTAGTCTGTGTTTTGATCTGTTTTTTTTAATAGGCATATGTTTTGCTGTCTCAAAAGGAATTAGTGTTCTGCCTTTTCAAGTCTCAGGGAAAGGAAGGGCAAAAACCTTATCACTGAATGAAGGTGTGACGCTCCTGCAGTATGTTTTGCAGAGGGAAGTGATGTCTCCTGTCTTCTTAGAGAAGTTAATCCTTGAAAGTGCCAAGAAAACTGCAGGGCACTGGCTTCATTGTCTGTCTTTTTGGGAGGAACAATCATGGCCAGAGGTGTGAGATGTGCTAGTGAAGGAATCTGCAATATACTGTATGTGATAGTTCATAGGAAGCAAAACCAAGGAAAGTCTTGAATTGTGTAGAGTCAGGCAAAGATAATAACAAAGCCTGTATGCATGAGTTACACAAGCATGATTATCCCCATGTGACAAAGTTTTCCATGGTTATACTGCATAGCTATAATGTGTTTAAACACTGTCCTGCTATAGCAACATGACTCATTTGTTCTTTTAAAGACATTTTGATTACATTAGGGGCATCATTTTTTTGAAGTTTGATCACTTACACCGAGTCAGTTAGCTATCTTTTCTTTTCTGAATATGCCTGGTTATCTTATGAGTAAGCTTGGAGAATGTGAGTCTGAATGACTGTTGGTGGGGTCTGCCTGTTTACAGTAAGAAAACAGCCCAAATAAAGACATGGCTAGTATGTCATGCCAGCAAACTGGTAAATATTTTTTCTGATAGTAAACTGAAGAACTACTGAAGAGATCACTCCTTTTTCTCAAAGATCTTCTGATCATTTGGGCTCGCAAAAATAGTTCTTAAATTGGTACAAAATAGATCCATAAACAAAGCACAAATACTCCTTTGTGTTTTACAAATTATGCTTTATGAAAAAGCAGCCTTGTATCGGAATTAATGAATCATAAGTATTAAGATTTTAGAGAACTTCAAATGTCAATATAATTAGAAAATACAGGGTTGTCTATTGTCATATCTATTTCAAATTTTTTTTTGTTTAGACAAGCTACTTCCTCTGAATTTTTGGAAACTTCTAAACTAGAGATTTTTACTTAAAGCAATGAGGAGAACTCAGGACTTCTATTCATGGATAGTTTTATTGGAAAAGTTTATAGTAGAATGATGTATCTGTGTGACAGCATATTGATGTGTGTACTACTTAATAGAAGAGCCAGAATTTCTTGTTTATGAAATATTAAGTCTGCAGTAATCATCTGTTATGAACCAGAAGGAAAAAAACCCCACTGTGTAAACTGAAAAAAAATCCTACTTTAATACTGTCCGTATTATTTTTGTGTAAACGGACACTGATGTACCCTTGTTGCTTAAAAATATGAAAATTAGAAAGAGGCACAGCTAGGTTTAAAAAAAAATAAAGTTGTTCTTAAAACGATTGCGAAGAAAACATAGGCATTAGTTTTTAAATACTGTTGTGGCTTTATTGTTTCATTATCATAATTATTCTTCAAAAAAACCCCCATCTGTTTGTGACCGTCATGGTATGCTCAAGAATAATACAGGCAGTGCTTGTTCTAGCTCAATTTCTGGTAAATCTCAACCAAAGTACTTGTGAAATGGCTCTTGACTCTCTTGAAGCTACTGAGAGTTACTGGATAGAAGCCAAATAGCATGGATTTCCCAGGCTTATTGCTTGGTAACTTAGGAATACAGAATCATTCCTAAATTCCTTCATTCCTAAATTGCTTTAAAATGTCTCCTCCCCTCCTCTCTGGAAAACCACATTATGAAAGCTTGAAGGCTAGCAGACCACTGCTGTCTTTACACGTAGTCTGGTTTGCTGCCAGTCCTGCAAATGTTCCTGTGACATGAGTCATGAATTAAAAAGTAGAAGGTAAGCTCAGCATTACAGCAGGCAGAAACAGCCAAATTAATAACTTCTCAGTTATTAATTCTACTCTTACGGGATCACCATAACCAATTTGCATGAAATAACAAGCCTCAGCTCACTGGTTTGCCTATAGTTTTACTTTCCTTGCAAAGTCAACTCTTGCTGCAGCCAATGGAAGCATTCTGGGCCTTGGATTAATCATAAAACACTCATAGATATAAAATTTAAATTATTCAGGAGACAGTGACATAGAGGCTTTCAGTCTTTAAAGTCCTTTGTCTATTCTGGGACACTTCCACATTTTTATTAACATTGTTCACCTGTGGAAATGAGAAAACAAATTGCAACAGCACACAGTTATATGATACATAACTGGCATTAAACTGCAGGTATGTCAAGATTAAAAATACTAACATAGAGGTTGTAATTAATGTGTGTACACTGTTTTGGCAACCAGCAGCTTTTGAAATACGGATTCACCAGATCAAAATTTCTCAAATCTTGTCTCCTCTATGCTCAAACTGTATATGAAAAACACATCAGCAATTTGATTTCTGCATTTATTCACTTAATTTTAAAATGGATTGTGCCTGTTCTCTCTGGAGACATTTGCATGCAAATCATCATCTGAGATTCTTTTTTCTAAGCACTGATTGATTATTTTTGTCTCATGTTTGGACACAGGGTAATCAAAAGAGCAAAGCAAGGGTTACATCACTCAGGGATTTGTTCTGATGAGGGTACCACATGCTTTAAACCTGCTTATACAAGTAAAAAAACTGAATGTACAAGCTACAAGAGAACACAGAAACAGCCTGGAAAAAATGCATAGCGACTGCTGTTACCAAAATGTCTATATGTGTATCTGGGTTTGTATTTCTGCAAAGTAAACTTTATTTTAAAACATTCTGCCATAGAAAAAGACGTTAGTTAGGATCTTTAGCACTTGAGAAAACAATCATTTACTTCCTGCATATTTCCTTGATTTTTCCTCTCAGTGCATCACAAACTTGTGGATTTTTTTTTCAGCTGGAAAGTTATTACGGAAACAGCCAGAAACAAGCAATAATTACAGTAAAACATGACAAAATAAGGTACTGTTGGAACCAGGAAAGCATCAAAGCAACCTGCTTGTGGTTTATCTCCTAGGTGAGAGAAAGAGCTCAGGGTGTGACTGGGAAAATAAGGTTTATGCCATGGAAATGTAGTGATTACCACACATGAATAAGGAGCTGTTGACTAATGGGCAGTTTTGGGTGCAGATGACTAACAGTTTCATTCTGGGAATCCTGTTCATGACTCTAAGAAGGGCTCCCTGTATTTTACCCATCTGGATCTGTGTTTGGCTTTAGGCAAGATTACATTAACTGCATACAGAATGCTGATGACTACCTTGCCATAACTATGCACATGAATGTTTCTTTGCAGTTAAGAGCAGGACCCAGAATTCTGTTAAGATTCCAAGTTACTGAGTTCTAACTCCTTGAATTCTCATGTGTATTAATCTGAAATGAAAAATTGTCAAAACAATATGCTTTCAATTAACTGCATTATTGGAGTGACAGATGAATACTTCCTGCAATTAGAGACAATTGATGATTATGGACTGCTAAATAAAGAGCATTTCTTGCCCATTATAAGTATTCATATAAAATCATTGACTAGATATTGCTGTGTGAAATTGGTGGATGGAGAAAATGAAATGAATGTGTTTAGTATTTTACTTGGTAATTTTAAAGATGAGATATAAGTTGTACAGGCTATATGATACAGAAGCCAAACAGCATCAGAAGATCATTTGTTTCATGGCAGTCAAAAGATAACAGCAAAATCATGTGAATCATTAACTATCAGATATGAAGGGTACAAAAACAAAGTTCCTGTCTCTTAAAGAGGTAAAACTGGTGGTGATTGGAACATAGTGATCAGGAAATAAATAATATATTGCTAGAATGGAAAGTAAACCTAGAAAAGTGAACTTTGCCATTAGACACCACTATGTTAATTAATTTTTTGTTGAATAATGCTGAATTGGCAGATTGAAATATGAAGGCCTTTTTTAATTAAGAAAAGAAATCACAGTGACTTGAAATGTACTGTAGAAACAGTACTAGATGAGTTGTCTGAAGTTCTTTAAGTAGAACAGATAAATAGCTTGATTACTGGTATTTGAAAGAATACTGTGTTGCCAGGTTTTCTTCACTTTCCTGTAAGAGTATCACATCTTGCTCACTCGAGAGCAGGATGTTACACGGGATTGTTCCATAGTCCCTTTGAACTTCCAATTTTTATACCCCATTTAGGATTTTATTTGAAAGCATATCTGAACCATAGAATTTAAAATTTGTATTTTGGGTGGATCGTTACTAATTACGTAACATGATTGCTTTGCCTTTAGTGGATGCTGATTAGGAAAAAAACCACCATTTAAAACACCTGCAGAAGCTAAGATTTTCCCAGTTTGGCATAACTTCCTGTTCACAGCTTCAGTGAAAGTTGATTACAGTCTGATATGATAAAGTAACTATTAATGGAATCTGCACTCAGATTGAATTGTTTTGTTATTAACAGTATACAGAATATTCCTTAGTTTCCCTCCATTTCTCTTCTGCCTTGTGTGATCTGCTATTTCAGTCTATTCCTGCTAACTGTACTAGGCAATTCTCTAGTTGATATGGGAGGTGGGAACTGAAAAATGTCCTTTGGGGGACAGAAGTGGAAAACTCTCTTAGCAAGCTCCAGAAGTTTTGAAGCATATTTTTTTTTTTACTTTCGCAAGTATTTCCTCATACTGAACAGTGTAGGAGTAATACTTTAACTTTATTTTTATAGGTTTTTATGGTATATATTATTAATACTTTTACTAAGTTTTTATAAAAAATTTACTGCAATTACATCTTAAAGAGCCCAGAAATTTTCTGAGAAAAACCAAAAAAACTGTAGTTGAGAAATTAAAGTTGTGTCTTAATTTGAAAGAGTTGCGCTGCTCTGCCCAGCAGTGGTGCCTCAGAGTGAAATTGGTCTTTGGAGGAGAGAATCACAGCAAAATGATCTACACTTGCTTGGAAATGGTTGAGAGGAGGTAGAGCAGTTTTAGCCCTTTAAGAAGAGACCACACTATACTCCAAGAGGGGAGATAAGAGGTTTGTTGGTGAGAGGTGCTCTGAAGAATGAAAGTAGTGTCCATTTAATTCTGTCTTGCCAGCACTGAGGTTCTAGAAGATGCAGTCAGTTTGGCTGGTATAGGTTGTTTTCCTTAAATGTGAGTGTGGTAAACAATAAGAAAATTCCAGGGAAATGGAGGATGAGGAGTGGGTGGGTGGAGTGTTCGGGTGGTTTTATTTTTTTCTCTCTCCTTACTCTATGTCCACTGTTCTAACTACTATAGACCTCCCACTCTCTCTGAGGATTATGGATTCCAACAGCAATAATTACTTATACCTCAGAGCTTTCCTGTCTTCCCAGGGTGTTTTGTAGCATACATGCTGAATAAGATACTGCAAAGGAAGAAAACACATGATTGTGAAATTGCAAAGGTGGCTTCCTTTTGCATACAACAGGACTAAATTATAATTATACACACACGAAGACTGATATTTTCTCATTTTGGAACCTTATCTTTGAGACCAGAAAAAAAGAAATGTTCTATGCAATATGCTTGGTTTTCAAAAGGCAAAATTAAAAAAAAATTCTCCAGAAGTACTGCCTCGTAGAGATCTCTCTTGGCTTTTTATCACAGTCTTTGCATCACTTAACATGGATGCTTATTCATGGTTGACTCATGCTTACAGCCAGACTATCACAAGAGTTAAAATATGGAGTGATTGATGATAGCGAGGCCTTAGCATAGGGAGACCATATTCTGGCATGCATTTAGTCTACATCCAATGGGACAACGCTTCTGGCAGGAGAAAGGGATATATCTTGATAGAAACAGTATGAGTGTGAATATAGCTATCATTTTATTTTTTTCATCTCAAAGCTGAGTTTTGCTATTGCTTTTATTCTACGCTGCAATCTCCTTGCTTTCTGACCTGTTTTCTTACTGACTCAGCCCAGGTCTGCTTCTACCCCATCAGGTCTTTCAACAGCCTTCTTTTTGCAGTCCATTGCATATGGGTCCTCTTCTTGACTATGACAGCTTCTTTTTTCTCTGGGGTTTGTGTGGCTACATGGAATTTGGTTGTTTCAGGGATTGCTGTGCTTAGCTCCATGCTTAGGCATGCCCTGTTGAAGTGCAATATTCAGTAATCACAGCTGTAAAGAGCCACCAGGTGTATATGAGATACAGTTACTCTTAAAATTTTAGCAGCACTCATATGACTGGAATGCAGTGTGCTCCTGATGCAACAACCACTCTCATGTAAAACTAACACATGTGGGTGTTATAAGAATTGAAAAAAAAAGTGTCAGAAGCATGAATGTTTCAATTAAAAGATATATTGAGATGAAATTGGGCTGTATCTGGCATCCTTTCAAAAAGACAGAGAATTTTTTTTTTTAATTGTGTATACAATTTTCCTTTCCCTTTCAATAAAGCTTTGGCATATTCTTAGTGCTTTTTATGCTTCATAAAAACATTACCTAAAAATACTTAATGAAAACCTGAACTAGATCGTAGAATGGAGGAAGAAAAATAAAAGATTCTTGCAGGTCTCTGGAACACATGGGCAGATTTAACGAGCCAGATTTCATTCTCCTTCAGAGAATTTTTTTCCAAAATGGCTGGCAAAGGAAAATAATGTTACTTTTCCACATTTCTCAGGTTTTCTATGAGCAGCCAATGTGACCTTTGAATTGCCTGAAGTAATTTCAAAGGGAGCTGTATATTGTTACAACAAAATAATGAAAGATACAGTAGTGCTTACTGTGATAGTGCTCTGGTATCTTGTACATGCATGTATTCCAGTACTGGAACTTACTGGAAAGACTTTTTACTCTTCCTCCCTTTAATTTTACTTTCCCTTTTCTTATTTTCATACATTTCTCCTTTTTTATTTTATCTCTCTTCCGCAACTCTTAACTTCCTCTCTATGACTCATTTTTATTTCTAACATTGAACATTGATTAAGTTGCTGAATTTCTATGCAAACCAAAAGACTGCCTTTTTGTTGAAAGGAGAAAAAAAGAAAACACACAAAAAAAAAGGAAAATCCCCAAAGTCTCCACCTAGTAAAGATTCCATATAGGGCTCTTGAAGGATTTATATTGTCTTCCATGACATCACAGAGAGGCATATGCCAAGTCTGTTTTCATGTCCAAGTCTGGTTTTGTGTCCATGAAGGAAAAGCTGGACTTGTTTGGGAAAGAAAAAAACAACCCACATTTGTATTTTCACAGATTACAAAAACACAATTCACAGTGAGTATATTATAATCTTTCCAAATCTGGATGCACAGTAATCAAACTGCAAGGAAATTCAGAACATTAAATGCTGCGTGAAAAAACCGACAGAGACCCTTTCTGATACTCCTATTCCAATGTCTCTGCAAAGGAAAATTAATTGCAATCTGTAGTCTGCTTTCTGAGACTAAGAAAGTTGGAATATTTCCTTTTTAAATCAATGCTGCAATTGAAGGTTACTGCAAGACTATAGGCCCTCTTTCTAATTCAAATGGCCTTTGTCAAATACTGCTGAATGCAACTTCCTTTGACACAATTTCTCACAGCATTCCGCTACGGAAACTGTCAGCCTCTGGCCTGGACAGGCGCACACTCTCCTGGGTGGAAAACTGGTTGGATGGCCAGGCCCAGAGACTGGTAGTAAATGGTGTTAAATCCAGCTGGAGGCCAATGACAATTGGTGATCCCCAGGGCTCAGTGCTGGGTCCAGCCCTGTTCTATGTCTTCATCAATGACCTGGATGAAGGCATTGAGTGCACCCTTAGCAAGTTTGCAGACGACACTAAGCTGGGGGGAAGTGTCGATCTGCTGGAGGGTAGGGAGTCTCTGCAAAGGGATCTGAACAGGCTGGACTGCTGGGCTGAGTCTAATGGCATGAGGTTTAACAAGGCCAAATGCCGGGTCCTGCACTTGGGGCA
>WAAB01016674.1:51003-91699 GCA_013389865.1 Piaya cayana | reverse complement strand
GAGGGAAAGGCTGTGGATGTGGTCTTCCTGGACTTCAGTAAAGCCTTTGACACAGTTTCTCACAGCATTCTGCTACGGAAACTGTCAGCCTCTGGCCTGGACAGGCGCACACTCTCCTGGGTGGAAAACTGGTTGGATGAACGGGCCCAAAGAGTGGTGGTAAATGGTACCTCTGGTATCTTCAGAGCATTAGTACCATAAGTAGAGAGCTTTGAGTTGCTGTTACTGTATGGAAACTGAAAAAGAGACCAAGATGGCTCCAGAGGAGCCCTCCATTACAAATAATCCATGGAACTTCTAAGACAGAGATCAGAATAAAAACAAAAGTAACTTTTGTGACTAGACGACTGTTTGAACTGGAAATTTCTTTTGGTCATCTTGGAACATTGTTCCAAACTTACAGTTTAAATGTGTATTCAATCTTTGTGAACAGTGAGTCTCTGGCTCTTCTCTCCAGTTCCCTTAATCTACTGTGCAGGAACTATTTCATTCCTCAATATAAACACAACTCTCAGTAACTGTTTTCCAAGACTTGTCATCCTGAACACCACAGTGAATTTAGTCACAATTTGAGTAGGTTAAGTAGTATTTGTAATAGTGGCAAAGGAGAAGAAAACACTCTTTTTTACACCTCTATCACTTCTATGGAAGAACCTACAGGTAAAAAAAAAAAACCTTTCATTTTGATTTATTTAGGGGGTAAGATTAAAAGATTAAAATGACCTGCCATCATATGAGATGGAATAAACCATCCTGATATAACAAGTAGCTCCTCAAAGAACTGCTGGCCTGCTGTATACTAAGAACTACACAAGTGAAAGTTTGAGAAAGAGGAGACAGCGTGAATATATCAACCTGATCAGCTTGTTTAAATTATGAGCAAAAAATATCCATCCTAGATATTAACTAGTTATATAATTTTAGGGTGCTCTGCTCTCCCTTTTCCCACATTTCCCAGCAGGAAATACTATTGCACTACTTGAAGTCACTGTGTGATGCAAGAATTCACCACATTGCACTCGAGCACAAATGACAGAGATGATGAAATTGCTGAGTTTAATACACCAACACAGATGTTCTGAGTGGCTGAAGCCTGCAGAAATTCTACTCAAAACACTTCCCTCCACAGACTGAAGTCTCTATCACCTCTTTGATGTACTTATCTTGCCTAGTGTAGGTACGTACATTACCACTTAGGGACAGTTTACCAATGTTAGTGTTTAAATTGATTACTTTTTGGAGTGGCTAAGTCTGTCTAGAATTTTGATGTGTGAAGAGCATGTACCAAGATGCATCATACAGGAAATATTAACATATATACACAGTTGTTCTAAGAAAGTAACTTCTGTTCATTATTGCCCTGCAGCTCACTTAAGGAAAAAAAATGCAAGAGAGTCCAGATTATCAATGCCTTACATTGCCAGAAAGGGAACATACGTTACTAACCACAGACGAGTTTTGCAATGGAGGGTGCTGAATACGGGAGAGAACCTTATGTGACATAAAATGAGAAAATGGCAGGACTGCATAGTACTATCTAACCTCTTCAATGCAGGAAAACATAAACAAAGGGAAACAATCTCACAAGGTTGTAAGAAGGCTTGAAATAAGCAGGATAAACAGGAGATAGTACACAACACTCTATTCAAGCAAACCTTCTCTTATATTTCACTTAATATATCCTAGTAGATGAAGAAATTGTTCTGATTCATGCCTTCAGCTCAGTGTTCAAAATCCAGTTTATTCTTTTCTTGAAAAAGGGGGGAAAAAAGGAAGAGCTTCACTGTCACAAGGTATTGTTTCTGCAAAAGTAATAACAGAATGTATTTTGCAAGAAGTTTAGCAGCTTCTTGCCTTTTTTTTTCCTGTAGAAGAGAAAACCCTGAGATTCCTCAGGTTTCAGTGCAATAAATTTCCTTTTTTTCTTGTGACCCTGATTACCATCCTAGTAAGTAGTCTAGTGATAGGATTAGATGGTGATTCTACAGAGGTGTGGCAACAAATTAAGGAATGGAGAATGAAGTGCAATCAGATGCATGCATCTGAATCCCTAGGATTTTTGAAGTGGAGATGATTTGGTGCATGATGAAAAATTTCCAGTCTGTTCATTAAAAATTTCAGTTCCTTTTCTGTGAAACCTCCTCAGTTGGTTGCTTTTAATACTTGTGCAAGTTGATTTCTCTGAGAGAAATCAGTTAGACTGCACTGAGTGAAAGGGATGCAAAAAAAATGACATGATATTGTGCACAAATAAGTTGTTACAATGGGAACTCAGTGGTTTTACATTCATAAACAATTCTTAAATTCTTTTCATGAATCTGCATACCAGGAGGATTTGGTCATACTTACAGCTGCTCTATTCACATAAGAAAACGTTTGTTGGTTTTCTTTTAGTAGTGATTACTTTAGTTTTCTGTAGCACAAGTAAAAGTTTGTGTTTTAAAGTGGACCTTCTGTCACTTTCTTAGGTCTAGGAGAAGAGCTGATAAATGGGGTAACAAACAAGATCAGCTTTATTGAGAGGATGCAAACCTTATATAGTGCCTCTGTATCCAGTAACACCTATCCCAGTCAATTTCCACCTGTGAGAATCCTGCAGTACAGCGACAGAGTTCAATCCCTTTTTCCACAGATGTGCCCCTTATCTTCATATTTTCCTTCTAGTGTATTCCTTTCCTATTAACCCATGGGGTCTTAATAAAGACTCCAAGGTCTCAACTAGCTAGCAAGCATGAGAAAATCAGCTGTTTGTTCTGTGCTTGCTGCTACTATTGCAGGTACACCAAGGTATTGGCCACTTGCCCCAGCATACTTGCAATACTGGAATCTTTATGCCTACATTTACCCATATCCTTTCTGGCCTATTTATGTCATGTGAACCTCTTTCTAAAGAGCAAGGGAGCCCAAAAGGCCTGGATGCTCTTTAAGAAGGAAATTCTGGTGGAACAAAAGCAGGCCAAGCCCCCATGCTGAAAAATGAAGGTTAAAAAAACCACTTGGCTGAACAGAGAGCTCTGGGTGGATCTTGGAAAAAAATAGGAAAGTCTATGAGCCTTGGAAGAAGGGGCAGACATCTCAGGATAAAGTGAGATCATGCACAGAGAAAATCAGAACCGTTAAAGCCCAACTAGAACTTAAATTGGCCAATTCTATTAAAGATAATAAAAATGTTTCTACAAATATATCAACAACAAAAGGTGCCCAAGAAGAACTTGCTCCAAGTCCTGCTCTTGGAACACAACAACCCCATGGTTGTTCCCCTACAGGCTTGGAGAAGAGTGGTTGGAAAACTGCCTGACAGAGAAGGACCTGATGGGTCGAAACATTCAATGAGCAGCCCAAGCACTGAGACTGGGTGGAGTTTGGAAAGCCTGAGCCACGGTGCTTGAGTTTATAATAGGTTATAATGACTCTGTTGCGTTATGCTAATGAGGAAGCTGGCTGTTGGAGGCGGGAAATGCACCCTGGCAACACGGTTATGTGGTTGGCCTGTGACCAATGAATACGTGTTACTAGGGCAGAATCGACCAATCAACGTTTGGTGAGCTTGCGGTATAAAGAACCAGTCAACCTGCAATAAAGCGGCTTCATTTTGGATCATATTGATCGTTGTGCGTTGCCAAATTTCTTCCGTCGCTACAAGGACCTGGGGGTGCTGGTTGACAGCTGGCTGAATATGAGCCAATGATGTGTCCAAGTGGCCAAGAAGCCCAATAGCATCTTGGCCTGTATCAGAAACGTTGTGACCAGCAGGATCAGAGGAGTGATTGCGCCCCTGTACTCAGCATTGGTGAGACCACATCTCAAATACTGTGTTCAATGTTGGGGCCCTCATTACAAAAAAGACATTAAGGTGCTGGAATGTGTCCAGAGAAGGACAACAAAACTGGTGAAGGGGCTGAGGAGCAATTCTTATGAAAAGTGGCTTAGGATACTGGGGTTGTTTAGCCTAGAGGAAAGGAGGCTGAGGGGAGACCTTATCACTGTCTACAGCTACCTGGAGGTTCTAGCGAGAGTTCGTCTCTTCTCCCAAGTGATAGGTGATAGGACTAGAGGGTACGGCCTCAAGTTGTGCCAGGGGAGGTTCACACTGGACATTAGAAAAAAAATTCTTCACCAAAAGGGCTATTGGGCTCTGGAATAGGCTGCCTGGGGAGGTGGTTGAGTCACTATCACTTGAGGTATTTAAAAGATGGGTAGATGAAATGCTTAGGGATATGATTTAGTAGTGGGCAGGTATGGTTGGGACTGATGATCTCAAAGGTCTTTTCCAACCAAGCAATCCTATGATTCTATGTGAGAATAACTGAGGTAGCATAAATTAATATAAAGAAGAAATATAGAAATCCCTGAAATCAAGCATGTAAGCAGAGATTATTTGATCCATATTGTTTTTAAATTCAAGTAGATAGATCTTAATACTCCCTTGAGATCTTCTGCTGGAATGACTAAAGAATACCTTATACTGTATTTCTTGTTATCATTGCTAACATGTTCTTTGAAATTACTCCAGTTCATCTTACTTGAAGGTAAAGGTCATGCAATTAATGCAATTGGTTAAACTTATAACTTCAACAATTTTCTGGGAAAACTAGTTTTGTCAGTATCATGCCTAAGTATTATACAGTGAAATACAAGAAAAGCAATATAAGCAAAGATAATAGAAAAGCAAAATTATAGACATGTAGATTATGAAACTTACTTTGAGGTAGAAATTCTGCTGTTCTTGCCCTTCTGGGTAACTTCAGTAGCTTGTGACTAAAAGTGTATGAAATTTTGATTCTGAGATTCAAGAGCCCTTATGGATGGATGGATGGATGGATGGATTAAAAAGTGGTTCTGAATGGTAACCACTTTACTTCAGAGATCAGGAAAGTGTGATAGCATTGGTGCAAGCATCAGATTTCCCTGTGAAACCTGTTTATTCTGGACTAGAGTAAGTTTTTGTGAACTTGTTAGTTGTTCCTGCTGCAGTGAGTGTAAGAAAGATTATCAAAGGTATCATTGGATAATGTACTGAATTTTTCGATCATTACTGACTATTTAGATAAAAGACCACCTAACTCCAAGGACTTCTAAAAAGTGAAAGTAACATGTTTGTTTCCTTTTTTCTAAGTAACGGCTGCTTTCCAGATCACTGAAGTAATTTAGGGCTTTACCTAACATATGCTGACAAGAATAGTGCATGAAGATTGTCAAGGTGGTCCTGCATTAGCATTTATGTAGGCCACAAAATCATTTATTTGCTCCCCTTCAGAAGTGTTTTTATATGAGAGAAAAGATTTTTGAGATCTTGACCTCTTTAGTTATTTCCAATTGCATTACAATATAAATTAGTTTCTCTGGCCAATATAGTATGAGAGATCTGATGAACTTTTAACTTCATCTCTTCAAATGAGAAAATCCATTTTGGAGGAATTGTTTTCTTTATGTTACACAGATGAATATGCAATCTGACACGTTGAAGAAGAAACTATTAGGCTCAATACAAATGTTTCTATACTTATTAGCACTGTTTCACTTTCTAGCTTAATTTAATGATTTCTTCCACTTAGATCAGAATATGCATAAATGAGAACATAAATGTAAATACATATAAATGTGCTATCAATTCCGTTTTTAAGTCAGAATTGCAAAATTCTTTAAAATAAACAGGTATAACCTAAGGGCTAGGAGGGATGATAACCACTTTGCTTAAAGTGCTGAGGGAAATAGACAGATAATGCTCTAGTGTCATGTTTTAGGCCAGATAGTTTGGCAAAGAAATAAAATAAAATAAAGATATGAAAAAACATCATATACAGTGGAAGAGCAAATTCTTTAATTATAGTTGTGATCTCATTGGTAGTGGAAAACTGACAGTTGTTGCTGCTTTGGAGGCATGTCTTATAGTCTGCTAAGCATCAGTAATTCCCTCACTGCCCATGTATTCTACACAAATACATTAAATACGTATGCTCTGAAGTGCGGTGAGAAGGTATAGTGGAGGAAAAAAGTGTCTTTCTGACAGCATCAGGGTGGAAATGGGGCCTCTTGGGGATTGTAGAAAGGGGACGTTTTAATATTAATATAATGGAATGTTGGAAGTTGTTTTGGTGTGTTATTAAGAGGAGACACTGCACAAAGATGCAGGTTTTAGATCTTGCACAAAAGGAAAAAAAATGCAAACACATACTTCTATAGTAGTTAGTTTCATTCCTGTGGCACTACAGATCCTATTGAAACAGAGACAAAACCTTGCAATATCTGGATCTCTTTCACAAATTCAATTCTCTTACTTTCTCATAGGCTGGCAGGTAAATCTCTCTTTTGAAATATTAATCTGAAATCACATTTGGATGTGACTTTCCTTATTTACAATTTCTTTTCCTTTTCCTTTAACGGTGTGCTTACTTTACTCCCCATCTCTTCATAGCTACAGTCCATCTGCTATTTCCTAAGCAAATCAGGGTTTTTTTCCATGCTTTCCAGAGTCCTAAACATTTTCTGACTGCAGAAAAATGCAATAATGTGGTGTTATTTTGCTGTATTCTGGGTCTCTGGCAGAAATAAATATTTTATTAATCATTAGACTGTGCTTTTTGAGCTGTACAGATCTGAAATGTGCTGAAAACAAGAAATATTCATTCCATTTATGAGATGTCAACTGTCAAAGAATATTTTAATGATTTCATCAAGTAACTCTGCATTTCAAAACATATTGCAGGTCCCCTATGGATAACTTGGATTACACAAAGCAATCGCTGTACACATTAAGTATGACACAAGCTTTCATTTTTCTCTGCCTTAAGCATGTAGGATTGTTGTTTTTTTGCTTGGTGTTCCCTGTAACAAACATTCCTTTCTTTCTTAGATTTTTTTTGGAAAAGGTAGAAGATGATCCCACAAAACATCGAAGAAATCTTGTTTAATTCATAACTCCTTTTTTTTGGTATGTCTTCCCTATCTTAAAAGTGCAGTTTTCCTGGTCAGATTTTAGATCACAGAGTTCAGGAAAAAAAACACAGAAAACTTGTTTTACCACTGTCTCAGATCCTAAGTAGCCAGTTTGGGGGATTTAAAGCCATGCACAGTGGTAAGCAATCAAGTAGCAGCAGTTCAAATAATCTTGTCTGGTTACAGATAACAGAAACAGAAGAAAATTAGTTTATATTAATGTCTCTGTGGTAATCAGGGATCAGTTAGTAACATGAGCACTCACATTTAGCAAAATATCTAAACTCACAGATTTAAGCCCAAGAAGACTCCCATTCAAACTAGTTAGAATCACTGAAATAATTTCAAAGGAATGTACTTTTTTAGATTAGATCCAGTAAAACACTTTAATAACTAATAAGTAGGTTTGTCTGCCCTTTGGCTCCCCAAGTGGAAGACAGAATCTAATCCAGAGCACCTTATAGAGTGGACAAGCTAAGTAAATATCTATAGCTTATAACTACGGTAGAAAATGTTGAGAGGAATGAGGATGTTTCTAAGATCTCTCATTCCTCTCCAATTTAGGTAGATTTCTCAGTTTTCTAAGGAAATATTTCCATTCACACAGCATCACAGTTCTGAACCACTGCTTGAATGTAGGTATCTAGCATCAAACCTATGTAGGCAGCTACCTATGTAAAGCAGTATCTGAAAGGATAGTTTCCTATTCTCCCACACCAAAGAGAGGGCAAACTGAGTTGTTATATTTAAAAATATGGTCAGTAGTATCAGTAGAGACTTTGCACTGGAATTTCCCTTGTCTTTAAAGTGCTGATCGGTTTTAGTACCTATCTCATGTAAAACCTGATCAGGATTAAGAATCTCAGGAAAAGTCACAAAAGTCACAAGCAAGTTATTGCAGAGAGATCTTGAAAAGTGTTTCCTTGATTTGGATTAATACAGTAGCTGAATTTTCTGAAATCCTTTTCACTTGTTCTTTAAATATGTCATGGGTAATTCATAGTTTCTTGTCTTACATGCATGCACACACACATATAATATAAAAATATATATACTTTGATGACTACATGCTGCTGTAGAGGTGTCAGACTTTGCATGTCAAAATGAAATTATATACAAGAAGCCTTACATCACACTATATATTTTTCCTTCTTTTAAAAAGTGTACTTAAAACAATCTATTATGATGGATATTTACAACAAAATCAGAAATTATATTTCTCCTATGGTTCCTCTCTGTTAAAAAAAAGTCTCTGCAAAAGCTAAGAGTTGCATGGGAATCCAAAAAGAGATCAATTGTGCAGAAATACAGAGGGATATTTAAATCAAGACATTCTTGAGTGCCAATTTTTGTACTTTCTTTAGTCTACTTGCATACCTGAGACGTTTATTTCCCTTAAGGGGATGCTGAGGATTTCTGCAAGTTTAAAGTAAACTGTGACTAAAAAATAGAAAAAACAACAAAAAAACCCAACTCCCCTCCAAAATAAACAAATCCCCCCAGAACTGCATCTAATAAACTGCGTAATTGTGTTTCCTTTCAGTTAAGTTCTGCAGCTTCTCATCTAATGTGCTATGATAGAAAGACTTCTTCACTTGTCATGTACCCACATGCAGAGGAAAGAAATGATTGGACAGAGGAAAAACGTTTTTGTTCATTTGGAAACTGAAGTTTATAAACTCTCCAGGTGGCTTCCGATTCTATTTCAAAAGCTTTTGAAAATAATTAAACAAATGTGTTTGATGCTGAATTAAAAAATAAATCTAAGGAGTGAATTTCTGTTTAACCAGAATGAGTATGAGTAGGTGGTCATTACATGCAAATTATTATTGAGTGAAACAACACAGTCTGAATTGATTGGTGGACATGAGTTTTCTGTCTGTATCATATATTCCTTTTCAAGTTTGCATCTAATTTGAGATTATGACTTGAAGTAAATTCCTGTATTCTCTCTAGGCTCACTTTTTCTCTGCTGTTTCACTTCTTTCTTTCTCAGCCATTATCTGAGATGCAAATTCTAGTCTTTGATTTAACAGAGAAGGCAAGATGAAGTTTACAGAAGTTCTTGAGGCTTTGGAGTTACCTTTCCTGTCTGAAATCTGTTGGGGTTTAGAGTATACATAGGGAGAAATGTCAACATACTATTTGGCCTAGTGAGGCATATTGTTTTCCTGGAAATAGTTCAACATTTGTAAGTGTAGAGCCTTAAGGAAAAGTTTTGATTCCTAACGAAAGCTAAACTTTATAACTGAAAGCTCCTTGATTTAAATACTTCAAGTATGGAACAGACCAAATATCTAAGACTTTGGTTTGTATCTTATTTTCCTTTTGTTGTAATGTTAAGTTTGAGGTGTCTGAAAGATACAGCTGAATACTGTTTATGTTGTTTGTTGATCATAATTCTTCTGAAGATGGGTTGGACTTCTTCATGCAGACTGCTTTCCACCAAACTTTTAGACTGCCTGATAGGCAGCACTCAAATCTCAAAATGCTGAAAGGGTCCAAACTGTCAAAACTTGTGTTTGTCCTGGCAAAAGGTATTTTTACACTGATATGTAAAACAAATTTCTACTCAGATCAACAAATTACTTTTGTACCTCAAATAGGACAATTCCTTAGAGTTTTTGCATTCAGGACCAGGGGCTAAAAACTAAATATGCAGAGGATGAAACTGTGGCTGATGGTGCCAGCTTCATTCTGGAGCTACTTAGCAATGGGGAATGCTCAGCTGGGACCAAAACTTCTGGTGGATTTGAGCATCTGCCTGTAGGAAAAAATGGCTGAGGCCAGTGCTGCTGGCTCATCTTGTGAGTCTATCTCAACTCAGCTCTGCCCCAGAAAGGAAAAGGAGCCATTATCATGCAAACCTCTACTGGAACTCTCTTCTTTTTCTTATGCTTTCTGTATCTTGTCTTGTGGCTCTCAGATTTATAAAGTTATTTTAGTGTTACTCATATGGTCAGTGTTGTATGGCTAAAACCATACACAATAATGAGCATTATAAGGAGTCATCTAAAGGACAATATACAAGCACATTTTGCTTGAGATCTCTGTCTCTCTAGAGTTGATATTTTGAGTAACAAAGAAAATATCTCCTGACATATCTTGTACTTGTTCCTTACTCTGATACCATATTTACAGGAAGAATGCATTATATATTTCACATTTCTGAGCTGCATGGGATTCTCTTAAATGAATCATAGATTTATAATTAAAATGTTCTAGTCCTCTCATCCATTATTCAGCAAGAATGAGTGTATTCTTAGAAGCTATTCCATATGTAGTTGATATCATAGAAGGACCTTCCTAATGTTCAGCTTAATTTATTTTTATTTTTATTTTATTATTTTTATTGCTTACTCCAGTTGAGCCTGAGGAGGAATTTTTCCTAGACTTGCTTAGGCAGGCTTTCTGCTTGTAAGAACTTTTTAATTGGCAAGGCCAAAATCTGTTACTGAATATGCATAAGTCTAAACCAGCAAAATCTGAAATCCTACAGAGCCTTTACAAAAAAAGAAAGGAGGTGAAGAAAGCCCCAGACTTCTGTGGAAGATAACCCCCCTCTTATCTGAATGGCCATAAGCAATGTTTCTGGTGACTTATGACTAAATTGTGCAATGTGCTGATTTTTTAGGTACACTTACCTTAAGGGACAAGGGACATGACTTTAGCATACAGTAGAAGAGGGTGAAAAGAGGAACCTAGATGGTACTTACACATGATATAATGCCAAGCTATGTAGAGGCATGAGTTCCTGAAAGCCATAGATCACTACCAGAATGCAGCTCATTCTACATATTTAGGTTGATCTGTAAGGCTAATTAGCTTATATGCAATGCCATGTTTTCAACTCTCAAGAAGGCTCAGGTAACAGCCGGACAGAGCTTTCTTTGCTATGGGTATGTGCAAATATATGATAAACTGCCCACTCACCAAGGAAATAAGAGGACCTCAATTCCCCTATAAGACTGTCAAACAAAACCATCCAGCTATCAGTTTAGTTTCATTCTGTGGCCTTATAGTTCTCTGCCTAATAAAAAGGAGCAATTTCAGTGTGAAGACTTAGAATCATAGAATGATAGAATAACCAGGTTGGAAGAGACCCACTGGATCATCGAATCCAACCATTCCTATCAAACACTAAACCATGTCCCTCAGGACCTTGTCTACCCGTGTCTTAAACACCTCCAGGGAAGGTGAATCAACCACCTCCCTGGGCAGCCTGTTCCAGAGAAGAACCTCCCTGGACTTGGTGGTCACACCGTTTCTGATACAAGTCGGAATGCCATTGGCCTTCTTGGCCACCTGGGCACACTGCTGGCTCATGTACAGTCGGCTATCGACCAACACCCCCAGGGCCTTCTCCTCCTGGCAGCTTTCTAGACAGACTTTTCCCGGTCTGTAGCTCTGCATAGGGTTGTTGTGCCCCAAGTGTAGGACCCGGCATTTGGCCTTGTTAAACCTCATGCCATTGGACTCAGCCCAGTGGTCCAGCCTGTTCAGATCCCTTTGCAGAGACTCCCAGTCCTCCAGCAGATAGACACTTCCACCCAGCTTAGTGTCATCTGCAAACTTGCTAAGGGTACACTCAATGCCTTTATCCAGGTCATTGAAGAACGCATTGAACAGGGTTGGAGAGGCACCAAGCTCAAGGCAACCAAATTGTCCACCAGGTAGCACACACTCTGGGGAAAGTAACTGTGGTTAAAAATGCTTATAGCTGGTAAAGGGCTAGATCCACATCTTTGGCATCCCAGATGAAAAAAAACCCAGTGCAATGACATTTCTATTCTCTGTAATTCTTATTCTGAACAACGTTGTGCATAGAATCTGTTTTACCTTCTACATGACACACCCATGTTCTGTAAGGAAATGGATACTCTCTGAACCTCCTCAGACATTCAGTAAGAGTTTCTGACTGCACGTTATTAGCAGAATATTATATATTTTTATGGGTTTTTTCTCAGTTTTCTATGAGTGCTTCAATTAGTTCTTTAATGGTATAAGCTAGAAAAAAAGCAAAGTATTCTGAAATTGCTAAGTCAAGCAAGACTGGGTGTCAGGCTGTAGAGAAATGTGTGATTAAGAAGAGAGGAAGAACTAGCTAGGCCGAGATTGAAGAAATTAATTTGAATATGGGAGAAAGAAGTTTAAAAGGAATGCTTAAATATTTGAGATAAACTTTAATATCCTTATATCTTTATTTGACCTAGACTGCAGAACATTCACAGCTTGTCAATCTTACACCTATGACCCTTGAGATATGCCTTGTATAATTTATCACCTAGGTAGTAATGCATTTGTAAGAGCTGATGTTGATGAGGATCTATCCTTGCAGGTCTAGCTAATACCAAATGGTGACTGATACTTTTCCTGTATAAAGGAAAGAAGTTTTGCAGGAGAGCACTCAACACATTCAATTTCGTCCCAAGACTCTTTAAAAACTGTTTATCAGACTAATAGGACATTTTAAAATTCCTTCTATTATCTCCATTCCCCTAGGGAAACTTTCCATTAAATTCTTGTAACAATCAAAAGAAGGGTTGGTTATAAAAAGAAAACTGTGTGAAGTATGAATCCCAGCTAAATGTTTATGAGTACAGATATCTTTCTCTTAATATATCTCGCAAAAGATAGGAAGAGGGGCTTTTTACTGATGAGACTTTCAGGTACAATGGACAGTAAATAAACAACAGACTCTCTTGCTAGTTCTTAAATATATTTGTATATCACTAAATTTACTCTCATATCACATCTCTGAAATCTCAAATGACTCAGACATATATAATTTCTTGTAAATTTAGTGCAAGTTGGCTGAAACTTTCACATCTCAAGGAGTCTTAATAGCTTTCTAGCTCTAACTTTTTCAAAATGCCACTCAGACATGACCTGCTTCCAGAAATTCAATAATATTTTTAGCATATATAAGTAATGTTTTAGAGGTGAACAAATAAGTATTTATGCTTTATTTAATGCCAGTTGTACACTTCTGCAAATTAGAAGTTAGTATTGCAAATACTTTAGACATTCATTATTCAGAAGAATCTGGTAAATTCCTAAACAAATATTTTCTTTACCTGTAAATGACAAATGATCTTTAAAGTAGTATGCAGTAAACAAAAGCTTATGTGAAACTGTTATTTGATGATTAGTGCATTTATTTAAATCACCAGCATCATTGAAAAGAGTCTGGCTCCATCCTCTTGACACCTGCCCTATAGATATTTATAAGCACTGGTAAGGTCCCCTCTCACACCTCTCTTTTCCAGGCTAAACAGACCTAGATGTCTCAGCCTTTCTTCATAAGAGAGGTGTTCCAGTTTTCTAATTATCATTGTGACCTCCTGCTGGACTCTTATCAGTAATTCCTTGTCTTCCTTGAGCTGGAGGACCCAGAACTGGATGCACTCCTCCAGATGAGGCTTCCCCAGGGCAGAGCAGCAGGGGAGGATAACATCCCTCGACCTGCTTGCTAAACTCTTCTTGATGCACCTCAGGATACCATTGACCCTCTTGGCCACCAAGGCACATTGCTGGGTCACAGTTGTCCACTAGGACTCCCAGATCCTTCTCTGGAGAGCTGTTTGCCAGCAAATCAACCCCTGACCTCTACTGGTGCATGGAGTTGTTCCTCCATAGGTGCAGGATTATATACTTGCCTTTGTTGATCTTAACTAAGTTCTTCTCCATCCAACTCTCTAGACTGTCCAGGTCTCACTGAATGACAGCCGAGCTTTCTGGTGTAGCAGCCACTCCCAGTTTTGTATCATCAGCAAACGTGCTGAGGGAAAGCTGTTCCCTCATCCAGATTGTTGTTGAACAATATCTCTTGCTGGTAGATCCTGTAACCTCAAATGTCCCTCAAAAGGTGACTCAAACAGACTGCAACTCAGAGCAAGCACATTTTCAAAATCAAATTCAAAGGAAGTTGTCATTAATTTTCCTTCACAATTCCCACATAAATTTTCTACAGCTCAGAAATGAAAAATATTTTCCTAACTGCAACCTCTACACACCCAGAGTGATCTTGAAGAGGCAAAATGCAGGGTGCAGGGGAGCAATTTCTAACTTGTCCCTCTGTGGAGGGACACTTAGTGTCATTTGGTCTTGAGGCACTTAGTCTCCCTGTTTTCTGGTTGGGTTCTGGTTGGTTTTGTCAGGGTATGCCTAGGCAGAAAGGATCAAATATTATTAAACAAGCTATTGTTGTTGTGCCAGGAGGAGCCAAATTAATTGATTCCTGCCCATGCAAAACTACTGGGATGTAAAAGAATTTAGGGGCAGAGGAGGGCAAGAAGGGCAGAAATGGTAGTTGCTGCTGATGTTTGCACATCCAATAACGTAAATGGACTGCAAGTTTGAGGAAGAAGACGCACATTGCTACCACTGTAGCAATGCATTACGTAAATCCATATATGAGGATCAGAATGCTTGTGGTATCTTTTACCCAACAAGTTTAGCAGTCCACAACCTAGCACTGCTATACATGTCAGCCTCCTCACCCTCTTAATTGTATGATGTGCATGCACCTGCACCTTCCCTCCAAGAGCCAGACTGGAATTAACTATTATCTTTGCCTGAGAAAACAAACATGCATATTATGGTCTAAAATTAAAATACTTTTCCTTCCCCTCTCACAGGGGCGGGCCATAAACTGACTAACACAGAAACTGCTGTAATTCAGTAAGTTGATATTTATATACAGACCAGGTCTGGTTTTAGCACTCTTCATAGCTGGAAAAGACAGGCTTAACTACTGCCATGTTTAATGCACAGCCTAAAGGTGGCTATTTTCTATGTGGCTATGGCAAGACTGGCACAAACAGACCTTGTGTGAACAAAATTCAACTAAAATTTTTCACTTTCTTTTGATAGGAATATGTTTTATCAGTGGCTATAAATCTGATCTCATTCCCCTGTCCTCTCAGATAATATACATACATGGAAAAAACATAAGACAATATGCAGAGTTTTAATAACATACATACTGGGACTAAACCAAACACTGTACACAACTAGTTTGAGTCAAAATTCCTCAAAATCAGCAGAAAACTTCCCTTGATTTTGAAGGCCTCTGGTCAGGTCCACATAAGAGTTAAGTGTCCCTAGGATTTATTTGTTAACAGTTTGCTTATACAAATATCAAATGTATCCTGAGTCATGTGAATGTTTGCAGTTTGCTAAGTTTCCCTGCTCTTCTGAAGCTTTAAATGTTTAATTGAGTTATTCTGACATGCTATATAGAATTGAGAGTGGATGAGAAAGGATGGGGATTAAGAAAACGGAGAAATAAGTGGAGAGGAAAAATAGAAGTTGAGGCAGAAGCCAAGAATCAAAATAAAAAAGAAATGAATGGAAAGACAGTGTGGCAGAGACTGAGGGATACGAGAGAGCATATCCTGGAGATGGCATGGTATAAGTTTGATTTACCTGTTGTTAAACTGCAAATGAAAGAAGTGCAGTTGGGAACAGAGTGCTTAGGACAAAGATGGCAGCCTATGCTTTGATATATCAGTTTCCAAGTTCTTGTGTGGCATTTGCTGGGAGGTCTGGCACGGGGAGGGAAGTGGGAGAGGCAGACTTGAAACTACCTACAGAGAAAACTGTGTCTTCCCTTCTCCCCTCCATTTCCCCTGTACTTCCTCCCTACACCCCCTCCCCACTCTCCCCACTCTCCAGCCCTCTACACAGCTGCTTGTGTCTCAGTTAGTCACTAATGACTCAGCATGTCTGCTTTACATACTTGGACATCTGGTGGCAGCTGCTGCGTGCCAGCTTCCTGCACCATCTCCACCAGAGACATAGTAACTATATGGGTACAGTAGTGTGAAAAGTTGTGCATGGGCACTGGTACTCTGCTCTGCTGGGAGCCATGTGGGTCAGCCAGAGACTTGGGATGGTACTAGGAACAAGAAAGTTAATAGGTCTGCATGGTCTGCCACAGGAGAAATTTTGACACAAAGAGTTTCTTATGAACTACCTGGGCAATCCTGCCTGTGTTGGATTAGTGTGTTGTTTAGGGATCTGGGACAAACCAGTAAAACAGGCTGGTGAATCCACAAGGTAGGTGCCAATCTGGGTTGCTGCCTTTTTTCAGAAGTAAACAACTAGGAGACATTGTTTGTCTTTCTAACTCTCTGTGGGACACAGGCTGTAAATTACATCTAGGAATGACTGATGGGAGCAGAACCGGGTGCCCAACTTCCAAGGGAGTGCTTTGCCCTCCAGCCAAAAATAGTAGCTTGTCTTGCTTCAATTAGCATGGCCTCTTCTCATGCCTTCCTATCAGTATTCAGAGCCCAAGAAAATTATGTAGCACAGGACTTGCTACACTGGAGCATTTACAACCATTCCCATTACAAAACCTGGTTTCAAGGTTGATTATGGAAATGAAATGCATGAAAAAAGGGTGCAGTCTAGGGACACAGGAGGAAAACTTATTAAAAATATCATAAATTATTGAGATTACAATTAAATGGGTATAAAATCCTCCCTCCTCCTCTAACAAACCAGCTGTAGTCTATGCAGAATGTACACTACTAGTTACCCAATGAGATTTTTGGTTTTCATATTCACCAAATCTATGTTCTTCAACTCCTCTTAACAAGCTTGAAATTTTCACCAAAATATGTTCAGAAAAATATTTTTTTAAACTGGGAAAAAAATGTCTTTCTGCTGGTAACAGAAAAAAAGTTTTTCAAATTAGAAACTTCCATTTTCAAAGTTTCTGGGTTTTTTACAATATAGTTGTCTGCTGTTTTGACACAAAAATAATACCATTCTTGCCCCCTTTCAATTGTTCCTGTTTGCTAACAAAACTGATCTCTATTGGTGTGATCTTTTTTATCATAGGTTCAAATAAATTCATTTTCTCATCTGTCCAAATAATAAAATGTAAATAAATGTGTGCTGTAAGTCTGTTCCACTGAGTTCAGTGGAATTTTGGCCTTTAACTTCAGCTAGGTCAGAATTTCGTTCTCTATGGGGATTCCTGCAAAAACATCTCTATATCACTGTAAGCCATGCATGGTCCTTTTCTAAGGTCTCAACACATGTACTCCTTAATGGGATTGCTGTCAAAACTAATTGATGCTGGCTATGGTTCACATATGTGATAAAATCATGAGGGAGTCATTTTGGTGTTCCTGTACTACAAGGTCCAACACAAAACCCCTAGACTGTACCTGTAACTATTTTTATTTAACAGATTAAGAAAATCTGCTATGATCAAAATGGTTCCCTTCTGAGCTGATATACAGATGCATACAGTGCTGCCAATGTTCTAAGCAATTCAACAGATAATTTTCTGAAAGGTTGTTGAGGAACTCTGTGGTTTTTGCTTTCACATCTTATACTACAAAATATAGGTTCCATTGAACACCAATTTGATCTTCGGAAAGAGGCAGAAATCACAAGGGGCCAGGTCCAGCAAATAGGGTGGGTGCTCAAGCACAGTGATGTTGTTATTAGCTAAAAACTTCTTCACAGACAAAGTGTTAAACAGCTTCACTGCTTCATCGTGAGTTGGCATACATCAACATTTTCCAACCAAGGGTAGGAAAAAGTCTATATTTGAACATGTGTCCATTTGTAGTGAGTGAAGCAGTCAAGTTGAGCCTTGTCTCACTGTGACAGGTTAGAATGTGTTCTATAATCATCTCCTTGTCTCTCCCGTCACACTCTTTGTTTCTGAGTTTTATGATTAGTCTTGGGGGGGTTTGTAGCAGACTTCTATATGGCACTGTCATAGATTCATTATCTCTGTGTCAAAGGCTTCACAGAAAACCACTTTTTTGATTACTGAGGGTTTATACTTTTTAGTTGTTCTGGTTTGTTCTCTCTGGAAAACTTAATTAATTTTGTACCATATATTATTTTAAAAATTTTTAATGCCAGTAATTTAACTGGTTGTTGCCAAGGGATTAAGCAAATTCCAAAAGTTCAAAAATTTACCTATGTAATTTGTGTTGTTTACAATAGTGTCATGGGATCAAATCCACAATGGGAATAAGATAGGTTCATCTTGAAGCCATGCTCTGTTACATTTCCTCACTGAAGATTTGCTTTAGGATTTTTCTGTTCCTACATACTAGGATCATTCCAAGCTAAAGGAAATATTTTTTTTATTTCTCACAAAGAAACCCCCTCAAAACAAAACTACTTATCCCGGAGCTGTCTATCTCCTTTGACTAAATTTTCTGTGTAGCATGAGGCCTTGCACCCAGGTTAAATTTGGACTGCTGTGTACCTCAGAACAATATATTTTAGGGGAGAATTTCCATGTGACTGTGTGGGAAAGAAGGACATATTTTTGTGTCAGCTTTTTTTATTTATCTGTTAATGGCAGCTCTTTGAATTGTTCAGTGTGTGTCCTACAACGGCATGTGAAATGGACAAACTTATGTGTTATATACACAGAGTTCATTAATTATTTCTGTGGTTTATCACATTAAATGTCATGTTGTGATGAATTATTTTTCTTGTATGCATCTGTCTTTTATTTTTACATCACATACTAAAATGTCCATGCACCTGGTATAAACATGCCTAATCTTAGCCTAGTTTTACAGAGCAACAAGCAAGAGAAAGACTTACCAAAGTGGAATAACATCTATCCCTGCTAAAAATGCATGGAAGTACTGAAAATCCTAAAATGAATATCAAATAACAGTACTGAGAAAAGAACCTGTTATTAATCTGATGTCAGAGGACTAGAATTAGAAACCTCAGACTGTGAAGAGACTAAGAATTCTGCTCCTGGTAAAATAAGACTTGCCTCTGCTACATTTGCCTACATCCCTGAAACATACATTATTTTCTGTTTATCCATGCCAAAGAAAACTTATTTTCATTTATTCATTTCATATAATTGTGAATACATGACATTAACAGAGAAGTATTTTATATAAATAAAAAAATCATAAGACTCAAATAGCTAAATTTTAATTAAATATTCCTCTTTTTCTTTTTCATCCATAGGGGTGAACTTTAAGTCGTTTAACAACAGAAGAAAAAGATACACTTGGTAAACTCACAACATGCATTAACTGTTCAACAGTATTTTATCATAGAATCATAGAATAGTTCAGGTTGGAAGGGATCACCTTAAATAATAGCTAGCTCCAACCCCTAGTTGGGGTAGGGACAACTCCTACTAGATCTATCTGCTTAAGGCCCTATATACCTCATTAAATATTCATATATTTTGATGCCAAAATATCAATAGCAATAAACACACAAGAATTCACAGAACTGGGCTTTTTCAGTGCTATAAACAGTAAGATGTATAGGAGACTTTTTCCTTGCTTTTACAGCCACTTTATTTCAAAAGGAAATCTAGCATATTCATTAACCAAAGTGTATTTTAGCTGTAAATACAAAGTTGCTAGCTTCTTAATAAAAAAATCCCCTGTATTTTAAGGAAGGGTTTTCACTTCAACTTTGTCCCACCTATTATTCCAGACCTGTAGGAAAAGCGTGTTGGAACCTGTTGCTAAAAATTTGGTTGATTGAGGGAAAAAAGGATAGCCAGCAATCTAGAAGTCAAAAGTCAAAATAATGGCCAAGTCTTGAAAATCAACTTGTGTAAAGTTCTTGTGCCTGGGTCTGAAAGTACCTACCTGTATTTTTTCCTTTTTAATTTAACAGAGATTAAAAAATAATAAAAAAATTCTTTCAAGTCGGAGGATTGACAAAATGATAATCTGATATTGAACCATTCATTTCAAATTTGCCTGGTGAAATTGAAAGCAAGGCACTACTGGCTGCCAGTCATTGTCCCATTTTGGTTGTTCAAGTGAGATACACTGGCTTTGGTGATCCTTGAGCTGCCTCTCATTCCACTCCAGACAAACCAATTCTGCAGCTCTGAAGAGGCCAGTATATGGGGATAACATGAGAAATTGCTAAGGCACATAACAGATGTGCTTCTTGTTTATATAAAGAGGCTTTGAGATTTTTTGCCAGAGATTTCATGTAGCATCTAGAGTCACACTGAACACTACACTGCAATGAACATATGTTGCAGTAACTGAGACCTTGTCTGAATGTCAAAGACTGTTGAAATAAGGCATTCTTCAAAAAAAGAGTGTGTTATCAAGAACACCAGGTGCTCAAGCCAGAGCTATGGAGCTGTGCTTCAATGAGAAAGGAGACTGTCCAAAGCTAACCGTTTCTGTGGTTTGAAACACAGTCAACTCAGCTAAGGTGAAGTGTGGACTTATGATAATGGAATAAAGGAATAATTGTAATAGTAAAGCCCTTTCAGTGAACTAATTGTAATAGCCTAGACTATGTTAATGAATAAGTATGCCTTTACATTATAAGTAGCTGTTAGAAGATACAGTGTGCAACCTAGGAGGAGAAATTCCCTTAGTGCTGGCAATAAACATACCTGCTTTATAACTCTCCTAAGTTTTGCAGTTTGATTCCGCGCATCGCTGTCATGTGTTATCATCCTGTTTCTCTGCTTTGCCAGTTGGGAATAGGAAAAATAGTTCCTTTCACACCTCGTACCATCAATACAATAAAATATCAGCCTCAGTCCTCAGTATCACTACTGGCACCGGCATTTGTTACCATTTTTGTTAGAGAAGCATGTCCAGAGAAATCAAGGGTAGAATGGGCTGTGGCAGACTGAATAACTTCGATTTACCTTCTACATGATGTTATACTCCAGGGATGAACAAAAACGTTTCAGAAAGGTTCATTGCAGAGCAGGCATTTTACTTGCTCTAAATTAAACTGAAGAAAGAGAAAATGGTGAGATGGGACAAAATAAGCAAAATATTTGGGGGAAACATCCTGGTAGTTTTAGATGCTTTGCAGAGATTCAGAAATTTTAGTGCTTCATGTTCACCTGATTTCTGATAATGAGGAGATTTTAAAATGCAAGAGAGGAAACTTTAGCTAACAGTGCCTTTCTTAGCTAACTCATATGAGATTTCACAAGTTTTCCTGCAAGTGCAGTAAGTATAACTTTTGACTGTACTTGTGCAAGAAAAGAAGGTCTAGTGCCTCTTTAAAACTCATGTGTGGCTGCTTAGTCGGTTCTAGTTCCCCTCCTACTCCTCCTTTTTCTACTGCTGAGTAACTTTGGTTGAAACATGGGTGTGACTTCTGATGGATCTTCCCCTTCCAATTATGTCATTACTTCAGTTCCTCTGAATCAGAATAAAAAGTGCAGCAAACTTCAGACTCATTGACTGCAGCCTTCACAAGTGTTGGGGCTTTTTTTCTTTCTACATCTTGCCAGAATCTCTTGGTTTTGCAAAACAGTTCAAAGAAAAAAATGGTCAGCTTCTCATTATGGGCAACTTTTGGATTATGTTTCCTGAAGCTTTGTCTAACAGAAACACGTAAGTTTTTTATGAATGAAAATACTTATAGTTGTTGATAAGTTTGTGCTCAGACAGGAAGAGATCACTGTCTAGACAGCTAATAGTTTTCCTGTGTCTGTCTTTATGTAAAGTTTTATTATTTGTAAAAGTTACCAGAGATGTTTTAGAACTGTAACCTCAGCTGCGCTGGTCTATGTAGTTGTAGAAAACTATGTATTGCTTGCAAAAGGCAATTCCATATCTATAAATAGTGAATAGTAGATTATTAAAGTTAAGTTTAAACTAAGAACAGAAGTATTTTCAGCCTTAATGATTCTATGAATTTAGAATAGCTCTGGTAAAGCTCTGTTCAACAATGTGACTGCTGTTATATACTTAGCTTGCTCTCCCAGCTCCATTTCGCGCAGCAGAGAAAAGAGAGAAGATGGGGGAGGGAGGAATGAACACCCCGCCTCCAGCATATAATAACTGCATTCTTGAATTTACAACTGAACTAACAGCTAATACATATAGCATTTGGACACAGCCTTGCTGAACAGAAGCAAAAATGCACTGATCTGTGACTGAAATTTTATGCCAAGCATGTTTGTTTTGGACTTTCAGACATTTCTGTAGGATTAACTGATAAGATTTTGTAACTAAGTGGTTTAGAAGTGACCACAAAATTCAGCTGTTTATCAATTAGCTTTCTATGGCTTGGTTATCTGCTTCAAAGATTTGCATTTAAAAACTAAATGCTAATACAGAGAAAAAAAAATAAAGTATGTCCAAAATGACAAAATGCTTTTGAAATTTCACATGGAGTGGATTCAACCATGTGTGAGCAAAATGGCCATGCTTTTAACAGGCTGTCATCATGGCAGTAACTGCTTCAAGGCACTTTATGATTAGGGATAACAGTTATGCTACTACATTATTTTTCCACTCATCAGATCCAGGAGTCTAATGAAATACCTTTTTCATGGCCATTGTCACCCAAGTATTGCAGGTACATGTATAGTAAGTATATATAACATTTGTTTGAGTGGTAGTGGATACTTCTTTAATGGTTGTAGTCCTGCTGGACTGTGAATGGGTGTGTCAACGAACAGTTTCCAGTGTATCTGTGGTAGTTGAAGCACCCACAGTGCTTTTCTTTGGAAAACTGTGTGTACCTTGTATCAAAATATTCTTACGAAAATCAAGTATAGCTACAAAGCCCTTAGAGAAAGGGCAGAGGTACTATAGACAAAGTATCTGATGTGTGTTTAAAATCTTGGTCTGGTCCAAGTCTGTACGCTGTGTAAGTATTTGTAATTACTTTGTTTCTGTCTGCTCAACTGATTTCTCTTTATATGAGCTACTAGGGGCATCCTAAAGAAGCAAGGTCTGTACTGTGGACTAATCTGGGAGTAACGCATTTTTGCAGTGAGACGTAGCAGAAACCTGTATCATCTAGTCTTCAGCATGGTTACAAAAAGTGTGCCAAATTTCACATAGAAACATAGAATCATTAAGGTTGGAAAAGATCCCTAAGATCATTCAGTACAACCATCAGCCCAACACTACCATGTCTACTGAATCATTTCACAAACTGCCATGTCTACACTGTTTTTAAACACCTACAGTGATGGTGACTCCACCACTTCCCTGGGCAGCTTGTTCTGATGCTTGATCACTCTTTTGGTTAAGAAATTTTTCCCAAATTCTAATCTGAACCTCACCTGGTGCAACTTGAGGTTATTTCTTCTTGTCCTATCAATTGTTACTTGGGAGAAGAGACCAGCACCCACCTCACTACAACCTCCTTTTCTGTGGTTGTAGGATGAGGACTCTAGGATGTCCTCTCAGTTTCCTCCAGGCTGTTCCTGTTCAGCTACTTTTCGTAAGATTTGTGCTCCAGACCCTTCACCAGCTTTGTTGCCATCTAGCATCTCTATGTGTTTCTTGTACTGAGGAGCCCAAAACTGTATTCAAAGCATAACCTCACTAGAGGTGAGTACAAGGGCACAAGCACTTCTTTAGTCCTGCTGGCCACACCATTTCTGATCACAAGCCAGGATGCTGTTGGCTTTCTTGGCCACTAGGGCACTTTGCTGGCTCTGAGCCAGCTGTCGACCAGCAACCCAGTTCCTTTCCCATCAGGCAGCTTTTCAGCCACACTTCCACACAAGGAAGTTTCTTTAATGACTTAGCAAAGTATTATTAGACTATAGCTACAATATATTTTAGTTGGTATGCAGTACATTCCATAATGACTTTGCAGTCAGTCATGACTTCAGAAGAGCAGCTGATGGTATTTTTTTTTTTCAAGCCAGTGACTTTGCTGTGTATCATAGAGTAGTGGACATTGTTGTTGGGAATCACCTTGCTTGAAGACAAAATTCAGATCAATTATTGAATTGGAATTTTGACACAAAGATATAGGATGGTGATGTCTTGTTTAATGACGATTCTGGGGAGATTTTCCTCTGTGAGTACTATGTTTCTGTAAAAATATTTGTCTTAGAATTTTGGTTAATACAAAGTAAATCCTAGAATTTTCACCCCCAAACTGGAAGAAGCTGGAATAGAAGTAGTAGGCAATATGAAATTAAAAGAGGGAAAATGAGTCCAACAGCAGGAGCTTAGCTGCTAGCACTGGAGAAGCTGGCAGTTACAGTATGAGGTAAAGATCTCAGACAGAGCTACTATTGTTATCAATCAGTTGCAAAGGAAGGGACCTTCCTGCCTCTTGCCTTATGAATACTCATCATGTACATTTGTAAATAAAGCAGGTTAAATGTAAATTTGTAAATAAAACTAACTCTTTCTGCCAGTTTATTAGGCCTTACATTGTGTATCTTAGCTATTTTCCCCAGTCTGCAAATAACTAGACTTTATTAAAGTTCACTTGGGCTTTCATCATCGTTTAATGTAAAGGTTATATACCTACCCTTGAAATACTGTTGCACACAGAACCAATACGCCATGGCAGAGGATTATCTTGCAGTCTTTGGAAAAATGTTTGTTGATGCGTTAGTTACTGATGTTCACCACAATGCGGAACTGTGATCTTGAAAACAGGAAGTCAGAGAAAGGCTTAATGAGGGAAGATAGCATCAAACATTTGAGGAAGAACTTTTCAATCCAAATACCTTTAAAACTACTGCTATGTTTAGCCAAGGTTATCTGAAATGTTCCCCCATACCTAGTGCATCTTTCTTTCCAGAACAGCCCCCCCACCTTTTATAAGCCAGGACTTGAAGACATTACTAATATTCAGTTATTTATCTAACACCTAAATATGCATGAGGTTCCACTATAGCAAGAATGTGCCAGGAGGATGAGATGTCCTGAGATGTTAATAGACAGGTATAAATAGCAGTAAAGATCATGAGCTCATTGCTGCTAAAATACTCATAGAAAAGATAGATTCTCAAGAATTTCATGAAGGGGTAAAAAAAAATGCTTTCATTGAAGGACAACTGTTATTTCAAATGAAAAAAAACTTAGAAAATAAAAGAGGAAGAAAATATAAGAGGAAAAATGTAGAACTCAAAGGGATGTTTGGTTGTATGACAAGGAACATGGTGGATTTCAGGAATCAACTAAAATTAGTTACATAGACAGCATAGAGTCTTGAAGAATCTAAGTTGGAAAACAAATCTGAAATATACCCAGGTGAAAACCTTACAGACATGCACTAATCTGGACAGCAAATGTCAAGGAGCAATACAAAATAGATATTGAATAAAAAAAGATAGCGGCAGCAACCAAGTTAATGTGTAATAGGAGTGGAGCCTATGGGTATGTGGAAAGTCTGAAAAGTAAAACTCTGTTGCTGACATGGGAGAGAAAAAAGCTCTGGTGAGCTCTGTGGGATGCAGGATAATTAAAAAGCAAAGGGCAAAAGATACATGATAGCAATATTCTTGACAGAGAAGAGAAGGTATTCAGACGGAGTAGCTAGACAGTAGAAGTAACTAGTTTCGAAAATAGGTTGCTAAGTGACATTGTTTTCAAGGACTGATAAGGACAGTTTAGATAAGCACCTTTAAAGGATGGTTTGAGTAGTGGTGTTTGTGCTACTGGGTAAGAAGATGGAGTGGAAGACCTTTTGTAACTGTTTCTTCGATGGAAGGATCAATTTAGTTATGAATGTAGTTGACTTGTAGTGGAATGTATTGTAGAGAAGTAAAGAAAATATTATGTAAATCTTCTTATATAAGGAGAGGATAAGTCAGCCGAAGAACTTAAAAGCTTTTCAGAGATGCTTATTAGAAGTTTCCTCTGTTTGCTTTCTAGTCTTCTTGCCTTGTTCCTGCACAAATGGATAGGTGTTAGAAAATACAGTCAAGCTGGAAGATGACAATTCTCGAACTCATATGACTTGTACTCTGTTATTCACAAAATATTGATTTCTTTTATTTTTATTTTTTCCCTATACAAGAGGGAAGTTGTTCTGCCAATTTCTTCGCTAAAATTGCTTTTTCCAGGACTAAGGATAAAAGTACACAGTGATCTGCGAACTGTGACTTCACAGAAAGGATAATCATGAAATAAACATGACTTACCATAGTAATCTTGCCTACTTTGAAAACGATACAACATTCTACTAGAACAATTCAAGGTGATTGAAAAATGTGATATTTTAGCATCAGCTGGTTAAATAAAAGCATGCTTTATCGTATTTCATTTTTCAGCACTAAACTGAATGCTTAGACTAGAGGCATTCAAACTTCCAGCTGAAGGCCAGCAAAGTGAGAGGAGCTAGACAGAGCTTGGGTTTATCAGCAACACACGTATGATACATATGTCATGGTTGCTACCAAGAAAAACCCACATCCACCATATATTTTGTTCTTTACCTTTACCTGTAAAGGTTTCTTTGTGATATATCTGGTTGTTTGAACTCTTCTCCATGGGTTATTGATGACTGTAGTTATGAAATCAGTTTGGCACAGCTGCTAGTCATTTTCCAAACGAGGCTAGAAGGTCATTAACTGTTACCAAGCAGTTGTCTCTCACTCCCAGGGAATTCCAAAGCCATCAGAGACTTTGATTATCAATGATCATTATTGCTGGTGCTAATACTGGTGGCAGAGAGGATTGTGTCAGTCCTGAATGTTTTTCAGTTTCCTCCCTGCCAAATCACAGGCCTCCCCACAGTGGCATCAGCAGTAGCATCAGTAGCAGCTGGCTGTGATTTTCCTTTCACGGGTTGCTGGAGCTGACCCCACCCAAGGGATGACACAGTAGCTTACCATGTGAATGTGTTTAGAGGCACTGATGTGAAATGGCAGCAGAGAGAAAGAGGGGTTTTCCTTGGAGAATCTTTTAAGTCATACTAAAAGTTCAATTAATTATGACTTAAAACTCAAACCTCTATGACTGTTTCCTGCCAAACCAAACCTGTAGGAATTTCTGGAGTGTGTGCTTACAATTAAGAACATAACAGAACTCTTTTTCATACACACTGACTTTGGGTCTTTCTAGTTCTTCTATTTGACAACACTGACCGCATTATATAATGCAGCAATCTTATTTCAGTACAATAACCTTCAGCCCCCACATTGTGAAACAGAAAAAAAAAAGACAGAAAAGAGTTGAAGAATCATCTACAGTTTTCACGATTATTAACAAGGAAGCTCTAGCAACTGTACCAATTAAAAGTAAAAATCACAGAGAAGACCTGAATTTTCCTTACATTTACAGTTTGAAAAATAAATTGCTTCAATTTTTTTTCTTTCTATTGATGAATGAGCTAGGCTCAGTAGCTGGAAGCTCTAAGAGACTTTGTTGTGTCTTTACAAAAAAGAAAGAAAAAAAAAGAAAAAAAAAAGGAAGAAAAAGCAATCAGACACACAGCAGCTGTGGTAAAGTTTCTATCTGTGTTGCCGCTGCTGATACTGTTCCAAAAGAAGGAAAAGATGGTTGTAAAAGAGGTTGCCAGGGTACAGGCTGACAGCTGCCTAAGAAAAGGGCATTAGCCAGTGATCATCAACTAATGTCTGTTCTACTAACTAGGTGCTTTCATAGATAAGAATATACACTTTATGTATAATAGTAAAAAAATCTGCTATGGCACAGCTTTTCTTGGTTATTTAGGTCTCACAGTGGCAGCATGTTAGCGAAATATGTTCTCAGAAGTATATTTCACTTGGTTTTTTTTAAATGTTATTTTTGTTATTGGGTGGTGTCTATAAGGGAGCAGAGTGTAGTATGTGTTGGCAAATGTAATTAATAGTTTATTGGAGCATTTTCATACAGAAGTGAAAGCTTAATTGGAACTCAGTGAATCATCTATGGCCACCCAGGACCCTGTGGGCATTTCTTTGTTGCTCTGACAGTTTTATCTTGTTTACTTGTGTGTGTGCTATCTATACACACACTGAAGATAGGCAGCTATTTTCTATTCAGTAGCACTTGGGTCCTGTTAGACAACAGCAAATACAAAGTACAGTTATCTTGAAAAGTTCTTATTCAAGACATAGCTTTTAATTATTAGGGATGTTTGAAGATGTTTGGCAAATGAGAACTGACTTAAATCTTTTGTTTTACTGTCAAGCTTAACACTTCTTGAGGTTCAAGAACTTTAAAATAGATTTAATAATTAACTGAAGAATGATATCTTAAATTTAGTCAATTTTCTCTCCTGTTTAAAGCAATACTTCCTAGTTTAACTATCAGCTACCTTCTTGAGATCTTGGAGGTATTTGTACATAAAGGCTTGATACTCTGGGAAAGCCAAGTGCCAAGAGACACAATGACCCAGCAAGTCAGAGGAGGAGCGAAGAAGAGCCCCATTGTTTCTAGCCTGAATGCTGACCACATGGTCACAATTCCAGAAGGCCATGTTGCCAGAATATTCAAAGTTCAGAGACGTCTGAGTGTCACCATGCAGCAACTGTATGGTATCCAGGTGGTACTCAGGTGTACCTTTTAAATGTGCACATCTTCTTTTGAACAACTTTTTCTCTTTCTTGCACTTATTTACTGTTTTCCCTGCTAATCCATCTCTGTCTCTCCGGAACATATGGAACATTCTGGAACTGAAGCAGTCTAATAGACCTGATAGGCTTTTCAGCATTTGTCTGTGATAGAAGGTTATATCCATTTGATCCAGTAAAACTTTTGCTCACCAGCTTACTCATTCTCAGTCAAAATGAAATGTAGAGACCAAGTTCTTCAAAGAGAAAGATCTCAGAGAAGACTTAAGTGACAAGAAAATTCTCTTATTTATATTTTTTGTGACTTTCTTTTGATTTCAACCTACAGTGCTGGCAAGTCTGACTTACTGCCACTGTTCAACATTAGGCTAATAGGGTAGAAGCATCCAGTCACTTCAGACGACTTTACTATTAACAAAAAACCCACTCTTAATGTTCACTAGTAAGTTACTTCAGATGTTCATATTCAGAGAGTAGTGGTCAATGGCTCAAAGTCCAGATGGTGATCTGTGACAAGTGGTCTTCCTCAGGAGTCTGTGCTGGGATCAATGCTGTTTAATATTTTCATCAATGATATTGACAGTGAGATTGAGTATACACTCAGCAAGTTTGCAGATGACACCAAGCTGAGTGGTGTAGTTGCCACAGTGGAAGGTCAGGATTCTTGCTTTTGTGGCTTGCCTTAGAAAACTTTTTGCTTGCTGTTGTGGTGTAAAAAGTTGTGTTGCCTTGCCTTGCCTTGCCTTGCTTTACCTTGTCTGTCTGTGATTTTTGTCCTCGCTTCACAGGAAGGGAAACAATAACAAGATTTGTGCCTGTGTTGCTCAGATTCCAGAAAGTCACTATGATTTTTCATACAGGGCTACTCCAGCTAAAATAAGCATAACTATTCACAAGGAAAAAGTCCCTGTGCAAACATTTTTCTACTGGTGCCAAAGTGAACAAGAGTACAGAGGAATGGAGCATCCTCTGAAAAGCAGGAAACTCTCTTCAGATGCTAACTGTTTGGTGATCCATCATTAAGCCTGGCTGTGCTGGACAATCCATGTGAGAAAATACTCTTCATAAGTAAAGCTAAGTATTTTCCTATTTTTGTAAATACCCTTACAATCCATTTTTTGCAGACCATCACTGAGTTTATTAATAGTATCAGTCAAATACTTTATCTGACTTTGTTACTTCTACTCAGTGCTCAGGTCATGTCAGTTTATCAGCACTAGTCACATTACTGTTTACTCACAGCAAATGCAAGGCCATACATGAATACATTTCTTCCATACCTGACATGATTACATATACACAATGATAGTCATAGCAACATGTTCAAGTCCTAATGTGTCACCTTTTAACTTACTAGTTTGCTATCTTGAATTGATTGCTGTATTGGGAGATATCTCAACACCTCACATCCTTCCAGAGCAAATAGTTTTAAGAGTCAGTTGAATTAGCAGTGTTTCACGAGTTGATATAGACAGAAGTGTCTAAGATATGCTTGCAGACTGTTCAAGAAAAACAGATGGGTTCTATACACAATGACTGGTAGCAGATAATCTAGAAAAGTGGTTCCAGCCACTTCTGCTGTTCTTAGGAAATTAGATATCTCCCCTTCGTTTAGAGAACTTTGCACTTATATTTTTTGTGAGTACATGATGAGAACTTCTTACTTCTGATTCCCGAGTCCTTTATAAGCTTGCTTTCCTTTTCAGCTCAGATACAAGTTTACTACTCTCAATCCATCTTTTTCACTGTATATAGTTCATATTTATTACTCATTATCATGTGGCAATAACCAGACACACAAGATCAAGTTTTAGCTGTGTCTAGTGTACTTTACAGACAGCTCAAGGAATTTTGCTTCAAGAATCTAAGTAATGTCCTTGGGGAAAAGAATTGTGGTGCTCTATTAATAAAAAATTGCTTCCTCTCTAGGATTTTCTGTTTCTACAGATGCTGATTTGCTATTAGAATTGATTCTTGTTCAGAGTGAATCTGACTTCATGACGCTTTCCAATGACAATAAAATTACAGTACCTGAATTGAGGTCTGTCACTATCATTTGCCATTCAAAAAGTGCTTTATTTCTGTGTGTTTTCATAAAATCCAGCTATCAAACCAGAAGATTGCTCAAATGAACAAGTATCACAGTAAAATCACTGGCTTCACAATGATTCTAGTACTTTTAAGAGACAGGAATGCTTCACTGTTTGAGAATAATAACATGCATTGCTCCCACATATCTCCACTGTCTAAATATATGTAGGATATGCTGTAGTATTTGAATTCATAGAATATTGAGGCCATGCTACAACTGCCTCTTTTCCATTCTTCCCTCTGACAAGGGAAAGTTCACTCCCTTCTTAAAAAAGAGGAAAAAATGTATTAAAAACCAAGGCATGTCAGTATTCTCACCACATTTGTGATAGTAACATCATTCTGTACACACAATATTAACTGCAGACTCTTGTTTTTAAACATATCTTTTTACTAAATCAGTTATAAAAGATTCAAAACTCAGACTGTAAGAATTATGGGAGAAATTTAACTGAACATCTAGCTTGGGATACAAATAATCTGCATCTGTCTTTGGTTAAGTTTCTTGCTGGTCAGTATTTTCAGTATAAAACTCAAGGTTCTTGAAACTGTAGTATGTGGATGGATAGAGTCACATAGAGTCCAGAAAATGGGATTCCAGTAGAAGTTGACTGCTAGCCTTGGTATTCTTGTTACAGCCTATGTGATGGCAACCCTTCTGGTATTAAGGAGAAAAAAAGAAGTGGTAGCAGATGTGACAGTGTTCTTTTCCATCATTAGAAGCTTGCTCTAATTTAAGACAGGATAAGACCTTTCCCATTGATTTATAAAGATTTTAGATGAGAAATGATTATGAAAATTACATCAATCATCGCATGTCTTTTAAAAAGTCATCATTTCCAAAGGTAGCTTTTTGTTTGAACCATACTTCAGATTCCAAGCCAAGTCTTTTTGACAATGAGTATCCTAAATCTGGGGATTTTTTTCACTCTCAGTCTGTCCTAGAACTTCCAGAGCAAAATTTTAAGGTCCTCAGTGAGTGAAAATGAAATGTGAATTTCATCTGTTTTATTTTTTTCAATAGTGTGCAATATGTTTCCCAGTGCTCCTAAGGGCACTATGGTTGTTATCCCTCTACTGAAAATGTACTTATGAGTGGGTTCTTCTTGGGTTTTTATGGAGAGGAACACACTGAGATCAACCCACTCTTCTTCTCTGAAACTGTCATAAAATTATGCATTACATTGGTGTTCTCAGTTCTCCAGTTTGTTTCTACCAGGCTGAGTTCAACAAATATTGGACAATATATTAATCAATAATAATAAAAATCTATGATCCCTGATTTAAATGTTTAATATAGTGCTACTTTCTACTGTTCTGTAAGGTACCTCCTTACAAATCTTGATCTAAAAAAAGGGCTGGGTTTCATGTTAATTTTCCCAGACATTTAGGGAAAAAAATGGTGAGGAGTTGTGAAAGAAACTGGGAATGAGTTCATCTGGATTGTGGGGAAGCTGAGTTTGGAACATGTACTGATATGTCTCCTGTTTAGACAGTCCTCTCCTGCCTTTATTTGTTTCTAGGATGAGTCATTTGTCCTTAAATATGTCTTACATTGTGAAGCATATTCTAACCAGCTGCCTTCTTTTTAGTACATCTGCCAGACGGATGTTATTTCTGTTATCTTTGACTGCCTTTCAGAGCTTTTAAAAAGATTCTTGGGGTTCCTTTCTCTGTTGTTTTCTTGTGAGATGGCCTTGTTAAATTAAATAGATGTTTTACTTTATTCAATGTCTTTTTTCTGTTTTTCAGTTTTGATCATTGCTTTCCTGTCTGTAATGATCTTCTTGTACAAATTAGTTTAAAATGTTGAGAATACTTTTTAGAGGTTTACTTGTGTAACCCAGAGGAGCAGAGGATATATGAAGAGCGCAGTTCTTTAGTTTAGAAAAAAAAAATCAACGTAATGTTAAAAATAGTTTCATATCACACCTGGTATTATTACTGAGTAGCATACTGCAAGTAATTAACATTAAAAATCTGCCATTTAATTAGATACGTTAATTGTAGGTCTGATTTTGTATTAATTTCTTATCTAAATAACCTCAGCACTTAAGCTGGAATTCCATGACTTGTCAAAGCTTAGATGAAGGCTGAATGTTAAAGATGTAAGAACTCCAGAAAATAACAATGTAATAGTTCTTTGCACTTGCACCATTCCTTATCAGTAAATCTAAAGTTGCATTATTAGGAAGCCAGTTGCAAAATGAGGTAAATAAAGATGGATTGACTTATCCAGGATAAACTTATATCAGTGGGTAAATGACGTAGCAGGGTGTAGGCATAAGGTCCTTTGAGCTCCAGGATATGTCCAGGCTGGGGATCTGTTTGCTGACCAACGCTTGTCTCACCTACATTTATCCCAAATGACTAAACAATTTGCTTTCAGTCAAATGATGAAAATCAGACTCCTAGCTATTATTCACCAACTTTATTTCATGTGCGTTTCTTCACCTGGATTGTATGGAACTGATCCCAAATGATTCACTTCAGAGTCACTGTTACTCAGCCTTTAGGATTAGACTACTAGCTGTAAAGCCTGGACCTTTCCTAGAATTGACAATGATGATTATACTTTCATCAACTCAAAGGTGGTATATCTGATAACTGTTTGATTCCAGGACTGTGATTTCACTGCCTGTAATTTTTCTATGGAGGTGATGCACAGCTGTACCATGTTGTAGTGGTGTCTGAAAAGTTTCAACTCGCCATCGGGTGAGACCCATTCTTTTTACAAAAAGAAGAACGTTAATGTCACCAGCAAGGAAGTTTATCCTCAGTGATGAATCTGTATAGGCTCACTCAGGATGTTTACCAGAGCAACAGTTGCCAAGCAGATAAAGAATTTTTAGAAGATGCATTAGCAGAGGTTTTTTCCTGCAGCAACTTCCAAGGAATGAAACGTATTTCTTGTATTTGCTTGCATTTTGAGTGACTCTATGAATGCATGATTCATTGAGTCACACTCATTTTTTAAAATTAGCAGCCAGGAAAGCTATCAGATTAAGATACTGAAGGTTTATGTCCATTGGTAAACAATAACAGAAACAATTACTTTGGTGACTGGTAGGCAGATTCATTAAGAAGCACAGTTTAAAAAGAAGTCAACAGCTTGAGTTTTGTCTCACAACCTGTTTCCAGTCTGCACTTACTGAAGTAACACAGAAATGTAAGAAACACACTAACATTTAGTGGAAAAAGGGAGATCCTCCTCCTGCAATGTACCTTGTCTGGCTACCGTTTGTATACCCAGACACATCTCTCCTTTTCATTTCAGAGGTCCACTTGGACCCACTTGGATGACAGTATTAGCATGGCTGTGGCAAGACTTCTCTGTAGTTAACTGCATACAAGATGAGAGCAATATTTACCTTTTAGCCCAAATTACTAGGTGCTTAAATATTACTGGGTAGTAGGAACAGCTTTGACACAAATTCAAAATGTCTGATTTCATACCTTTGGATCTCTGGAGAGGCATCTACACTTTCTTGTCAGCACACTCAGCTACTAAAACTACATTTTCTCTATTTACAGCCTGCACTCCTTGCAATATGCAGATATATTCATTTTAAAGTGGTTTTCTGGACTTTACTGATCTTAAATAGCTAAGTGTGCACAGAGTTGCTTCCCCTCTAAACAACAGCAATCTATTAGGGAAATAACTATGGGTTTTTTACTTTTCACATGAAAATTTTCAAAATTTAGAATATTTTCCTGTGCCAACATGAAATGAAATAAGAAATTTTTTAAAATTATATGGAGAAATTTTTATCTGGGCAACTTACACTATCTGCTTGTATTGAAAGTGTGTAAACATTTAAACTTAACTTTAAAAAAATTATTCTATTTTATCTTGTACAAATTAATTAACTAAGTTTCAAAGTGAATGGCCTTTTCAAACTGAAAAGCAAAACCCTTGTTTTGCTTTATTTAAGTATCCACAAGGGGCACTTCAAAACTCCAAAATATGGTTTATTCTGATTAAATCTGAAAATCTACTTCCTAAAAATCATTTTAGGTTTTACTGCTTGGCAGTACCCCAAGGAATTATTTCACCTGACAATCTCCAAGAATCTTTAAAGACTTATTTTCAGTATCACTATGGAGAAACCTTGCTTATGGTGTAGGTGGCTTATTTCCAGGTTTGTTTAACTACTTTCTGTAGAGTGGCAGATAGCAGAGCAGAAACATCATAACTGGGAGAATAAAATTCATCACCAAGCCACACTAAATGATGATACGTGTTGTTTGACCCTTGGTGCTTTCTTGTAGTGATGGTAAAGGACTGCAGCCTCAACGGCACATGCTTTCTTAAGTTACATAGATCCTGCAGAATCTGACTTCTAAATTTTGATTGGTGTATAGTCATCCCAGTTTAGAGTCTGATTTTCCAAGTACAAATTTCCTTTTGCTATCAAGCCCTGAAAGATTCAGGTATAGGCGTGTTTTAATGATGTTGACATATGTCTGTTAGTGACTGGGTCTGGGATTAATGAATCCTAGAAAACAGCTATCCAGTGGTTTTCATAGCTGCTGACTTTGGCTTTAGTCCAGTTTCTAACGTAAAGGTGGAAGTCTCCGTGTCCTATTACAGTTGTGTGGGCTGTGAATTGCTTCAATGAATGGTTTTACTAATAGCCTCTAAAGAAATGGTGGAGTACTCAGCAAATAATGATGCCATCTAGGCTCATGTATATTGTAGTATATTAGGTAATCACTGAAGGATAGTTTTATATTTTCAGGTTCTCTCAGATGTCAAAATGGTGGTAATCGGACTATCTTAGCAAAACTATTGACAAAATATCATGGATCCTGAAATGTTTCATAAATCCATTCCAGATGAAATTTTGTATTCAGAGGGCATTTCCTCTGTTCAGGAGTATAATGTGCATTCTTACTTAGCCATGAAGTAGTTTTCCTGAGAAACATTTAAAAAAACAGACATCAGCTGGAAATAGGTCTGAACTGAGAACCAAGATCTGAACTGTTCTGACCTCCTCAGATCTTAGGACTCATATGGCTCAATACTTAGGTTTGCCTGGAGAAGAAACATATTTACTAGGAGCCACATTTATACAGTTATTTATCTGTTTCCACTATGCCACTTTTATCTGCTTTATTAGTAGCATGCATTAAAGCAGCTGCTAACATTAAAAATACATATATGAGTGCTAAGATAATGCTTTTTCCTGTTCAGAAGTGTCAGTACAAGATTAAACAATCTCTCATAAGGAAACAATTACCTGTGTATATCTGTCTAGAGCTTGAAATTTGTTTAATAAATTTAGAACAAAGTTCTGCAGAAATGTATATATGTCAAAACTATATTCTATTCAAACAAAAAGAGAATGAAAACTATCTGCAGCATCAAACCTCTAGTTCTGTCCATATTTTCAGCCCATATTTATCACATCCTGGTGGCCTATCAGTCATCTTGAACCACAAACCAAAAAGGAAAATCCCCATGAGAACAGCACACTAACATTTCCTGGTTGCCATGCAATGCAGACTGGTTTTACTAAGAAGTCTGCTAGCAATCTTGTATCTAAGTATTCTACAGATTTTCCTTTAAATGGGGGTATAGCTTTCATGAATCTTCCACTTCATTTGCTTTGATATATCTCTGCAGTAGTTACAATAACATTTTTTTTAGTACATGACAGCATATACCTTGAGAATGAAACCTCTAGGAATTGTCTTGAAAACAATGAAAAGCAGGGAGATATGCATGGAACATCCATATGGTGGATCAAAACTGTTTATGGAAAATCGACTCTAAGGGGAAAAGTTTGCATGAGTCACTGTTAGTCATTATGCATAAGTGTTGCAGAACCAGGGTGGAAGTGAAGACCACACCTGGCTTCTTACTGTGAGAGTTTCTAACAAGCCACTAGTATTAATTTTCAGGGTGTAACTCACTTTCAGGAAAGGGTAATACTCTTTAGTCCCAGCCAATTCTATCACACCAGCTGTGTGCTAGCAAAATGTCTGTGGAACCTGAGTTAGTGATTTGGGCTTGTGTGCAGCTGCTTGAGACAGGGCAACAGAAATCTCAGGAAAGACAGGGAGAAACAGCTTGTGTGAAAGTTACTGTCCTCCATGCTTGTAAAACTTGGTGTGGGTTTAGGGGCATTCCATGTCTATGGGTTGAGTCACCCAAGTCACACGGTCTGTATGACATTAATGATGATGATAGTTTTGTCTGCTCTAATGCTTTTTGCCTTTTTTAAGAGCTTTTATTAAACAATTTTGTCTTTCAGCTGTAGCAAATCATGTGGATGTCAGGGAAAGATTACAACCTGTCAGGACCCAAAGCCAGTCAGCTGTAAGAAGGGGGAGAAAGGAGGTTTTGTGTGCTGTTTGTGATTCCACTGTAAATCTTTTGAATCAACTTATTTGAAACTTCAGATGGGTTGAAGTGATCAGTAATAGTTTGACATGCAGTATGAGTTTTATATTACTTTGTCTCTTGAAACAGAGAAAAAAATCCATCCTTAGCATAACTGAGTTAAAGCCAGCTGACAACATTAAAAAAAAATTAAAGGACTTCACTTTTCTGCATTATGGGAAAAGATGGAATATGTGTTTAGATTTGGCAATCATGGTTTTTCCTTAACTCAAAATTAGTCTATAAGCCTCAGCATGGAAGAAAGGATTTAAGGTGTTAATTTAGTTTAGAACCTGCTTTTTGCTTTTGTATTGATGTGACTAGAAAAATTCACTCAATTAAGGACCCTTATTGTCTGAGTGTTAAAATATGAGACCATAAAGTGAACAATCTGTGTTCCCTTGCAGTTCTGGGCAGTGTGCTCTACATCTGCATTTTGTGATTTTTTAAGATTTGGTAATTACAGTCTTCACAGAAGACATGCTGAATTTATGCAATTTGCTTAGATTATGGAATGTCATGTGAATTTTACATAATGCTGTAGTGCTTTTTCCACACTCACTGCTTTGCAAACAAGAGTGTCTATACTACAGCAATGATACAAACATTTTTTAATAGCAGGTATAGAAGATATCATCAGAATAAGAAAAAAGCATGATGTCTGAACATTACTCTAGGGCAAAGTGTCAACTGGTTTTGATGGCTTCAGAACCAGTTTTGAGAATTAGATTGCCACATTTTGCCTGGGGTTTCCTGTACACCCACATGATTTCCCCCAAGGGAGCTTTGGCCATTCTCAGTGAGCATGCAATTCAGTTGGTTAGCACATACACAATAAGCCTAATAATTCCCAGAAGTGTCCTGGTGTACACTATGTACTCTGTAGAGCCAAGCCAAGCACTTCCATGGGAAATGTACATGCATGTAACTGTAGCCCACAAGTAGCTTCATTTAGTCTGTTTGTGTAAATATGGCTATTTATTCACAACAATTGGGGTTTGAGGAGTTGTCTGCCTAATAAGTTGAAACCTGACTATGACTGGATATCTGGGTGGTAACAGAGCCTGTATTGCAGCGTTTCAAAACCACGAACAAGCTAAGGTTTGATGACAGCTGAATCAAATTCACTCTAAACAGAGTGAACTTCACTTAAGATTTCAGTGAATGTGGGGTGAGCTGCAAGTTTAAAATGCCACCCAAAGCCAGTGGAAGTAGCATTTGCTTTCAAAGTGTAAGTTCCACAGAACTAAATTTAGTGGAAGACATTGATATTCCAAACAAATCTAATTCCAGAATCACTGAGCTTATTACTTTTAAGTAATCAAGTGGATCTTTGTAATCTGATGCCCAAATTTAATATTAAGTCTTGGCATTAACATAGTATGTTTAACAAATTCAGGCCTACCTTTTTCTACAGGGAAGAGAGAATCAAGAAGGGGGAGAAAATGAAGAGATTATTTTCCTGTCTAGATCATTTACATTTAATGCAGTGTGACTGGACAACCTCCAAAATAATATCAGGCTTTGAATATAGAACATCTGTAGTCAAAGTAGAAGTCACTCATGTGGCAAATGTGAGAACAGCTCCATCCTATAGCAGTAGTCATGCACCACATCTTTCTGTGCAGAGTAGCTATTCATTATGTTGTTATAAGAAGACTTCTGTTGGAATATCTGACCTGAATGTCCATTGACTACATTTGTGACTTGCACGTACGCACAGTGCTGTTCAGTGAGCAGTGTGGTTGCAGAAGGTCTATAGCTCAACAGCTACCCCAGGACCAGTGCTGTGCATGTCTGAATCCGGCACTTGTGGAAGCACTACAGCATTTTCAGAATCATGTATGGGAACTTGCTGAGACTGTCATTCTATGTTAATCTAATAGCTTCTCCTCAGACTGTGAAATGCAGCCCTTTTAAAAGAAACAAAGCTCTCCAGGAAAAACAAAATGCATCTATTAGAGTCTTCTCCCATATAGGATCCTCATTCTTGTCTTCAAAACCTTTCATGACGCGGCTTTCATCAGAGAAATTTTCATAGATCTATTTTCCCCTTAAATAAAACAGCCATTCCAAAGCATGAACATTTTGAAAAAAAAAACCCATGTTAATCAGGTATAAATTTTAAAAACTGAAAATTATGTACTCTTTAATTTTTTTTATAATATATGATAATAAAAATGTTAAGAACTCTTAAACAGCTATGCAACGCGCATCATTTTTGTCTACATTAAATGTTTTTCTTAGCGTAAATAATTAGGGATGCATAGGAGAGAAAATATGTTTTTCACATTCTCTTTGTGGAAAGGCAATCCAAGTGACCATGGCAATTAATTCTATTACCTACGGTAAAAGTATTTAAGACTGGATGGACAGATCATCAATACTACTGGACTCCTGCCTATGCTGTGAATAATGATTGTCTTCTCACACTCTACTGACTGGATCTAGTCTGGTATTTTATCTCCTTTACTGTTTCCTGTTACCTGTGGAAAAGAACATTCCTTGCAGCTTACTCTGAGTAGATACGCTATAGGCTGAATAACCTCAGTTTACCAGCGAACAAAAGCAGTCGAGGAAAGAGTGCACAGCTTGATACTATCATTTGCTTTCACATCTATGCTACAGAAGAAAACAGATCATCGAGCAAAAATGACATTAGGAAAGTTGGTTATTATTCACATAAAATGAGTCAATGCTAATGTGTATGAATTGCATTTCAGGTCTTTTACGAAAACAGTTATTATACAGCACCTTATATTTCAAAGAGGTGGTATAGACGCTCCCTTTAAATAGCTGGAGAAGACTGGTCTGTTTTTCCCTTTCTTGTACACAGAACTCCCACTAAAATTAAGACAAAAATGAGTCATGCTCCTCTTTGCATTTGGAATAACAGGCTACTCCAATTAAGTGTGTATTGCTGCTGTCATTCAAGTCTGGAATTGCAACCGATTTTTCTCTTCAGAGAAAGGTGGGACAGGAGCAAAGTCAATTCACATTACCTTGAAGCATCCTGATCTTTTTCCCAAGCACTTGATTATCCAGATTCAGATTCATATCTCTTTCTTATCTGTTCATGTTAAAAAAAGATGATAAATAAGTGTTTGGTTTTACTCCCATTTTACAACTTATGCATGTTATTGTTAATGTTATGTTTAAAGGGCTAGATCCTTGAAAAAACCACAATTTCTTACTATTTTTGGAAAGTATTTGTCTTCTGTTTCAGTCCAAAGATGAGAAGTGTGAAGAAGGGGATCTAAATTTCTCGTTCTTTCTGAATTAATTGGTTGCTACTTGTAGCTAGTATACATTGAAAGCACTATACTTGAAAATAAATCACTTCCAAGTCTTCAGTGAAGCATTTAAATCTAACAGTTTGTAATTCCTGTTTTTCTGTTCTTTCAATGACAGAATTCAATGTAAGTTGCAGGTATGGAGGGGTTTTTCATGTTGAGAAAAATGGTCGCTACAGTCTGACACTATCTGAAGCGGTTGAACTCTGCAGAGCACTCAATAGTACTTTGTCAACGCTGGAGCAGTTGAAGAAAGCTCATGAACTTGGATTTGAAACTTGCAGGTAAAGAAACTCTTGGAAAAAAAAAATTTCTCATGACAAATCTATCCATCCATGCTATAGTATAAGAATTAGAGTTGACTCAATACAGTTGTTAATTAGATGACCATATCAGTCCTCAAGTAAGTTATAATTTCATAGAATCATAGAATCACCAGGTTGTAAAAGACCCACCGGATCATCGAGTCCAACCGTTCCTATCAAATACTAAACAAGTCCCTCAGAACCTCGTCTACTCGTGCCTTAAACACCTCCAGGGAAGGTGAATCAACCACCTCCCTGGGCAGCCTGTTCCAATGCCTAATGACCCTTTCTGTGAAAACATTTTTCCTAATCTTTAGCCTAAATCTCCCCTGGCGGATCTCGAGGCCATTCCCTCTTGTCCTGTCTCCTGTCACTTGGGAGTGGAGACCAGCTCCCTCCTCTCCACAACCTCCTTTCAGGTAGTTGTAGAGAG
>WAAB01016674.1:0-50520 GCA_013389865.1 Piaya cayana | reverse complement strand
ACATCCACAGCCTTTCCCTCACCCAGTAGCTGAGTCACTTTGTCATAGAAGGCGATCAGGTTGGTTTGGCAAGACCTGCCTTTTGTCAACCCATGTTGACTGAGCCTGATCACCCAGTTCTCTTACATGTGCTTCATGATAGCACTCAAGATCACCTGTTCCATAACTTTCCCTGGCACTGAGGTCAGACTGACAGGCCTGTAGTTCTCTGGATCCTCCCTGCGACTCTTCTTGTAGATGGGCACTACATCAGCCAGCCTCCAGTCCAGTGGAATCTCCCCAGTCTTCCAGGACTGTTGGAAGATGATGGAAAGGGGTTTGGCAAGCACAGCTGTCAGCTCCTTTAATACCCTTTAATACTGTGTTTGTTCTTCAGGGGCATCTGGGGTTTTGTTCTCTGGGTGTGGGGAGCAGGTTTCCTTTGTTGGGCAGGAAGCTGGGCAGGAACTTATGATGAACAAAGCATTTTGCGTATGTATGCTTGCAAATACGTCCTTAACTGCAAATACTCTTTTCCCATTATCTTTTAAAAAAATAACCTCTTACAGATAAAAATCTAAAGATAATGAAAGTTTGGCAGTGTAATAAACTAATTAGGAAGAATTTCAGATCATACTGTATCACTGACTAATTGGTAAAATAAGTACGTGAAGAGTATTTATGTTTTTTAATGAGCTGATCTAAGGTCAAGTTCTTTCTGACCAGCCCTCTCATCTTCTTACTTTCATTTGTTGATCCTGTGCTAGAAGTTCTTGTCAGTATGACTAAGCTCTTATCAGGCTTGAATAGGAGAGAAAATATATACTACATATGATCATCAAAATACACATGGAATGATGAGGGAGTAAGAGTCAACAGACCATAATACAAATTGATGTTTAATGGATTGCAAAGTCTCAACATCATAGGCTCAGCTGGAAGTGTGAGTGAAGTAGTTTGTAATTCCACCTGCAAGACACTTTCAGAATTACAAGTATCTACACATTAGATGTAACTGGAATGGGGCTCACAAAACTGCAAAGCTATAAAATTTACTCCTCCCTGATAAATTCTTCCCCTCAAGAAGCAAAACAAACCCCAAATACCAGTTCTTTTTACCACTCTGTCACACTTTCCAGCTAATTTAGAAGAAGTTGCAGGTTTGCAAGACAGCAATAAAGCATTGTGTGTTAAGAAGCTCTGTTAACCACAATTTTCACTGAAATATATAAGGTCTACACACAATAGCCACATTATTCAACTGAAAGTTATAGTAAGAATTCATGGATGAATGAATGTTGTATCCAAATGTTTTACTAAGCTGTCAGCTTTTGCAGAAACTCATGTGTCTTACAATCATCCTCTAAATTTGTTCAGGTACTATACATTGAGCCTCCAACATTTCTGTGTGAAATGTCATTGAGCAGAGACTGCACCTTGAACACTGTCTTCAGTTTGGGGGCCTCTCAGTACAAGAAATACATTAAGGTGCTCAAGCATGTGCAAAGAAGGGCAACGAAGCTGGTGAAGGAATTAGTCTTATGAGAAGCAGCTAAGGCAACTGGGATTGTTTAGTCTGGAGAAAAGGAGTCTGAAGGGAGACATTGTCACTCCCTATAGCTACTTGAAAAGGGGCTGTAGTGAGGTGAGTTTTGGTCTCCTCTCACAAGTAACAAGTGATAAGACAGGCTGCTCAGGGAAGTGGTTGAGTGACCATGCCTGGAGGTATTTAAAAGATGCATGAAAGGGACATGGTTTAATGATGAGCTTGACAGTGTCAGGTTTATGGTTGAACTTGAAGATCTTTAAGGTCTTTTCCAACTCAAACAATTCTGTGATTCTGTAATTCTATGTTGTGCTCAAAGAAATGAAAATGTGATTTCCTGAAGATAAAAGAAGGCAGTGTCAGGTAATACAATCTCACATTGGACAAAAAGTGCACTTACCTCTCTGTTCCTTACTTTCACAGCCTTGCTCTGGAACCCATCATTTTAAATAATGAGATGTTCGTGTAACTAAAATGGGTTTAACTCTAGAAATTACATGCAAAACTGTCGAGTGACTGGAGACTGAGGTAGCTAAGTGGGAGAAGAGAACACCTTTCACATACAAAAATATGTGTAAACACAAGCACTTTTAAGAAATGATGTAAAATGAAAAGAATGGATTTTTCATAGCTTTTTCATGTCTGAGATAGCTAGAACATTTATGTCATCTGCTATAGTAAGTAATATGGTGTATATTCGTCTGTTCTTCACAGGTACGGTTTTGTAGTAGGGAATGTTGTTATCCCACGAATCAACCCCTATCATCTTTGTGCAGCAAATCAGACTGGCGTTTACAAAATTTCAACAAACACAACTGATCGGTATGATGCATACTGTTACAATGCGACAGGTATGATTATGCATTTATGATACTTATTAGATCTAATTAACTAATGATAACATACGGAATCTCCTATATAAGGTGTTAGAATGATGGTTTCTATGTTAAATACAATCTATTTTTCTACTGAGAAAAAATACATTTTGTCAGCCTCTAGTAGTATATCTATAATGCCAGCAATCAATTTGACCAATTTTGTCTTTAGTGTGTCTTGAACTAAACTATTTTCTGCCCTTAGGTTGCCCTGCTTTTTAGATGCAGAATGGTTTAGTAGAAACATAGAATAGTTTGGGTTGGAAGGGACCTCAAAGATCATCTAGTTCCAACCCCCCTGCCATGGGCAGTGACATCCCACTAGATCAGGTTGCCCAAGGCCCTGTCCAACCTGACCTTGAACACCCCTAGGGATGGGGTATCTACATCTTCCCAGGGCAACCTGTTCCAGTGCCTCACGACTCTCATCATGAAGAAATTCTTCCTTATGTTTAGCCTAAATCTGCCCCTCTCCAGTTTATACCCATTGCCCCTAGTACTATCACTACAAAGCTTTGTAAACAGTCCCTCCCCAGCTTTCTTGTAGGCCCCCTTCAGGAACTGGAAGGTTGCTATAAGGTCTCATCCAAGCCTTCTCTTCTCCAGGCTGAAGAAGCCCAACTCTCTCATCCTGTCCTCGTATGGGAGGTGCTCCAGCCTTCTGATCACCCTTGTAGCCCTCATCTTGACCTGTTCCAACAGCTCCATATCCTTCTTATGTTGAGGATTCCAGAACTGGACACAATACTCTAGATGAGGTCTCATGAGTGGGGAATAAAGGGACAGAATCCCCTCCCTTGACCTGCTGACCACACTCCTTTTGATTCAACTCAGGATACGGTTGGCATTATGGGCTGTAAGCACACATTGCTGGTTCATATAGAGCTATTCATCAACCAGCACCCCCAAATCTGCAGGGCTACTCTAAATCACATCATTCTCCATCCTTTACTGAAACTGTGATTGCCCCAACCCAGGTGCAGGACCTTGCAAAAGACCTTGTTGAACAGCATAAAGTTCTCACAGGTCCATTCCTCCATGTCGTCCAGAGCCCTCTGGGTGACATCTTGTCCTTCTGGTGTGGCAACTACACCACTCAGCTTGGTGTCATCTGCAGACTTGCTGAGAGTGTGCTCAATCTTGCTGTCATTATCATTGATGAAGATATTAAACAGCACTGGTCCCAGTACAGACCCCTGAGGGACACCATTTGTCACGGATCTCCATCTGGACATTGAATCATTGACCNTTCCCAGGCACAGAGGTGAGGCTTAGAGGTCGCTAGTTCCCAGGGTCATCTCTTCTAGACTATTTAAAAATGGGCACAATGTTGCCCTTCTTACAGTCATCAAGGACTTCTGATTGCCATGACTTTTCACATAACATGCAGAGTGGCTTGGCAACCACATCAGCCAATTCCGTCAGGACTCTGTGATGTGTCTCATTGAGTTCCATAGAATTGTAGATGTTCAGGTTCCTCAGGTGGTCATGAACCTGATGCTCCTCTACAGTGGGAGGGGCTTATCCCCCTGGTCCCCATCTTGTTGTCCATTGACCCAGGATGAGTGAGGAGACCAGCTGTCAGTGAAGACTGAGGCAAAAAATTGTTGAGTACCTCAGTCTGCTCCTCATCTGTTGATATGAGGTCACCATTTTAATCCATCAGTGGGGGTAAGCTTTCTTTAACTTCCCTTTTCTAGCTGGCATACCTGTAGAAGCCCTTCTTGTTAGTCTTCACTTTCCTTGCAGGTTCATCTCCAGCTGCTCCTTGGCTTTCCTGACCCTATCCCTACACAACCAGGCAGTGTCCCTCTATTCTTCCCAGTATCCCTGCTCCTGCTTGCACTACCTGTGCAGTTCCCTCTTTATCTTTAGTTTGACCAGGAGGTCTCAACTCAGCCACCCAGATCTCTTCCCTTCCCTGCCTGATTTCCTGCATCTAGGGACTGGTCAGTCTTGTGCTTCATGGAAAGCATTCTTAAATATTTGCCAGTACTGTTTTGGTCTCTTGTCTCCAAGGATATGTCCCATGGAGTCCTACCAAGTAACTCCTTGAAGAACTGGAAATCTGCTTTCCTGTAATTTAGAGTACTGACTATACTCCTCGCCTGTCCCTTATCCCTCTGGATCCTGAACTCCTCCGGTGTATGATCACTGCAGCCCAGGCTGCCTCCAATCATGTCACTGATGTGTTCACTTGTACTAGTGACCATCAGGTCCAGTATTTCATCCCCTTGCATGGGGGTCTTAAAAAATTTTCTTCAATGCACTCCAGGAATCTCCTGGATTGCCTAGAGTCTGCTGTGCTACTTCTCCAGCATATGGCAGGGTGTTTGAAGTCCCCAAGTAGGATGAGAACTTGTGAGTGTGAAGCCACCTGTAGCTGGAGGAAGACAACTTCTCCTGTTCATGCACATATGAGTTTCTATAGCCAACAACAGTTGCATTAAAGGACACTAGGAGTGGCTGCTACCTGCAGCCCAGGGTGGCCATCCCAGGCTCATGGACATGGCTGCTGTTTTCCTGTTTGTAGGTCTATCCAGTATTTGTCTCCATTCAGACATTAAGCAGTTAGATAGTGATGTAGGTCAGAAGCAGATCACTTTCTTCTAAGTTTTTGAACTTTTTAATAGTTGGACATATTTCATTAAATTATTAGAAAAATGTGGATTATCTTGTGTCAGTACTGAACACAGTTTTTGAAGATAAAATCTGGACCACCTTCAAGTATCTTATATTTCAGTAGACTACTACATACACAGTGGGAACACAGATATTACAGAAAGCTGTAGTCAAAATTCATTGACGATTTGAATGGCAGTGACATTTTTTGCTTTTGTTCCTCTGGTCATATAATTACAAATCATCTTTGCATTAGCATAGTATCAAGTAAGCTGCCATCCTCAGTCACCCATGGATCAATTTTCTGCTACAGCATTGTCCATCCCTACCAGAGCTTTATGATTCTTTATGAGTCTTATTTCCTTAGGGTATCATAAGCAGCTGACTTACATGCTGGCCCCGAGTGTGGCATTGCAGCTCAGTGTGGCACAGAGATCACAAGACCAGCGCATATTTTGCCTGTACACCCCTGTACCACTGAGGGGGTAAGGTCCCTACAACTGAAATGAAATAGACCTGCCACTGACAGTCTGTACTGAAACTAGGTCAGAAGGCTACTTTTACTGATGATTGCAAACATTGTCTGGAGTGGTTATGGAACTAGAGAATCTCACAATTACCTGGCAGAACAATCTTGAAGTGTTCCCCAGGAAGGAGCAAAAAGGGAATGCTGGTAGATCAGTGAATAATGTTTAATTTGGAAATTTGATTTTTATTGTTCACATCTGAAGCTGACCTTTTGTGGTTATGTAAAATTAATATGGGTATTTATGTGACTTTTTTCTGTTTTCTCAAATTAATATTTTCATTTTCCTCCTTTTACAGAAACAAGAGACAAAACATGTGAGCCAATTGAAAGACTGGATATTTCTTTCCTCAATAATCAGAGTGAAATAGGTATGGTATTAATTAGAAAGATCTGCAGAATCTTGTTCTTTTTTTGTTTTATGTAAACAATTGCTAATATTAAAAATCAAGCCAAACATAATAGTTATCACAAGAGATTTTCAACAGTACCTAAAGGTATTAATCACTTGTCTTCCCATAAATCCTATGGAGCCTGGTTTGCTACCAAACATTTTTTATATGTGTTTGATATTTTTTACCACCTCAGAGCTACTAATGTTTCTTTGACATATAGGACTTTGCTCAAGACGACAGCCTTTCTAGTTTTCATTTGATTTGCCTGTTAGAAAAACAACTGGAAGTGGAAGAAGACTCTCACAATAATTTGTCCAAATTGTAAAATTCTGATTGACTTCACAAAGACCAAGTTTTTAGTTTCAAAATCAAACTGTCTGATCAAAGTATCAAAATATATGATGCAGAGTGGGCCCTATGTGTTTGATAAATATATATGTTAGCATGTATCCATTAGGCATAGTTTAGTGATGTATGATCTAGACAGACTAGATAGGATGACAAAAATTGATGAAATTATATTAATCCACAGCTGTAGCTCTTTATTTTTTTAAAGAGAATTTAAACTGTTTAGTATTACTGAAATCTATCTATGTAGCTCCTTGATATTATCAGCCGCTTAATTTCCTCTTTCCAACAGTCATTGATAATGCAGATGGCTCACGTTATAATGCAGATGGTATGCGTCACAGTGGAGAGTCCTCAACCTCAGGTGCAGATGATGAAAGTGTTGGTAGTGGATCAACACAGGACACGACTCCAGTGGATACCTCTATCAGGAGATCCAGCCCCTCATACTATGGAAGTGCCACTCCAGTCTTACAGCTACCAGATCATTCTTCTGGAGGGAGTGAAAAAGAAATTCCTATAAAAGAATCTGGTAAGGACATTAGTTTACCACTAGTAGTCCCTTTAAAATAACTGAGTGAAGGATTATATTACTAGTTAAAAGGTATCATAACAGAATTAATCTCTAATTTGTATCCTGGCAAAGTAAAAAGAGTATGTGTGTCTTTGAAAGAAAATAGAAACATTCTGAATTTCTAAGGATTTTTTTTATTGGACAGAGTACAAAGCAGCCACACATCAGCATGACTTCACACATAAATCTTTCCAGGATATTGAGAATAGATGGTTCTAAGAATTTACTCTTTTTCTTATTAAAATATTTATTTCATTAAAGGCTCAAAACCACATCCAACAGCAAACAGACAGAAAGCAATGAGGCTGAGGGTATGGCTATAAGGATAACATGTTCTTATGTGTTCTCTTAAAGATGAATTGATACTAAGTAGTAAGAACAATGAGAAGTATGTAGTTCAAGTGATTTCTCTTTGCACAAATACGAGGGGTTTTTAAAGACATTTTCTCACTAAAGCATATTACAAAATGCACAGATATATAAAAATGTCAAATTGAAATGTTAGTAAAATCTTATTCCTTTAGGTGGTAAAGCTTCTATTTCCATGAAGTCCTGCCAAATGCCATGCTCTTTTCTATAGCAAATTAGTGAATTAGAGAGCTTTGCCTGTTACTTTTTTTTTTTGTGAAAGTGGTGTGTATTTTATTTCATGTCTTATGTTGCTTGTGTGGCTTAAGTTATCATAGGACTGAAAGAGTAGCTCCCACTGAATTTAAGAGAAACTAATATAATTTATTGACAGTAAAGTTTACTTTGTGACCTCTGACTACAGTGTTTTATTAAACCATCAATAATTTATCAGTGAAAGACATCACTAGTTTGCATCATTATCCTAACTAAATACTGAAATTACTTTACACTAGAGGTATGCTAGTGATGTTATACATGGTTTTAGATGCCATTAGCATCATGTAGGGTAAATCCTAATATTAATTTGTTAAGGAACTAGGATGAGGGCCATTCCTCAAGGTATATGCCATGTATTTCAATTGCTTGCCATGACAATTCGTATCAGCTCTGCTCACATGCAGAGTTTAGCTTTGTGGGGGTTTTTTACTAAATATCAGAATATATCTCATTAAAGAGGGGGGTACAAATAACTTCGCTCATTGCTCTAGAATCACTGTTCAGATGGTATGCACCTACAATTAGAGCTTGAATCAGATGAACAGTTTATTGCTGAAAAGTTCACTATATTGTAATGCATACTCCTCTTGAAATAATCTACTTGGTGACACCTTTACTGTGTCTGTGAAGTAATGCTATTTGGGGTTGAAGTATATGAAGAAACTACTCTGTATCTTTCTTGTCTCTCAGACCAATAAATGAAGGAATTAAACTTGCAGTATAGAATAACAGGCTGTTAGTAATGAGTTGCAATTCAGCTAATGAAATAGTATTCATCCGTCACCGTACAGGTTATGAAGTTTCTCCTGTATCATCTGACATCCCTTTGGTGACAGCAGCTGATGATTCCCCTGAAAAAGACGTTGGACAGTATCCTGCGAGTACTGGTAAGATTTATGTATTATATTAACTACATCAAATATAGATTGCATTAAAACTGCTTTCCTCCTCCAGGTGGGCATTCTGGTAATTGGTGAAGGATACATCATCTCCAATTTTGGAAAGATATTGAACGAGTATTTTTCACATCGATTAAGTCAGAAATAAAATTCACGCTCTGGGATAAGGGGAACAAAAATATTTATTGTGTGTTTGTTTCAGTGATTCTATTTGAATTCAGAAAGGCTATTGTTTTGTGTACCTCACTGTTTTTTATCACACCTAAATCCATCCAAATATAATAGAAAATTTTATGCTTTGATGGATTTTCCTTTTATTTGGTTTGAAGCATTCCCTGAAAACTATCTCGTCAAGAATTCTTATGTCCATATTTTAGCTGATCTGACAGTAAAGCATTTACATTAGTATTTTGTATGTGGAACGAAGCCATGAACACATGTTCATCATGTAAGAAAATGAGCTCATTAGGCTGGTTGTTGAAAACAGGTAGAAGTGAAAATTTTACTGTGACTACAGCAAGTCAGATGGCAATTTTTTTTTGCTATTCAGTTATTTTCTTGTTAACCAATTTTTGATGTTATTATTTTATTCACAGTTAAATGCCAAAGCTTCAAATCTGAGACCAAATCTGGGTTTTGGTGGTCTGTTGCTCAGAGGTCAGACATTGAATGGCCAGGTTTCCCATTTTCTGACACCAATATCAGAGTAGTACTGGTATTACTAAGTTTAGGAAGCAATTACCAATTGTGAGAAGAGATAATATTTCTTCAGTCAAGGAAAGCTTCTCAAAAAGGCAAAATCTGTACAGTTTTGCTAAGTCCATACATTTTGTAGACTTTGTGGTTTACAGACACACAAAACATAACTGCTGCAGACTGAAGAACATTAGTTTATCCATCAAAACTAGTGTCTTTGATGTTATTCTTCAAGTTATTTTTGTAAATTGAAGGTTAGTTAAAGTTTATTTTCTAAATGAAAAAGAATGCATGATGTAAATGCAGATAAAAATATTGCTTGTCAGGAATTGCCAGAATAAAAATACTCTGAAATATTTTGAGGTAGATTTGGGTTTTTTTCTGGTGAATATGTGCATGACTTGAAGTACATCTCTTCTTGCCACCTTTAGCAGAAAGTTTAAACTATCAACTGACTTGATTGAGGGCTTTTAGGTTCTGTGGTATGCATACTTCTATTAGCTTTGCTTCTTTTCAAAGTACTGGGGCATATTTCACATACAGTACACATTTTGATGTATCTCACCTAAAAATGCTATGCAGAATTCATTTACTTAACTTTCAGAGCTGGCAATGCAATCTTACACTTTAGTAGAATGTTTCCAACTCACTTATACTAAAAGCGTTGTATATTTTTGCTGTTTGAGGAATGTAATGATACCATGGGTTCATACATTCACCTTGCACTCACATCCATCTCAGTGGCATGAGCATGCTTAGGGTGCTGGCAGACTTGACTTTGCTGGAAGAAAAGTGCTTTTCAAGAAATAATAACAAGATCTCAGTTGAATAAACCATATTCTAGCAGCTCCAGGGCCTCATCATGACAACTTGGAGATAGCTATCACCTAAGCTCGGTGGAGTTTGTTCTTAAAACACTGGTGGTGGTCAAATCCTGGTGAGAAGACACAAGAACCCACACAAGCAAGTAAGGGTAAAAAATGTTATGCTGAGAGGGCACTTTGATTAGAGACTGAATAACCAGAGCACCAGGGCAGAAAGCTGCAGAAGCTGCGGATGGGGAGTTGAATGTGTGGAACACTCACTGCATTTTGTTGCCATGTCTTTGAAGTGGGAAAAACAAAGATCAAGGCTATCTCTCACTGACTGTACATTCAGTAGCATTGTCCACATTGTTCACGAACAGCAGAGGCATTCTGCATGGCTGAAGGAGATGAGTATGTGAGTCATCTTATAAAGGATGTACTTGGGCATTTTATAAGTAGGCTATTCCAATGAGAGAGACTTGTGAGAGAAAGGAAGAAATTTTTTTCAGGACAATGCACTATGCTCACTCTACTAGAAGAGAACAGAGTACTGTCAGTGCTGCGAGCTTGCACAGGGTAAGGAATTGTAGCTAAGGGCCGCATTGGAGTAGCTTCAGCAGGACCATTACAGAGTGATGAATCCCTTGTAGGTGGAAGAACCAAGAGGAGATATGGAAGCATTGTGCTGTATGCTCTCCTCTTGTGACTCTAAGGCTATTTGTAGGGGAGACAGGAAAGCATAACTGCTGTCAGCAGAAGACCTTGTGGGTTAGGGCTTCATGGTAGATTTAACATCATCACAGCAGATGTGACTTCAAGTGGGAATGGTTCAGATGATGAAGACTCTTGAGAGGAGATGATTTACCCAACAGTGTTTCCAGGATAGGACAGGATGTTGGCCAAGCATGAGAATGCTACAAGTACTAGTAAGGAATTCCTTTCTCTTTGGATGGTTTCTTTCTTCTTTTTCCTGTCCTACCCAATGTTCTTCCTCTTTTGCCACGTATATATTGTGTGAAAATTGGATGGTCTCTCAATCAGCTCTTGTTTCAAAAGCATCTCCCATGCCTCAAGAAAAAAAATATAGATCTTGAGAGATCTGTACTTTTAGATGTACCATCTTTCATTGCTTCTAGAATTGATGTCTTGTCTCCTTCCATATCAGATATGTGGACTTCCCTCGTGGCATGTTTTGTTTCAAGGAATAATTCCTCTTTGGTAGGAGTTTCCAGCAAAACTATTCAAATGGCAAAATTATATCTGTTTGCATGCCAGTGCTTACTTGGCTTGTCTACCACAGTGGACAAAAGGCTATAGATCTGAAATTTTTCTAAACAAGAAACTATTTCCATTCTTAAATGCCTATCACAAATCTATGGAACATTACTATTTGTAATGTGTTACGAGAAAATATTGTGCATTCTCATCAACTCTTCCCTCAGAAATATCTCTTTTGAGGCTGCAAAATCATATGAGGTCCATATTGATAGAATTAGTATCATTATTTAAAATTATCTTCTCACTTTCATGCCTATTTGAATGCATACATTCACTCCTGATTTTCAAAAGGAAATGGTTTTTTTTCAATGTTTTTCTGCTTTTGGAAAACAGTGTTAAATTAATTCCAGTTAATGTTATTTATAATCTATATCTATACAATAGTCAACTTCCTGTCTGTGGAAGCATGTGCTAGTTACAGTTTGGGGTTGCCAATCCCCAAGTGCCCTTTTCATTCTGAATTGTCAGCATATAGATTGTCTCATATTTCCTACCTTCCACACTCTTCCAGCACCATCTCTTTTCTTCTGTGACCTCAGATGTTTAGGCGTGATCCAATACTGCAACTCAGATATTTTAATACACAGTCTAATTTTTCTGATATGAATACTCCCACAGGGATCATCTGATAGCTCTGTTTTAAGTAAAAATGCCATCTACATCTAAAATCGTTTTGCCTCAAAACCAGAAAACCACCACAAACGAGGATCAAAACCAAACGCTGTGTGTCACTGAAACACACAGACCTTGTAAAGCACACACTTGGCCTTATGACCAAGGAATGGCCTCAACCCTGCATTTCTGTTCAGTATAGGTGTTGCAACTAATGACTATGCTTTAAGGCTCTTATTTGTATAAATATACCAATCTGTTCTTTTATGTTATTTAATTTAATTTGAGTCCATCTTAATGTGTCTTTCATCTCTACATTCATTTACTCAGTAGTGTTTATAAGGTTTTTTTTTTCTGAGGGCAGTGGATTATTTGTTTTTTTTTCAGCAGCAACTTTTTATAAAGTTTTTTTTCCCTGAAAATAATGGAGTATTCAGCTTTTTTTTTCAGCAGCAGTCTTCATTTTAAGGGAAAAATAGTTGCCTAAGTTTTGGGTATTTCTGGTGTTTATTTATCTTTGAGACTCTGCATTGGTGACTTATTCCACATGGTGGATTGCATTCCAACTATTTTCTATGGTCTAGTGCTGTCTACATGTTTTGTGGGTGAAAATGTATAAACCTGCTGATCATATACTCTTGTGGAAGTATTATTTTATTTGTTCAATTGAATTATAAAACATTGTGGAAACTTTCTTGGGTTTTTTGGATTGGGTTGAGGTGGGTTAAGGATGGTTATGCTACTTATATACATACTTTTGTTTTGCTGTGACTGTCTAATAAAAACTGCAGGTTATTTGTTTGGACGATATTATATTTTTCTAAAGAACTTCAATATCAAATATTGTCCAGTTGAATGCTGTTGAATGCTCCAGTTGAATCGATTGTGTGCACCATTCACAAATTTGCAGAATGTGCTAGCCTTCTCTTCTTTCAGAGTTCTTTGTGTATTTTCCTCGAGATGCTTGCAGTGATAAAACAGTGAAATTCTGAGAGGAAAACATTGGATATAGTCAATGTTCTAAAATTCCACAATTAAAATCTTTATGATGGGTCAACTATTTTTGCCTTTAATATTCTTTGTTCTGCACCAGTTTAATATTCAACAAATACCAGTCAACAGCATGATTTGGGGAAATACTTTTGAAAAACAGTAAGGTATCTTGATTCAGCTTGAGGAAGAAGTCAGTCCTGTTGGCGACAGTAAGCAGCTTTTCTAAACATAAACCATAATGAGAAGCAAATCTGCTTTACTCCTCTTTGCCATTAAATGTAGTAAGCATGTGAGCAAGGCCTGTCATGGAGAAAAGAACCAAAGAGCAGAATAATATGAGAAATGGATATTTTTATACTGAGTTCATAACTGTTCCACCATGATCATAACAGCTATGACCCCCATCCATGGAGCCAAATAGAACAACTCAAAGCAAGACCCATTGATGTTCCCAGGTTGGGACAAGGGAGAGGATTATGCCACACAACCTGCTGTAATGGATAGAACTATTCCTTCCAGAGAGATTAAAAATGAAAGAGTCTTCCACTACAGGTACTACTAGTAAAGTCAGTTATTTATACTTCATCACTTTTGTCTCTCTGATGGCCTGTCTTGGAAAGATATTGCACGAACTTGTAAAGAGGACTAACTTACTGATCCATTTAATAAAATTGCATAGATTATAGAGCAATTAATTTTCTCTGTCCTCTGCCTGGATGGTGGTGAGATAGAAGTTTTCAATTTTAACTCTGTAGAAAACATTTAATTTTTACTTGCCACTACCATTTATAATGCTTTCTGTTCCCTAGTGAAGCTTGACTGTAGATCTGTGTACATTATATAAGTTACATTATTTGGCATTGCAAAACTGTCCTTAGAATGATGAGAGAAAGAAATTTACAGAATTGGTATGACAAAACGTGATGCAATCTCCCATAGCTTATACCATCTATACCATCAAAATGAGGTTGTAATAACATGGTATGAGAAACAAATGACTTGTTCCTGAAATAAGAGTAAAGGTAACTTTAGTCCTTTCTTGGACAGACAATACTCAGAACCTTTTTTTGTTTTTATGACAACTAGTTAAATTTCTTTTACAGTTGCCTTGTCTTCCTCTCATGGTATTGCTTCTCTCTCATTGCTCCTTGCATTATATAGCATTAGCCACCTCTTCCAAAAAGCAGGACAGCTTCAGTTACAAAGCTGGAAAGCTGATGACAATAAAAATAAATAGAAAAGCCTGTTTCCTTTTCTTCTGTATGATCAAATTAGAATAAAAATGTAAAGTCTGCTCTGCATATAGGAAAAGAACAGTGTGATTGGAGGTTTCAGTAGACACCATATCACAAACTAATTCTAATAGGTAAAATACTTCAGTAATGCAGAAATGTGAAGCTGATTCTTGGAGGAAACCTAGTCTTATGACTAACATGAAAAGAACAACAAACTCTAACCATTTTCTATAACTTGTCACCACTCACAAAGTCAACAAGGAGAAATCAATGCCTGTAGAAAGGGTCCTTTACCATCAGTACTGATAATCTGCAAAGTAAAACACACCATAGCAGCACTTGACAGTGTCTCTGAATCTGTCTGTGGTCAGCCTGAGACACAGGTCAGGGAATTCTCCTGACTGCTGTCTCTATGTTGTTTCCATGTGTCCACTGTCCTTGGGAATCTTTTGGTTTAAGTAGAGAAGTGGATGAGAATAGCAAATGAAAATATCTGATCAGTATGTTAAGACAGCAGTGATGATGTATGGAAGGACAGGAGATCTACCTATTCTGCCTCTTTTGTTGTGAGAAAAGGGTAGCAGTGATTTAAAGCGAACAGGAGACTCGAACACAGTGGGAATGAGTGGGCCATGGCAGGATATGTGGGATTCACAGCTGATTAAATCATCATGGTAACTTCTCTTGCCTCTCCTGATGGTACCCGCCATGAAGATCCAAATCAGTCACCTCTACCTTCAGATAATGAATCAGGACAGTGCACTGAATTAATTATACATCCCACAGATGCCCCTGAGAATGAGGTCCTCCACAGAACCACAGACACTACAAACAGTCTTGGTGATGACTCCCCTCTGATGGTTACCAGTAAGAATAATGGATCATACTCTTTTCTTGATGCAAAATGAGACATTACTTCTTCTGAAATTGACTCCTTTCCCCGTCTTTCCCATCTTGCAGATCTACGTTCTTGGTGTGGACTTGCAGTATAAAAATCAGTGGTGGGACTTGTGCTGTCAATAGAATTAATCTTGCTGTAACACTTGAAAGTTTCTGTCTTTCTTGAAGCATGTTTCTGGGTGGCCTCCTAACTGTTCTGCAAGACACATTTTGGTGATTTTGAATCCTCAGCCCCGTCTTCCTTTCTTGTGCAACAGTGTGATCAGGCATGATATGCTTTGGCATCATGATTGATGTGGTGGAGGTATTCTGATGGGTTAACCAGATAGCTTGCTTTTATGACTCAGCAGCAACACCATCACCAGGGAACATTGTCCCAGTGGTGAGGGCAGGGCAATCTTAGAAAATTACGTACCATAAATTCAACCTTCAATCCCTGACTCCTCCTCACTAGTGGATTGCCAGGCAACACCATCACAGATCTGGGTGCATTACAGCCACTCACTCCTGAATTACAGGGAGAGGTAATTGCTGCTGTGGTCTCTTCTTCTGAAGGTCTTCCCTCTCCATCTGTCACTGAGATCTGCATATGTAGTCAACATACACCTCCAACACAGTGAGCAAGTATGTGATGTTTAAGGCTTTCTAAGAAGCATGTGACAGTGTGGAAGAAGGTGAGACCTTCTGGACTTCTCTCCTTCTGTGCTTTGAATGAGGAAGTGTTTTCTGGCTTTCTGGGATACAGGAAAGAGGAAAATAACATGGGTGGTAGTCTTGTGAGTGCTCTCTTTTAAAGATCATCAAGATGCCATCATCACAGTCACAGAGCCCACGGATGATGCTAATCAAGAGAAAGAAACTAATGAGCCACTAGCACCTAGCACTCCACCTGGAAGTGGAAGTGAACAAGCACACACCACAGATGGTTCTCAAGTCAATTATATACCTGAAGTTTTTCCAGACATTGAAGATCATCTTAACCAATTGCAGATCTCTCTTCCTACTAGTAAGAACTTCAAGTTACAAGTTTTTTAGTTTATTTATCAGTTATTATTTTGGACAACGGTAATCATCCAAAAACATGTGTACTAACCATAATTATTGTCATATTATTATTTCCTTTTTGTTTTATTTGTTTATTTATTATAAAACATTTATTTATTAACAAAATGTTGTTAAAGGAAATCTCTTCCTGTGTAAAGCAGAGGATATTTGCTAAAAGGCTGAAAATAGCGTTTTGAAAATATACTTTTCTTATATTCTACTATCTGTAAGTAGCAACACAACTATTAAAATGAACAAGTGCAAACTTTCTGCTGATGCAGAAAGATTTTTCCTTCATTTGATGTTTCCATAGAAATAATCATCCTAACTGTAAGGGTTTTTCAAAATGCTACTTCTCATGCACACTAATCCAAATTCTTTGGTTACTTTCTTGTGAGTTATTAGAAGCATCCCAGGGTAGATTTTGGTCAATGGTATGTGGACGTTGTTTGCACATAAGCAAGATTCTGTACCTATTATAATATTATAATATTATGCAGAAAATATTTTAGAGGTAATTCTGTTATTAATTAATTTACTAATGTTCATTCATATATTGTCAGGTAGAATTTGGCCTACTTTTTTTTTATTTTATATAAACACAGTAAAATCACCCCTATAAAAAATTGCCTGAATTATTGCATTTTGCCGTGGGCATAGCTATGTAAATGCAATGTAAGTATTTGTTAGAAATATATTGGAAAGATAAATCTACTTCTAATAATGCCTACTCATTACAAACTCATTTCTTTACTTCCATTGCCCTGTTCACTTAAATGATCCAAAATGCCTCCTTAATTTTATGTGCAGACATTACACAATACTAAAAATGTTTGTTATCTTTCTGTTTTGAGTACATAAAACCTGTAGGAACTGTTTTGAAGGTAGTTTTCCAGGTGAATGTCTGCATCAAATCTTTGTATTGTCAGTGCCCTGGCGAAAGCTCATAATGTCACATTCCCCAAACTCTTCATTATTCCATTTATCCTCTCTTGGTGCTTTTTAAAAACACAATGCAAGGTAATTACTAGGACACTACCATCATCATAGAAAAGTTTATTTATTGAAGGGTCTATTCGTTTGTTACTTTGGCCCACATAGCTGTAATGGAATGGAAAATATTCACTAACGTATTGGCAGACAAAGTCTTTCTCTGAACAAATGAATGGCTTGATGTACTACACTACTTTCTTTCACTTGCTTTTGTCCTTGCAGCAATATTTATGTTGTAGTCTGACATTACACTAAAGATCGATCTGTAGTCTGAGTGTCCATGAATAACAAATCAGTCCACTGAAGGAACCCCAAAAAGAAAAAGAATCTAGAACATCATCAATATGAAATTTAAAGAGGTTTTGAGGATCCCTCCCTGCCACTTGCAAGGACATCCCCAGAACCGGAACAGTAGGGCACATGACTAAATCCTGCTGCTTCTCAGTTCTCAGAGGACAGGAAGGGGAGTGTAAGGGCAAATGAAGTCATTCTCCAAGCACAAGAATTTTAACAAATGTATGCATGACTTTCTAAAGGGCTTTGTGGTGGAAAAGCTCTGGCAATTTTCAAGAATGATATGAAGCACCTTAAAAGATCTGCTGAGATGTGGGGCAGACAAGTGAATATGTTCCTCTTGGTCATCTTTCTTGGCGACTAGCTCAAGACTCTTAGTTGGTGTATTAGTACTCTGTCCTTTGTGGAGAGAATAGCACAAAACCACTCACCAGCCAACGAGTTTCTTGTTGATAAAAATAATGAAAATATCTGGAAGATTCTTGTAGTACTTACCAGCTAAATATGACAGAGACAAAAGAAAGGGTTTGTAGTTTTATTTTACCAACTGCTATTGAGAAATGAGAAAGAAATGCTGGCTAGAAATAAGTTGTAATGTGAACTTTACAACTGCTTAAATTAATAGCTTAATTTACCCTGTTAGAGTCTGGAAAAATTCAGAGAGACAGAGATCAGGAATATCTTTTTTTGTAGTGCCTCAAATGAAACAATGTCTCCTGATAAATTTAGACTTGGGATACCTATATTGCAACAGCATGGGCCAGAAATATGTTTGTATACAAGTTCAAGCAGCACAGCTGGCATAGCAAATATTTGAGACTAGAAGTGTGGATTTTGATTTAATATCTGATACTGTCTTAGAACCTAATTATACAGCTTATTAAAAAGGACAAAGAGACCTGCCTCTAAGTTTACAGAGAGCTTTTTTTTTCCATTATGACTCTCTGGAATTTTTTGTCTTCCATAAGTATCCATAAGCAGCAAATTTAAAACCATTCTGAGAATTGTCTTTCTATTTTATGAAAGCATTAGAGTTTTAGAAATTCAGTTTTATCCTGTGCAGGAATAAAATTAAGTTTCAAAATTTCTCCATATTGGTCATTTTAGCTTTGAATAAAAATAAAGCACGTGTGCGCGCTCGCGCTCTCTCTCTCTCTTTCTCTTGTCTTTTCTCACTCTCTTTTCCCCATGGAACAGACAATATATTTTACTTCTATGCCAAAAACCACTTCAAAAAATTGTCAACATTCACCTGTCTTTGCATTTTCTCCAGAAAATTGTAATTACCTTTTGGTTCATGAAAATATAATCAAAACTGAAGCATATGAGACAAAGAAGGGAAACTCATGAATCTTCTTATTCAAAGTACTAAAATTAGTTGCAGTTGAGATGAGCATGATTGTTATAGTCTATGTAATAGTTTCCAGTATATGTACTTTTTAATGACACCAACATGAACTTTATAGAATAAATTTTTTTCAAATGTGAAAGTCATAGTCTTTGTATCTTGCTGTTAAATATTCACTAAGCATATTTGGTCTAATGGACAGTTTTGTTCTTTAGGATCTACCTCAAGGAAATATGGGAGTCAAGGACCACATAAAGGACATTATGAATCCACTACTTTTCCTGGGGAAACCACAACAAGAAATGTAGCTTCACAGCCAAGATTAGCCCATGTACCAGGTAGGTTTTTGAAGGCATATGTTTTTACAATTTATCACAGAATGGTATTAATATGAACTGAAGTAAGAGATAAAATTTTAAGTCAAGTACATTTATTCAGGCTTTATTCTGAATCAGACAATATTTAGCATTTTCACTAGTATGCTGAAAAATGAAGCATACTGTAGCTTTTATAATTTTCCAGCAACATAAGGATGAGAAAACACACGCATTTGGAGCATGGATTTCTGAACATTTGGATTAAGATCCAAATAACCTTTAAAATTGATATGAAATCAAGCAAAATTCAGTAAAGAAACTTGTAAAGTATTGTATCCATGAGAATGTTCAGTGAAAATAATAACTGACCTGCAGAACAGGGCTTGCAGATTAACATGGAGTAGGAAGAAGCTAATGCCATGATAGAATTGCATAGGAATGTAAATATATTTTGTGATATATTAATAGTAAAATAACTTTTAAAACAGGGAAAGTAATTATCCCACTCTACCTACTTATGTGTAGCAATCCCAGATCTCAAGCTCTGTATGCATTTCAAGACATTGCACTAATTTCATAGGGAGAAACCAACAAAACAGGGAGGATCACAAAGAAAATTTTTGAGATAGAATCTTTGAAGCACCTTTTGAAGAACCCATCATTTTCAGAGAAAACTGAAGGGGTATATGAGAAAAGTTTGCTACAAAAAGGAAGTTTATAATTTTTTCACCATAGAGAAAAATATTTAACTAATTAGAAATAGTAATTTGTTTCAGATGAAACACAGGAGACTTACTCATCAAGAAAGACTTGTTTCAAACAAACAAAAGAGTTAGCTAGCTCTTAGGAGAGTATCTGTGTCTATAATGGGAGTACAGCAGAAATACTAGGCTACTGGGAAAGTTGTGAAATTTCCTTTACTAAAAATGTAAAGAGTAAATCGAGCATTCCTCAGCCATCTTCTTATTAACCCTGTTTCACTGGAGTGAAATGTACCTGGTATGACTTCTTAGGTTCCTTATGCCCATCAAAGTACAGTGCTTATAGATGCTAATGGTGGTGAGGTATTTTATCTGAGTTGGCCTGTCAGTAGCTGAATGATGAAAATGTGTTCAGTTTGAGCAGAAGACCTTCATAAAATAAACAAGAATTCATGTAAGCTATGAAAAAAGTCTGGTAGTTTAGGAAACCTAAAAGTGGGTTTGTTCTTGCAGTTCTGTGAAATGGCAAAACTACATGATATAGGTTAACATAGTCTCCTCCCCTCCCTCAACTCTCCCCACAGAATGGCTGATCATAGTTGCCGCTCTCGTGGCATTGGCATTGATTCTTGCAGTGTGCATTGCTGTTAACGCTCGAAGAAGGTAAGGTAGTCCCTTTATACTTAAAAAAAACACTGCTTTGCTATTTTGTTCATCAAAACGCTTCAAAGCTTCTTGAAAAAAACAGAGCAGTATAACACAGAAAAGACCTTCCTTGGCTAAGCTCTGTGACTTGTGGTGTGAAGGCCAGGTCACTGAGTCCTCCACAAGTCACACAAAAGCCTTCATGCTCAAGTGGAACCACATGAAGTTAGCAGCTGTATAAATCATTTGGTCTTTATGTGTAGGTGGAAACTAACTGTATATAAATCCCAGAGAATTAATTATTCTCTACCTATTACTTCTTAGTAGGAAAATCCTGCCCATGGAGAGTGAAAACTATGAGGAGCAACCACAGGATGAGTGGAGGATAATCCTCCACCACTAGCAGTGTTGTCTGTGTACAGTGTGAAGGGCTGTATTATACAATTGCTGTCACAAGTTTAATTTGTTCCTTCCAAACAAAAAACACCATCCCATCTGGTAGCCCCAAGGCTATATTCTAAAATTGCTATCAGAGCACTCAGTAGCTTTATTTACTCCACTTTATAGATGAAAAAGTAGAGGAATAGAAAGCTGAAGTGATCTGTGCAAAGTTAGCCAGGAAATCCGGAGAAACTCTAGTCTAAGGGGTAGACTATACTGTTCTTTCATACTCTTTCTTTTCTCTAGAGGATGTCCTGAGGTTACTTTTCAGTTGTCTTAAACAGCTTTTTCTACTAAAGTTGAACCTTTTAAAAAAGTAACTATTTCTAATTAAATGTTGAATTTTAAATTAACTTAATTACTTTGATATTATGTAACCACATACTATGTGGAGATCTTTGGTGAAGAAGCAGTGAGTAAACTTGTTCCTAAACTGGTGGTTGCAGGAAAGAATGTGTTCATACTTCTGTGACATAGTGTCAAGGTCCTCTCAAGCATGGCATGGGTGACAGAATAAAGTACTGCCACCATGGTAAGGGAGCAACACAGACAGTCCCTGCCCATAATGTGGAAGGCTTCTATGAGACAAAACAGTGCAAACTAAATGCCAAATTGTCAGAGTAAACTGATACAGTTTTACTGAAGTCATTAGTGAGGTGTCTCCTGGTAGGTTAGCCCTATGACTAAATTCACAGTATCAGTGTTTCTCTGACAGTATTATCGGAGACCTGTTGAAATAAGGAAGCTATGAAGCATATGGTGGGACAGAAAACTCTACAACTTTCTTTCTATGAAGTGATTCTGGAGTTACACAGCTTGAATGACATGGTGTATTTATTTATGTGTTACTATGTTATGCCTTTAAAAGTAGAGATTGCATGGTTTTCTCCCTCTTCACTCATAATCACCACAAGAAAGGACAAACAGGGCCATTTAGGATAATTATAGATTACATCTGGCAAGAAATGAAACCATCTCAGAGCTGTAAATAATACCCTAGATACTGTTGGTGGAAAACATCTTAGAGCTTCCATGCAGTTGAGAGTGAGTTGCAACGAGACAAAGTTCATGTAGGTGCATATACGTGTATGAATGTATGGATTAGATCCTAGTAATATGTGTTAATCACTTTAGTAGGATTCAAATGATGACAAGCCAAGAATCCTTGTTATTGTGATAACTAGCTATTCTGTTAAGTGCTAATACGCTTAAAAATCATAGAGAGGTAGTTACTGTGCAGTCAGCATACTGCTTGTGAATGCCAACTAATCTGAAACTAACACAGCATCTGTGCTGTGAGAAAACTGGATAACAGTGAAAAGAGGATTGAGCATTTCGGTGTTAGCTGAGCAGTAAATTGAGAATATTTTAAGGATTAATTTATTTAAATAGTGATTTATTTGTGTAATGCCATCAGTTAAACCATGTTTAAAATGAAAGCTAACTTCAGCTTCTCCAGTTTCAGTCTTGTTCGGGTTGTCTAAAAAAATGTCTAATGAAGTGTCAGTTTTCATTTCAAGGTAGTTAACTTCCTTATTCTGAAAATAATAGATTTAACCTTTCCGGTTAGGAAGTCAGTATGACAGAGATTTCATGCATTTTAAACAAGCAATTGGGCCTACTCAGTAAATAACAAACTGCTTTTATATATATGTGTGTATATATATATATATATATATATAATTTTTTAAAAAACCAAACCAAAACATTTAGACTGTCTGTGTCTGATACCTGTTGTAGAAACTGTTAAGGATCTCCTTCCATGGTCCAACATAACATGCTGACCAGCCTAACTAACATGTCAGGAAAGACACTCTGACCAAAAAAAACATTTTCCAGAGACTACTGAGCTTCACAGCTCCTCTTTCTTTTCAGTGCTACAGAGCAGGAATCATTCCTAAGAATGTCCAAATGTGTGCAACATTAATTCAGGGAACTGAGTTACTTTAAAATAACACTCATCTATTGGCCAATAAGCATGAAAAAAGTAAACTTTGAGAAGGATAATAGCATAGTTGAACTACCAAATCAGTAATTCAAGCAAATATGCTTTGTTTAAGATGAAAGTACTTTGAAGTACAATTTTACAGAGACATCTTTCCTCTTCAGAAAGATGGCTGTGCTTTGCATATTCAGTTTACATAACTGTAGGATGTGCATAACAAGCAGGATATTTAGAACTTGGCAAGTAGAGAACAAACTTAACAGTCCAGGCACATGTGCCAGTACTATTTTACTACCCTGAAAAATACTCAGCCCACATTTACCAGCGTGCATGACTTTTGGACTGGTGACTTTCATTACACAGCACTGCAATGAGTATAACTTTAAAAACACAATAGCTATTCCCTACCGTAACATCATGAGGAGCCATGCTACTGATAGTTGCAAGAGAAGTTGTCTGTATTTCCTTGCTGTTGGCAGGCTTCTGCGCCTGACATGCTAATACAGAGAAGGAAAAGGAGGCAAGATCTTGATCCAAATTTTTTACTGTCTCAAGAATTTGAGCATTTGCAGAATGAAGAATGCTCAGATTTGAAGATTTTGAGTGCGCTCCTAAGTCTGAATTTAGAATGACCCTGTCCTTATAGTGGGATGTACACTAAGTTCATAAATGTGGATATATCCAAATGTTAGATAATCTTTTCTAACTGCAATGAACTATTCATATCTACAGTAAAGATGGACACAAATTGAATAAGTGAGTTGCTGTCAAATTTCATGCATATACTAGAGGATACTTTCAAATTAAAAATAGTAATATGGAGAAACTTTACATTTTGCATTGTTTAAATTTGCACTAGCTGACACAAGTTTCATTTCCAAGTACATTTTCCTGAATATTGGCTTTGATTTTTTTTCTTATTTCTGTTAATCATCATTTATAACAGTTATTTTCTTTTTATTTCTTTCTAGATGTGGACAGAAGAAAAAGCTAGTGATTAACAATGGCAAAGGGGCAGTAGAGGACAGGAAGACAAGTGGATTAAATGGAGATGCCACCAAATCACAAGAAATGGTGCACTTGGTTCATAAAGAACAGTCAAATAACCGAACAGGAGCATGTGATGAATTCCTGACTGTTAATGAAACCCAAAATCATCAGGATCTTGACGTGAAGACTGGAGTGTAATGGCACCATGTTGCCTAGTACATCAGAGCTGGGGAAATAAAAATCACATGGAACTTGGAGGGAATTCACAGACGCACTGTGCTACTGATGTCTTTTGAACATAATTAAAACAAAGTTTTATTGATTTTTAATCACTTTAAAATAATGCCTGATTTACAAAATTGGCTTTTTTTTAAATAAGCCCCCAAGTGTTTCATAATGTATTCAGTTCCCAGTTCCTACACAGAGGACATCATCTCTGTCCTTAATGTTAGGAGGGATACCAGTTTATGTCAATGTTTCCCAGACTTCACTACCCAGTAGTGAAGTATCTGAAGTATCCAGTCATTCCATTTTACAGGCTTTTATGGTACTAAAATTGCCATCGTAAAAGAGTGAGCAATAAATATCAAAAGCAAAAATAAAGTTTAAACTGAAAACACCTCCTATATAATGTCTATAACATCAAAATCCTTTTAAAATATCTTCCAGCCAGAAGAGAAGTCATGCATTCAGGCTCTGCCAGTGTAAACAAGAAGTGATATTTTATATAGATTTTTAGCTTGGTCTGCAGTGAGGGAAATGCAAAAGGAACAAAAATATAATATTTTTGTCTCTGTTTTAAAATGTCTATGGGCATAATAGGATTTAAACATGAGCTGATACATATAAAAAAAACCCCTCTAGACTTTATTCTCCTAACAATCTATACAATTGTCCTTGAGTTTTTGAAGTGTGCATTGTTCTTCCCCATCTCTGCTTCATTGATCACAGTTTGTGCACATTTTTAGTGAGTCTGGTAGCAAGGATAATGAATAAACTAGAATGAACCCAGCTCTACCACACATACCTAAATCAAGCAGTTGGGGACAATTACGGAGCTGGAGATCATCAGTATTTTATTCCTGAAGAATAGATCTCTTTTTTCTTCTGCTCCATTTTACTTAGGAGATGCTGAGCCTAGTAAACCTTTTTCCCTCTATTAACTATTGTTAAACCAGTTTGCTGATATTTTAAAAGTTGCTTTTCTGTGATTTCACTCACTTCCTCTGAATACTATTTCATCCATGTTTTTCTCTGCTTTTTAAAAATACCAAAAGAAACATTGCTTTATTATTGGTACTAGAAGTTCAAATTCTACAGAAGAGATCAAAGAAATTTAAAGGAAACTCTTCCAGCCATGTAATGTAGTACAGTAGTGCGGCTGCATGGCTATATGCTTTTGATTTGCCCTTATTTGTGTGTTATGTAGAGTATTTGTATTAAGCTATGATGCTGTGCATTATATGGGTATCAATTGTCAGAAAGAAAATTATCTACTAGTAGTGGTCTGTGCAATTTTTAGGAAAGCACATTGGAATGATAATTTCTAATTGGACTGCTTCAAATAAACACAAGTGAAAACAACCTAAGGTAATTACAGCCAGCAGTCTGTATCAGGTTTAGGATAAGGAATGTCCTGTAGCAAGGTAGTTCAGGTATTCTTATTCATTGAGCTTAGGACATATCTTCAAATATGGTCTGCTAAAGTGTGTTATTTTATGTTCTCATCTGAAGCAATTTGGAGGATGAGTATTCAGTTGGCTAAATACTGACAGTAGCTAGCACTGTTCTCTACTGGAATGTAAAGCACAGGATTGTTGATTATATTTCTCAAGCACAGCCCTCTAGCAGTTTCCCATGTATTTCATCAAGTTATACAGTCCTTGATATCTGCAGGCAGATCTCCTCAGGGACAACTTACATCTGGGCAAAAGGTCCCAAGATGAGGTGTGATTTTAAAATACACACAGGATGTTTTCTGACTTTGTGTAGGTCAGCATGTTTTGTCTATGAATAGTCACACGGTTCGTGGTCCAAATGTGTTCAAACAAGCTGAAGCTAGTGAGGGCAAGGTGATTTACATTACTAGTACTTGTGGTCCACTGGCAAACTTGTCAGTCTTTTCATGTGCGTTAATACTGAACTGTGTAGTGGGAAGTCTGTTGACTCTGTGTACTGGTGTATCAATTTTTGTTTAAATCTTTTAATGTTTTTAAGCAAGCTCTTCTCTTTGCCATTATACTTCAAAATGATCTGTTGAAAGCTGTCTTTATGTACTCACTTCCCAAAGTATGGAGGTCCAGAGTAAGAACTATTCTTTTCTTTAAGACCTAGTTGAATATGGGTCTCAATCAAAAGGACATATTTCATTGCCTTGAAGGCTAAATTTTTCTTTTAAAAAAGAAAAAGGTTGTGGCATGTTATTCATCTCCCTATTCAGATGTTTAATGAAGAAATTGATTGACTCCTTCCTTATTTGTCTAAAGTTCAGTATCTATTAATGCATGGACAATACTGATTGGCTTCTTTTTTTTATTTTTAAACTCAAGTCCTCTTTAGAGAGACAATGCCACTATTTTATATATGCTGATTCTTTTTATATTTTATGATGTGATTCAGGTGTAATTAAGTTTCCTTATAGCTTCAAAGTTAGATGAACATTTCATATATGTAATATAGTATGTATTTTTATTGATCTTGGTTTTATTATTTCATGGGGGTTTGTTGTGTGTATGTATTTTTTACAGAGGGCATTTGATATATTTGCATATTTATTTAACAGATTAATCAAAATGAAAGAAAATACCATCTCTAAATTGTAACTAAAAACAGTATTGCTAAAAAAATTATTGAACTGTAAAAGATGCTTCCATAACTAAACTTGATTCCAAACCAAGGATAAAAAATAAGACCTGCATTATGAGTGACAGAGAAGTATTAATCAGGAGAGTTATATATAGTAATGATGAGTCAGGGGTCTTTTTTTTTGCTTGCAAACTCTAAGCCAGGCTCAGCTGAATGCCATGTGACCCTGTCTGCTCTGCCAGCTTCGCAGATGTTCTGGGAGTTAGCAGTTAAATCAGCTTTCCACTAGGAGCAGACAAGTTGGTCCAGTTTAAGATCAGTTCTTGATGACTATTGCAGCTCACTGAACCAGCAGCATTTGGGAGAGCACAGTGCTCAGGGTGCTGACAGACAAGTTAGGTCTTGGTCTAACCTTCATGTCTTTGAAGAATAAGGATCTCTCCTAAAAATGCTGAGGAGACCAGGCTGGACCTGTAAGAGACCCCATGATCAACTGGTGTTATTCCTTTGTCTTGAAGAATTTTAAATAAATATAATCGAGGCCCCTTCTGTCTTGAAAATACTGCCTAAAGCAGTTAGCCTACTTAAGAGAAGGATCATATATTTTATGAGAATGTAGTATTTTCATAAAATAATCTAGGGTTATTGTTTAACCTGCACTTTCTTGAAGATCTTACAAGAAACATTTGATTAAAGCAAAGAAAGGGTATGTGGCTGCCATGTCTATCTATGTGGGTATGTTATATTTCTGCACAATGTTTTTCACATTATAGGAATGCCTTTTGTGTGTCCTTTCCCTCTGTACTATATTGTTTGAAGCTCATTGCCTGGAATATTATAGCAGACAATTGCCAAGTGTCTGTTTAGTACATAGTAACAATGCTAGTCAAGGACAGACGTCAGTATATCATGCTGGTTAGGTCTGGTTCTAATCACTCTTTCTGTAGATGAAGAAAAGTAATTAAATCCTCTGACAGATATGTTCTGCCTTAGCATACACAGACACTAGGATATTTTTGTAAGTTAATTGTTTATATTATGCTGTATTAGGCCATTAGCCAATAATTACTTCTTAGCCTTACTAAAAAAATTGAGTTTGTGACTTCTTTGATTGCAAGAGATTTGATTAGTTAATTACAGACCCTTTGGCTAATCACAGGTACTGACATTTTTCCTCTGTAGAGGGAAAAGGACAAAAATGTGGCAGGAAAAGTGGTGCTCTGGGCTGGCCTTGGGGTGCAGTTCTAACTGTGTGGGAGTGGGTGAATAAAATTCCATTCCTTACAGGGGGCAAGAATTGCGGAAGGGTACTTTGCAGGTGAGAACTCCAGGGAATTAGTGACAGAGAGAGAATACAGTCACTTGGAGAGGAAGTAAAAGGAGATAGAAATTTCTGTGCTGCTACTGGGAAAGTCCTTTCAACGCCCCCAGAAATTTGGCACTTGAACGTTTCACACCTCTGAGAAGTATAAAAGATTGTCCTTTTCCTGTGAAATCCCCACCTCCAAGCCATCCTCTACATTCATCACCCCATTTGCAAACTGATTTAGAATAATTTTCCCCAGTAGCTTATTTCTTGTTATTACTATGCCATGCTGCATGTGGCATCCACCAACGTCATCCTGAGAGCAAGCAGCTGTGACAATAAGAAATGAAGGCAAAGGACTAATTTAATGACTGTACTTTTTGTCTTCCCTATCTCACCTATTTGGAGTAAGGTTAGCAAAAGAAAAATTTCAAGAATATTTCACTTCTTACTCATCTTCCTGTTTTCAAAATACCAGAATTACATGGATCTTCACATAGGTCAATTTTGATGCTACATAGTTTTTTGAGAAACTGAAATTGAAGAAGCTAATCCTTCACCAACGAAGTCATTCTGACCTCAAGGGAACAAATTATTATTAAAATACAAGCAAAGTAGAGTTAGTCAAAGATTTACATGCACTTTAAATACAGCCCTCTTTCAGTTTTTTATGGATTATTCCAGCAAACGTTAGAAAGATTTTATCTGACCGACATCTTCAAGGACTCTCAAACTTTTTATGAAAACTTCTTACTCTACAGGCAAAAGGGATTTGGGTAAGCAAGTGAATGGGTGAAACTTATGGAACTGGAAGGCTGTGCTGGCCTTCAACGAGACCTGAACAGGCTAGAGACTTGGATGGAGAGGAATCTAATGAAGATCAACAAAGACTTAGAGTCCTGCACCCAGGACCGCACCGTGCACCACTACAGGAAAGCAGGTCTGCAGAGAACTGATGGACAACATGTTAAAAATGAGCCAACAATGCACCCTCATCATAAAGATGGCCAGTGGTATCCTGAGGTGCATCAAGAAGAGTGTGGCGAGCAGATTGTGATTGGTTATCCTCCCCCTTTACTTTGCCCAAGTGAGGCCCCATCTGGAGTACTGTGTCCAGTTCTGGGCCCTCCAGCTCAAGAAAGATGAGGAACTACTGAAGAGAGTCCAGTATAGGGTCACAAAGATAGTTAGGGAACTGGAACATTTCTCTTATGAGAGAAGGCTGAAAGACCTGGGTCTGTTTAGCCTGGAAAAGAGGTGTGAGAAGTGACCTTATCAATGCTTACAAATAATTCAGGGGTAGGTGTCAAGAGAGTGTGGCAAGACTCTTTTCAATGGTGCCCAGTGAAAGGACAAGGGGCAAAAGGCTGGAGCACAAAAATTTCCACCTGACCATGAGGAAAAACATCTTTCCTGTGAGGGTGACAAAGCACTGGAACAGGCTGCCAGGGAGGTCATGGAGTCTCTTTCTCTGTAGATATTCAAAATCCATCTAGATGTGTTCCTGTGCAACCTGCTGTAGGTGAAGCTGCTTTAGCAGAGGGTTGGACTAGATGATCTACAGAGGTCCCTCCCAGCTCCTGCTATTATGTGACTGTGCAATTTTTCATACATTCTTTGCCACACAAATCTGTGCCTTGAATGCCAATGTGAGTGTCACTAGGCTTGTATTTTCTTTCAGAAAAAAAAAGATTAAATGATGACATATTGAATCAAAATCAATCCACAAAGAATGTCAAATGAGAAGAAAAATATTTTTGTTTCCATAATTAGACATATTTTTAGCTAGTTTTAATATCACAGATAAAAGATATAGATATACAAAATTACTTTTTTTTTAAGATTCACCATGCCTAATAGATATTATTGGTTTCCCTCTGTACTAAAATGAAATTCTTACAAGTAATTTATTTCCCATTGGAAAAAATGTCTGTGTAAATTTACAGCAGAATAGGATTTGTCAAGTCAAATGCAATCTGATATATATTTAAGTGCATCTATAGGAAAATGCTCAAGCATTTTTAGAATACTAGCAAAAAGTCCCACTCTGAAATGCCCACTTAACCCAGAATTTAACTCATTGTTAACTCATTGTTTTTTTTAGTGCTGAAACTGAGGCAAAAGGCTGCCTTATAAAGCGCTGCCAAAGGCAAAGTTGATGCTAAGGAGTATAGGTCTCCAGGTCTGCTGAATTAGTCCTAAGTCCTTTAAACTCCTAGAGCAACCTAGGACAAAGGAGCATGGGATAAGGTATCTTCCACCTCTTCACCAGTGTCTTTAAGTTTTGTACCTGGCATTTGGAAACCTTGTCTCAGGCAATTGTATTATGGTAGAGTCAGCTTTAACACCCACACGTTAGTCCCATGCTGCAGTGTATAAATTGGTTGCAGCAGACTTTTAGCTTTAAATCTAAATCTGCTTGCAGTCATTGATGTGCATCTACCTCCTGACATTACATAGTCAAAATGTTGGGTTTTTTCCTGGTTAAATATGAAAAAAAAAAAGATCAATTTCAGTGACTATGTTCTCCTTGCAGGAATTAAGACTCCAAGCTTTCATTTTACCCAGGACAAAGAGTAACAAACTAGCTGGTTTGCCTCATGATTGGCTGTTAAGTCTGAGTTTATATTGACCACTTCTTATTAACTTACCTATTAAAAATAACAAGAATCTGGTTCAGAGCTGCTACTGCAGATTGCTAGGTGCATCTGTACTGTAGCTAGCTCCAAGACACCCTTTCACCTGGTGAATGAACTTTTCTAAGCTGAACCTGTCGTAGCTGCACACCTTATCCAATACAGTGATCTCGACTGACAACAGCCCAATAAAAGGGTGAGAAGAGTCTTCCTGCAAGTTCTCTGGAATTCAACCGTTAATGATACAAGCCTCAGAGCAAATCTCTAGAAANGGGCAGGAGGGTGTTCATTGTAACTTTCAGATCTACAAATGATTCACTGATTCAGTTTAGTAAAGTATTGCTGACATATGTCTAAATGCTGCTGGTACCCTACATGGGGTTTGTTTTACTGTAAAACTGTTTTACAATCAACTGCTCAATTAAGAGTGTTTTGTTTTGAAGCAATAGGTCATCACATTTGCCAATGGAGATAAGTTTATAGTTATTATTTCCCTACACTTCTTTTGAGATTAATTTTCTAGTTAATATTTCTTTTATTCATCAAGAGAAAGTTTGAAATAAACTTCAGCTAGGAATGCTTGTTTGTTCAGGTAATGACTTAAAAAACAAACTTGCCCTTTGTCCAAGAGAGATGACTTCCTATGCTTGTGCAGAGGACAGGTATAAATCCTACCCCCCAGTTACATACGGGTTAAAAATGAGAGAAACTCAGAGGGTCAGCCTGCTGCTGATCAACTGCAAAGTTGCAGGTCTTCCTCAGGGAACCTTTTTTAGAGCAATTTTCTGTCAAATGGATCAATGCCTTCAAAATCATTGCTAAAAAGTAAGCTAATTAAGCATATTTTATCCTGATAATTTAGGTAATACTAGCAACATAGGTGAAACAGTAGGATGTACTTTGAGTTAATTTCCTAGCCTGGTCCCATTTCTTGCCCCTTCACAGAACTGGAAGTTTGCTGTCTTTTCTCTCTTGCACATTTCCACAGCAGCATTTCTTAAGTGATGTCTGTTGACCATGGGAGAAGAGATCCATGTAGCTGCTGTGGGTACACCAGTAAGAGAACATCCAAATGGAGGTAGATTAGTGTTACGTATTTTTAGTTCAGTCACAAATAAGAATAAATAGCACAAAGAGGACAGACACAGTGGAAGACAGACACTAGGCCACTTTTCTAAATACTTGTACTTATAGTGCAGAACTGCCATTAACAGTGTCAGCTCTCATTCCTCCAATTCCCATATCTATGTGTTTCAGTGGGTGGCAGACAGCTTTGCAAATTATCTTACTAGGCAGACACATTTTGCTTATCGCCACAGAACTTGCCTGCTTTGCTAAAGCTGTCACAACCGCAAGACCTGATCCTGTATGCAATCAAGTTTCCTTCCTGTGTCTGCAGTTGCAGAAGAGCACTTCCGTTTCATGCTGTTCATGCAAGATAGCAGGCAGCTGCCTGCTGAGGCTATGAAGCTCCTTCAGCTTTGTGCGCTTGCACAGGTCTTTGCACTGGCCAGGGCAGCTTCAGCAGTGCGGAGGCACTAAACCCTGCTAGGTTATTTGTATGTTCTTGCAGTGTATGTGCATGTTACAAATAACCCTTACTAACCCAGCTGAGTATAATATTCAATATTCTATTCCTCCTAAAACGGTATGAGGTGGAGCCACTTTTCTGGTTTCGTATGCTTGTCATGTTTACATAGAAGACTGTTAAAGGTTTAACAGCCCTGAAATGTTGTCTTTTTTTTTTTCTTTCGTGATTGAGAGGGGTTATAGAACTACCTCTTAATATGGTTCAATGATTCACTACTCACTGTCTATTGCAGCACCTTATCGCAAGTGCTTTTCTGTAGAGAGAGACACATTCTGGATGTGGGAGGGATACTCCTGAAATAATCTTTTTCTCTCAGAATAAGGACACGGAGAAAGAGGGACACAAAAGGGGTCAGGAAGATCTTAGAGAATCAGCCATTGAGGTACATATTTTCAAAGGGAACAGCTTCATATAGTTGCAGAAATGGTTTCTTTATGGGTTGGGTTTTTTAGGCTATTCTTGTGGCAAAAATTCTTTGAAAAAAAGCAACAAATTTAGGTCACAGTGTTGAGCCATTCATTTCAAACTTTTGGTATGATGTGTAACAGAAGAATAACCACCTTTTATGGAATAAATTTTAATATATGCAGTGCATATAAAGTACATGAGTGATGGGGAATCCTGAGTGCAACAAAATTTGGGGGAAATTTTATGCCAGCAGTGTGCATTGAGAAGGCCAGATCAGGACCTTTCTGCCTCTGGCGGAAAGTGGCAACATGCTACAAAAACGGCAGCAAGTAGCCACGGTCTCAGATTTATCTTTTGCCCATAAATCTTCCTAACTGGTTCGTTACTGACTCAGAGGGCAGATCACCAGCTGAAGCACTGCCAAAGCCACTTCCTTTCATGCCTGGATTTTCTTTGGAAAGTTTTCAAGTGGGTGCTGGTGTCAGGTTAGTAATAATTAAGCCCAGGGCTGTGCAGACTGTTTAACCTCACAACCGGGGTTTCAGTTATGTGTCTTGATCACACAACCATAGCTGTGCTATTTCTGTAATGTGTGGTACTCTGAGCATAAACATCAACACTTTCTCTCCAAACTTAGCAACTGCCAGTCCTCTGAATTCACTGGGAAGTAGTCAAGCTAATGACTTAAAAAAACAAACTTGCCCTTTGTCCAAGAGAGGTGACTTCCCATGCTTGTGCAGAGGACAGGTATAAATCCTACCCCCCAGTTACATACGGGTTAAAAATGAGAGAAACTCAGAGGGTCAGCCTGCTGCTGATCAACTGCAAAGTTGCAGGTCTTCCTCAGGGAACCTTTTTTAAAGCAATTTTCTGTCAAATGGATCAATGCCTTCAAAATCATTGCTAAAAAGTAAGCAACAAATCTGACAATATTCAAGAAGCATTTGGACAATGCTCTCAGACACGTGGTGTGAATTTTGGGATTGTCCTGTGCAGGGACAGGGGTTGGAATCTATGATCCTTGTCAGTCCCTTCCAATTCAAGACATCCTATGATTCTATGGTTCTATGATTCTCTAGACTTCTTTGCTAAGTACTGTAGATACTGCATCCTGACCTTTGTGGCAAGCAAGCTCAGTTGCAGCTGGCACCCTGATATACCTGGAAGATACAGAGAGAAGTGAGATTTCTAGCACTTTGGCAAAGTTGTATCCATCTTCTGCCCTGCCTGCCATTTTCAGAATAGGCAGCCTTTCACATCAAACTGCTTTATCTGATCTCCTACCCACAGCATTCCAATATTGAGCCCAGATTGACATTAAAACTCACAGATATAAGCCATGAAAATTATGAATCATCTTTTATTTATTATATGTACATAAGCAGTACAACACTTGGTGAAATATTACATTCACAACTATTTCCAGTATAGAAAGAATGTATATTTTGTTTTATACGTGAAAGTTACAGAAATCAGTTCACACTATAAGAAAGCATTAAAAACAAATGACTACCAATAGTTGTAAGGAGGAAAGGATTGTAACAACAAAAATAGACTCAGACTATGAGTCATTCCAACTACAATAAACAAGAACAGAGGCAGAGTTGGGAGAAATGTTATTATCCACCATCATTATTTTTTAAACAAACTATGCTATAGATACTGTACAATGCGTAATTTAAAAATCTGGGAAGTTTCTGAGTGTAAGGAAAACACCAGTCTTATCCCTCTTCCTCTTTATCATTTTTACATGGAACATCTCAAAACATTCCAACTCATGCCTGATCACTTTTAAGACGGGGCAAGGGACGATGAGTTGGCAGTGCACAGTACTGTAGTGTGCTATTCACACTGTAGCATCATAATGGAACTCACAGAACAGGATACTTCCTGTACTTTGGGGCCTGATTTTGATCTCTTTCCACTTGCAGGGGATGATAATAATTTATAAGATCTAGGCCAAGTGTATCTAGGAATGAACCAGCTTCTTCTTGATGTCCCTAGCTCTTTTAGAATCATTCTCAGGGTTTGCCCCAGAAAGGTCTTATTTTCTTACAGATGTGAACTCTAGCCCTGCTTTTGTTAGATTTTTGCCATTGACTATGTAGTTCATGTCTGACTTATGATCAGACATACATTATCTAAATAATAGGTCTGTACAACAAGCACAGTAGCTTGAGAACAATTTAGCTTTGCATTTAATTTCCAATAGCTATTAATATACTTTTTAAACAATGAATGAAAGTAACAGTGCACCTTCACCCATGAGTGTTTTCATCTTTTCTCAGAGACTGTTCCTGCCAAGGCGATGATGCAGAAGTTTCTACTTCAACTTCACAGGCACTCTAGTGAGAAACAGCTGTACCCTGCTGCCTGCAGCCTTTCCCAGCCACAGCTATGTCACCACACTTGCTTTGCTGGCATCTGCAGTCAAGATGGAACTGGAAGTGACTCAGACAGATCCTGTGGTGCTGTGAAGTGACTAAGGGTTGAATGATGCACAGTGCACAGACACAAAAGAAGCCAGGACTTCCAGTAGGAATGCAGTTAGATGGATTTCTCCTTATTCATTGTGCCAATTTAAACAGTACCTTACTAAACTTCTGATGATAAGAGTCCCAACATTTCAAGTAAAAAAAAAGAAAACAAAACAGAAACTAATCTTTCTAGGTGAACATTCATTCTTAATGTGATAACAACTGCACTCCCAAGGCAGCAAATCTATGCTGGGATCACTTTCACTTATTGCAAGGGGATTGTATACATGCAGGTACTAACACATAGCACACTGGTTAGATAGCCGAAAATTAAAAATAACTTACTCACAATAAGTTGGTTGCATACATGATCTGCATTTTTCAGAACAAGATACTCCACAACAGTTAGCAGTCAGTAAACTGTGGAACCTAATCAGTTGGATGGCCAACAAGAAACAAACACAGATACAAATGCAAAACACAAAGTAAACTAAAATTTTAAAAGACAGTCTAATTTTCTTCTGTGGTTCAATGCACCCAAATCAATTAAATTAAGTCAAAGCACTGCTATGCATACTATACACACAATTTCACTGAAATTACATGTTGATAGCTACATCTTCTACACTATGTGCAAAGGCACTGGATACCATGCTTCAACAAAATGACAAAACTAGTATCAATAATGTTTTACAGCTATTACTAACTCAGCATTATTCTGGCTTTTGTTCCTATTATGATAACACCTGGTACATCTGATTAAAATACAAGAAAGACATTAATATACAAGCATACGTAATGTACTTCCTACATGTATATCTACTAGAAATTTAGTCTCCAAAATCTCAGCAGAATAGCATGGCCCAATAGATTTCTGAGTAGTTTAAGAGATACCTAGTATCAGTCACACTGGGACACCAGTACTTGCTATTTCAATGTTTTCTTAATTTTGAATCAGTCAAAGAGATAGTAGGCTGGAACAGATTTTTTTGTTATATAATTTTTAGAATATTTATATTCATTTCTTTTTTACTCTTATAAAACCAGTTCTTTGTTAATTAAACAGAAATTATTATAGCCACAGTCTTAATGCCAACAGGTATTTGCCTTATGGGAAGAGATGGCCATAACAGAGAATCACCTCTTAGTTGACTTGGTAAAAAAATATAGTTGTTGTTCTCTTTAAAACACATAAATGCTATCCAATTACATTGATCCCATGGTGGTTCTGTTGGTCCCTTTACAAGAAGGCAAAGGTAAATGGCCAAATCATGAATCCTTTCCACATGCTGAACTCATATACAGTAAGATGGACAGGGTACCTGATATTGTATTTTTTTGCCTACCTAGATCTCCAGTTTTATATCAACTGTATTCTGAGTTAGTAAATTATATGTTATCAGATCCCAAGAAACAAGTGCAGGATTTGGCAAAGGTAACATCAGGAAAAATGACAAAAATAAGGGACGATTGCCTGAGACAGTCAATCTAGAAGATTGTTCAGATTATTATAACACTGTTCCATAATCAACTGCAGCATGTAAGGACATCTTGAAATTCTTATTTGCTTCTTGCATTTTGTGCTTTCTTTATAATTTGTCACTAACCATAACACAAAAATATTTCATCAATCCTAAGTGTTATTAAAAGCCTGGTTTTGTTCTAAAGTACAAACCACCTTTAGAGGATTATCCCTCTACTTTATACAGTCACATAGAAAACATGATAAGAAAATATTAGTGTGTCTGTAAATTACAGATACTAGGCAATTCAGTTCAGTCTACACTGTAGTTTCCAGAGAACAAGTTCAAACTCCTAAAACCTGTTTTAAAAACTAAATCAGTATTGAGCATATAGTATTTAACAATATAAATACATATGCTACTTTTTCTCATGCATTCTACAAGTTAGAATTCATCATAGGAAACGGAATATATTTAATGAGATATATTTAAGAAAGAAGCTATGGATATGTTAAATGCAATTGTATGCAATTTTCTTCAAGAAGAAAGGGCAACCTGTAGAACACAAGCCCTTATAAAACATCAAAATGGAAATGCTGTAATCTACAATACTGGCTGCAAAATTTGTAAACACAGTTTGCATACAGTTTTTGAAAAACTGTAGGAAAAAAAGTAGAAAATAATTACACAAAAGTCCCCACAAACTATACTGTTTATGTATAAAGCAAAATACAGGTACCAGACTATCCAGATTCTGTGATGCTGCATGTGAAAGTTTATCTTTGTGTAATGGTGTGCACCACAGAGCATCATTAGAAACAATCACAGTACTCACAAATTTTGAAAAAAATCAGACTAGAACTTAACTCTGGCATGAAACAGCATTGGGTCTGTAGCAGAGTGCAGTTAGAAGTAAAAGGAGATAAAAGGTTGGGTGAAATGAGAACTATCACAAGTCTTCCTGATTCCCCAAATCCCTCCTGCTGGTTGTTTCCATCCTAGACTAGTAGAGACCTATTCAGTGACTCAGTCACATACTCAAGTTTTTTTCAGTCTTTGGAGACAGGGTTTACCATAAGATTCAGTTGCAACTTCAAAACCACCTTATCCACCACAAAGGGAAGTCACCAGGTTTCCCCTGAGTAGGGGAAGATATCTAGGATGGTGAGGGATGGCTCCTCAGGATGTCCACTCATACAAGAAGTGAAAGAATTACCAGCACCTGGGCATCAGCAGTAGTTTGATTCATTTAGAGCAATAGATTTTGACCAGCAGGAAAAAATGAGGGAGTTACCCATTGTACAGACTGCACCCAGGCACTTGCTGGGGATTTTACTGGGAGTCTTGACTCAAACGTGTACAACCACAGAGTCTGTGTTTTGTCTGAGGACCATGGATAGACAAAGCCTTGGTGTCTATGGAAAGAAATATCAATGACTTTGTAAGGAATATGCACTAAATACATTGATTCAGGTAAATTGTTAGCAAGAGCAGAATATTTTTTTAAATGCCATGGCAAAGCCAAACAGTTTGTTTACCACCTTCTTTAACACTTCAATACTGCAATTCTTTTTTTCTGCAAAAGTGTACTTGGAGTTACACACTATATGTCATTATTCAGGAATTTGGGTAACCATTTTTCCTTTAAAGTCATCAATATGATTGTAGAGATGGAAATAACTTACCATCCAGAGCATGCTTTCTGCTGGGAACAGGAGCTTCAACATAGTTTTATATGGTGAAGGTAAACTCAATGGACTATACAGCTATCATAATAACTAATATAAAAAAATACCTTCATTGTGGACTTAGAAGTCACAGTAATAAAATCAAGGACAGTCTTCTGTCTCATAAAAGAATAATATTACAGTAGATTTTTATAAAGTGCCCTTATTTACCCTTCTGTAAATTAATTTAAATGCAGCAAGAAAAATATACAAATCAAACTTAATGGAATGAGGAATAGTTATACCTTTCCAACTCCACAAAAGGATTCTTCTGAGCCCAGTACTAAAGCTCAGAGCCTTTTTAAAGATAATTACAGATGTGAATATCAGAGGTGAGGTTTAATACTGCCTATGTTTTGGGGGATTTATGTGATTGCTGCCGTATTGCTACAACAAGGCTGCAAGAACAAAAATTATGGCAAGGAAACAAAGAAAATCCAGGCAGTTGCCACAATACGTTTGTTCAAACAGTTTCTGCAGATTTTCAGATGAACAGTCTGCTCTTTCACGTATTTTCCACCAGACAACTAATGACCTGGGAGTGATGGAAAATAAATATGATATCTGTCTTTCTCCTATGTTTGAAAGTAGTACAAAGTTTGGAATTCCATGTACTTTGAGAAAGAAATAAAGATCAGCTGTATCTCAGGGAAGAAATGGAAAAAAACTGTAATGATCCTTATTTTTGCACTGAGTTTTAAATTCATGGCTGGATTTGTAGCATAGAAACAGTTAGGCAAAATGAAGCATTTTGGTAGAAATCTTTTGGATGTGCCAATCAACGTCATTATAAATAGCAGACAAAGACTATTGCCTCGGATGGGGTTATGAAATGTCTTATAACTTAATGGAGACAGGAAAGAACTTGACCTTTTCTGGGAGCCTGTGACTCCCATAGATTTCAGTGGAGCTTTCATGTAGTCAGAGCGTTTCAGGCACAGGTGTTACTACAGTAAGTAGTTTTTCAAAGGCATAGTGTTCCATACCAATCAAGTGGAAGGAGAACATCTCATAAGATGGTTCGAATGGCTTACCCCTTACCTATTTGAAGCACCTTAGTGACACCCACACATTTATTATTATGCTGGTGCAGGTTCTGTCTTATAAGGAAAGCAATGAAGAAACAAATTCAGTAACAAAGTGCTCCACCTCTTCTGCAGTTTTAACATGTAGTGTTGTTTAGTTTCAGTGAATAGACATGAAGAGAATGCTGACCTAGCTTCAGAAGCAAATGCATAAAGTAAAATGCATAAGCTTGTACTTAATTAAGCGTGTAATTAACTTTGCCTGGTCTAGACTTTTCCATGTGCCAGCGTGCTGTCAGCAAACCAAAGGGCAAAGAATATCAATTTTGTGGGGAAATGAACTGACAGAGCAGCAAACAATATCAGTGTAGAAAGAAATGTTGAGTCTTGGGAGCTACACAGAAAATAACTCACTTCCCACTGTGTTTTTCCTTTAACTTTGCCATCCCAGCTCTTTGGCCAAATACAAAATATTTACCAGATGCAAATTAATGCATCAACATTCCAATTGAAACTAAGAAGAGTCTGGCCACTAACCAATGCCGTCTGCTGAAACATGAACCTTGTATTAGCTGAAGTGGCTCATCCTTTGGTTATTTTCTGTTTATTTAGTTAAGTAGCAACCAGCCTCATGTGGAATGAGCAAATCAAGAAAAGCAAGCCAAGAGTGAGTTACATTTTCCCAGAGAAATTGAAAGCTTTTTGATGGTTAAATACAGTGCTGTGCTGGAGTAACACTATATGAAATAATGATTCAGGCTAAATGCAGAGGATTATGCAAAATCTGACATTTATCCTTCTCCCATATTCACATTTAAATACAGATATACCATCATAATTATCTTTTGAAATGTCCCTGAGTTACTCTATCTACAGAATTACTATTTTAAAATCTAGTCCTATTAAAAGACCTAAATTTATTCTCCCTTATGACAGTGGGATTTCTTTAGCAACTCGTTCCTTCCTCCCCTAGTCTCCATCTAAAGAAGCACTCTTCAAAGAACAATATATGCCAAGTGGATAACTGTAAGCATATTCCAAGTGTTTCTCAATACGTAATTTCGGGTAGCTGCCTAGTCACATGGAGCTGGCACTCCTATTTTTTTCCAGCTACTGAACAGTTTCAGATGACAGCTAAAAGTGTATGAACCAGTTTTCTAAACTACTTTCAAAGCAAGTAATTAGTGCGGCTGCTCCTAAGAAATTGCTCCAGTGAAAAGGATGGAAAGTCACCTCTTAATGGGCAAACTGTGATAAGAAACATCTCCAGAATTCTGGATATAAAGCAGAGTAAATACTGTGTGTTATTCTTGGATATGAATCTGTCAGAGCAAGTCCAGAGGACGAAGATGATCAGAGGGCTGGAGCACTTTGCATACAAGAACAGGATAAGAGAGTTGGTCTTGTTTAACCTAGAGAAGAGAAGGTTCCAAGAAGACCTTATAGCAGCCTTCCAGTACTTAAATGGGGCCTAATGGAAAGCTGAGGAGGGGCTTTTCATCATGGACAACGGTTCATGGGTTTAAGTAGAAAGAGGATAGATTTAAATTAAATATTCTGAAGAAAGTTTGTGGTGAGAGGGTGGTGAGGCCCTAGAACAGGTTGCCCAGGGAAGCTGTGGGTGTACTCTCCCTGGAGATGTTCAAGGCCACACTGGATGAGGCTTTGAGCAACCTGATCTAGTGGAAGGTGCGCCTGCTAGTGGCAGAGAAGGTGGAAATAGATGATCTTTAATGTCCCTTCCAATCCAAATCATTCTATGATTAAATGATTCTTTAAGAATCACCTGAGTCACAGAAAATTTCACTTGATGTGAGCCAGCACTCTGAGTAAGGAACATTTTAGAGTACCTATACATCCCAGGCACATTTCTAGTACGTAACCCAAAGGTAAATTAAAAACAAAAAGTATTCAAAAGCAAATCGGGAGAAGCAGCAGTAAGTTATACGTTAGATCTGGATTTTCTAACACCAGTGACTGAAGAAAAGAGAAGACAACTTGCCTACCACTTCTCTGAATATCCTACAATTCCAGCCCTCATTAAAAAAAATCCTTACAATGCTTCAGGAAGCCTCTGGAAAAGGTCCCCACCCCTAATACATGTTAGAGACCTGCAGAATTCACTGTAGTTCAATGCTTGTTAAATTATATTGGCTACTTTGCTTAGGATTGTAGTCATGGCATGCAAGTGAGGACAAAAGAACAATGGCAAGAAATTTTCCATGACACCAAATGCTTAAATGTGGGATACTCTGACAACAGATCTGATTTTGTACATCATTAATTGTGCAAGCAGCCTTCTTGCCAGTGGCTCAAGTTTGTGTGCATTTTTTTGAGATATTTATATGAAAGCAGATGAGAAAAAGTAGATAAGAAAAAGCAGATTATATTTATATTTTAGTAGCTTCTACAGAGCTATATACTACTGTACAGTTAGATGCATTTTCCTGTTTAAACCCATGGCAGGTCTGAGCGCAGACAACGAATGAATCACCTGTTGACACAAACGCTTCAACTCTGATTTCTGCCATTTTTAAGTTCACCATATACTTACATTCTGATTCATTCTGATAGTCTCTGAGAACTTCCCCAAAAATTGTACAAAGTTTGTTGTGTGGGTAGTGCCTACCAAGGCGACGTGGCTCAGCTTTGCTAAAGAACATTGCTAATAGTATAATGGCAGTAACCAGTGCCTTAAAATTACTGAGTATTAAGCACCTTTAAAACAGTTCACAAGGTGACTACTGTAACTGTAATTTCTTTTAACAGGATGAGTCACCTATACTATGTTGACAAAACAGCATCTTGTTAATTCAAATATTATGCTCTAAGAAACATTTCTCTGGCATTAGAGAGGTATATAAATTGTTACTCTGCAAAAGAGAGAGAGAGAGATATTCAATGTATTGGTCTCAGTCTTGAAATTCTGGTTTATTCCTCATTCAGTCCAGGTCAAAATCTACTGATGTTGCATGGAATTTGGCTTAGCAATGAATTCAGGATTTAGCCATTCTCTGAAATATGATGTATACTTGCAAGATGGCTTTCACTTCATACCTAATGCTACTGATGATCACAGTTTCTTAAAGTAATGGATTCAGCATTTGTTTATAGCTCATTATCAAGTACCCAATGGTGATATCTATGATCAGTCTTAGTAGTACCTTACTTGAGTAGTCCTGTCTACATAAAGAATCCCTCTAACATCATTGGAGCAAGGTGAGTATAAAGGTGCTACCTACTTCAATTAAAAATGGCATAAATGAGCCCAAGGTATTCTGTATTTTGTACATCAGTAAGAGATTTAGTGAAGAAACCACCATCCCTGCAATAATACTGCCTTGTATTACATGATGCATTATGGTCACAAAACAGCACAGTCCTATTATAAAATAGAGGTTGCACCTGCCCTGGGACAGCTGATAAAAGCACATTGCATACATGTACAAATCTAAGGTCTTCCTTTCATGCTAGATATTAGTTGTACTGATCTAACAGCATCTCAGATAATCTATTGACTTCTATATATTAATCTTGCTCCTGGATCTAAGTTAATTTTAAAGTACAACTAGGCACAAAAATACAATGCATGTTATTATGAAAACAAATAGAAATCTTTATGGGCATTTTCAAAATAGGTTTTAGCTATACTGTGTTAAATAGATCAGGTATGCCACAAGAGTCTTCAAAACCCTTGAAGGTTTATGTGGTGTTATATTTGTCTTGTATTTGTGACCCTGAGAATCTGTAGTGAACTGTACTGACCCTTTGATCTTCCCATTTTGCAGCATTTACATTCTCTGTGTCTCAGATGAAAGCGGAGGCAGATGAGAGCACACTGCACTGTATGGAGTATTCTCCATCTGCATCATCCAAACAGTAACACACGGGAGACAGAAGTTTATAGATCACTGCTTGGCAAGGACGCTACAATGACACAATGAGATTTTTGCTAAGTTTCAGTTAAGAAATTAAGCAAGGAGAAACTGTAGATGTTAAACAGAAAAAAAGAGAAATCTTCTTCGACCATGATCTCTTTTACCAGAAGATAGCTTCAAGCTTTATTAAGGATGGAGCTAGGAATCTCTTCCCTTAGTTTTCACGTTTCTAAGGCTCTTCTTCAACAGCACTGAAGTCTGCAGATTTGCCATTGGTTGCCAGTGTTACCTGCAAGTAATTATCATCAACAACTAATTTAAAGGCAAAGGCACTTTGACAAAATAGTAATGAGTTTTATATGGAAAATAATATTTATAGGAATTCACAGGACTCTCAAATAGTTAATTTAGTATACTGACTGGAAAACATTAGCAATAGAAAAGAAAATCCGTATTCTCTTAGCCTCTGCTGTATTTTTTAATAAATGTTTCAGATTTTACTCCTTTCTATCTGACATAGATTTCTCTGGATTATTTAAAAAAGAGAGATAAATTTTTCTTTTTTAACATAGGAAGTAAAATGTTTTCAGTGGAATTTCTTAGCAAAGCAGGATAGCTGACGCCAGGACATAAAAATATGAAAAGTCAGAAAAATCATAGTTGTGTTTCTATACAAACTCACCTACAATCACACTCCTTTTAAAGAAATGGAGGAAAAGATAAGTTGTGAAAGTATTGCCCGTTATACCACAAGTTCTCACAATGTAGTGAAAGATTTTGACCAGTCAGAAAAAACTTCAGAGTAATGCTAAATTTGTCTCACATGAAGTACAGCAAAACATCACTCTTGCCTGTAAAGATGTACTTTAAAATTTTTAGGTTTTAAATATAGTAGAACTATAGTGACCTACCAACTCACAGTAAACAGTGGCCAATACATTCTATCCCAAGAATCACTATAAATAAACTCCTGTTTCAAGAAGGACAGCTTCAGCCAAATAACTTAAAATATTTTAAAAAGGTAAACCAACAATTTCACTTTATAGAAGTGAAGTCTTTGTAAGTGAGAGACAACCTTTCATTTAATTCTAAATAGATGGCTCACTGTTCGCTAACTTACCTTGTAACTCAACATCCTCAGCTTCAAATGAATAAAGACACAGTTGAAATTCCCCATGCTGGAGAAACTGGATGCATGGAAGCATTGGGACATGGAAGCATGACAAAATGCACTGATTTTTGAAACAAACTCAAGCTTTTTCTTAGATAATTGAAAGAAGGAAGCATGCAAATACAGGAATGAACAGCTTATTCAGAAATGGATGACATAGAGTCATGTGAAACATGATGATAAAAAGTACAAAAATTTCGTGCAATAACAACCACACTACCTTCACATAATGGTAAACTACTTATTAAAAATACATACTGATGATGCAAAATTACTAATTTCTAGCATTATACATGGAATATATTACAGAAAATAAATAGAAAGCACATGCTAGTAGATTAGTTTTTCCAAATTCTGACCAGAGTCACAGTGAGCTTTCAACCCACCAGTGAACTTGACAGGATGGAGAGATGTCTCTTCAAATTCAACTTCTTGTTGTTTTGAAGCCCCAGATTCTACATTCTGTTTTTTTTGCTACTTTACAATCTGGCAGCTGCAGGCCACTTCAACATGATCCAGATGCTTTCCAAATGTCCACATATATTCACAGTTTATAAATCAGACAGTGACATCACATAGTTTTGGCATCTTGCAGACAGACACACAGACAAGTGACCTGTCCAAGTCAGCCTTGTGCTTAATCCAGTAAACGCTGGCTCTTTTAATGAGTTTAAAAGTGCAAAATGAGATTGCAAGCAGGGCAAATGCAAAACAATTAAAAAGGACAAATGTTTCTAGCTCATAAACCACTGATCCTAAATTTTCATTAAAGAGTGTGCTTAGCATGACATGCCGCATCATTAATCCATGTTTCTGAGGTAAAATAATGCCTCAGCTGAGAGAAGTGAGGAGAGAAACTGAAGAAGACGAGAAAATGCAGCAAGTACTGCATGAAGAGTTTACTACCTTTTAGCTTGACTTGAAACTTTGTGCACATCTGAGAGATTGGAAGGAGATGAAATAATCAGTATTCAGTTCCATGAACCCAGTAAAGACTGTCATATGGCAGCTGAATTTGTCTGAAATCCACTGGAATTCGGATAGTCTATTTCGCTGAAAAACGCTTCTCCCAGAGTTCCAAACAAAGTTAACCAAAAAGTATGTGTGTCTGCACATGCTTTTTCAAATCTTCTATCAAATGAGAGCATTCTTTACAGGGATTTTCTTTCTTCCTTCAAATTTTTATCTGTTCTGTGACCTTTCTTCTTTTTTTGAGAAATATAGATCAATGACAATTTTTGAATTCTGTGTAAGCATGCATTCTCTTTCATTTTAAAATCTTTTCCTTTATTTTTTCTCATGGGAGAAGAGTGGGTCAGAAGGGGAAGAAGAGAGCTATATCTGAACAAAATGTTTGCTTTAATTTTAAAAAAAATTATTAAAAACTTCTAAGATCTGGGAAAAAAATGAGGATAAGCTGGAAATTTTAACTTCTCTGAATTTATTATTACTTTTTCCCCTGGAAATTGAGGTTTGGCCTGATATTATGTAGAAGTAAGCATTAGAAAAAAATATATTCTAAGGAACTTTGCCAGCCAGTCTGGAGACAGGTAAAAGTGACAGAATAGGACTAATATTTCCAATATCAGTGGATTTAAGTGTAGGCATTCATAGTTAGATATTGGCTCAGTTGTGACAACTGGAAGATGCAAGAAAATCTGCTTGGATAAATTACTAAGGTAGGCTCACTGGAAAATTCACTGTGTCAAAGACAGTGTACAGGAGCAGATCACAGTATTGTTAAATAATAATAATGAAAGACTATGAATGAGAAGCTCCAGCTTGTTTCCCTCTCTTTCTCCTCCTTTTCAAAAAAATCTGTCTTAAGATTGAGTGGTGGGTGCTCAGTAAACTTTTAACTAATAACCTCACCAGCTGTTTTCTCATTCAACTGGTGGGATTTCTCAAGTTCACTTTGCTCTGACAGAAATATTATTACTATTAATAATCCATGTTAGTTACAGCAAGCATTAGACAAAGAACATGATGTTTGTGTCTTAATGAGCCAGGAACAATGACAGAACCAAAGCATAAGCATGCTGTATGTGTGCACGGACATTCTGACACTAAAGTGCATTTACATGTCCAACTCTGAACAACATATGGAAAGCAGTCAGTAAATGACAACATCTGCATCTGAATTGCAGCTATCCTTCATTTGGGTTGGCAATTAAGTTCTCTGTTGCCATAGAAAATAAAGTAAATGTCCATAGAAGGTGATGCCATATTCTCTGCATCTTGGCATATCCCATAATACGCTGCATCTTGCCTTTTGATGTGTAAACAATGTACGTGATTTTTTCCCTTCAAGTGACACCTTTAAGAAGAATGAAAAGAAAGTCTTCCAAACTGCTCAAACTCATTGAAAATGTCTGGTATTCATGGACCTTGTCACATTGTTATTTGTAGAACGATTTGAAAAATACATACAGGTTAAAAAACTAAGATAAAACAAAGCATGCAGGGTTATATACATGTCTCAATATCCAGAAATGTAAAAGGTACCTTGCACTCATCTACTATGACTGAGTTGTGAGCTGCAAAAACACATTGGTTTGAGTTGTTTTCCCTGTGATTTTTCATGTCGTCATAGATTGATTGAGTCTTGGTCATTTCAATGTCTTCATGCCCTTTATGATGAGAATCAATGGTGTCAAGTTCTGCCTTGGAAAGGTGGTAGACAATGCCAGCACCAAAAGAATCTCCCACTACATTGACTGATGTCCTCATACGATCCCTAGAAAAGAAGCAAAAGGCATAAACTGAATGGCATGAAAGGAAGAAAAAGTAGGGCATGGCAGCCCTGTTAATATTTCAGTTACCACATTTATTTCAGAAAGTTTAAGCCATCTTTAGAAGAGAAAGATGAGAGCTCTGAGGTGAAATTGAAAAACCTTGCTTTCTCAGGGAACTTGTTCAGACATGGTAGATGTGTGAACTCCCACACCCCAGCTACTCGTGGATTTTGCCAAAGAACTTGTCCTAGAGACAGTAAAACTGCAGAGCTGAGACTAAGATCTCCATAGCTTCTGGAGCTAGAGGTTCCAATTTCAGGGTGCCAGGCTCACACAATTGTCCTTTGTTTAATCTGAATTTATCAGAGCACTAAACTTACGCAGCCAGAGAAAAGGATATTGGATCTGATGAAATATTCTCATTTCTGGACAGATTAATAAACGGCTTCTCCCTCTATTCTCAGTGAGCAAACTATGAGTTAAAAAATGCCTAAAATACCTCCATAAGGCTCAGGACATCAAAACTCCACTGCTGGCACCACCTTTACAGACGGTTATCTGTTAACATGGCAGTATGCCCACTCACACTACCGTATGCCAGAGTGTGGCATATGAGCCAATAAAATATAGGTCATGGCCTACAAAATGATGAGCCTGAGCACATCCGTAACAACTGCTCCTCAGAGGAGGGTGCCAACAAGTTCAAATGCTTCATTACAAGGAAATGCTTATTGGCACTTCCTGGAAAGGATGTCACTGGACAGACATGTCCCACCTTTCTCCTGTCTTGTTTTTACAGTGTGGCTCTGTGAGCAGTGAATTCATGTTGTGGATTTTCCCTTATTTCAGAATTCTGCTGCAAATCTACCCAAAATTGTGCAAAAATGGGAGGTAGTCTTACAGAGCATTGCTGGGCTATGAACTCCTGCTATCTTTCCTACTGCAGGTAGGCCTTGTTGTACATGCTGAAATCTTTTACAATCTAAATTGCCTAAATGTTTGAACTAAAATAATGTTCCAAAAAGTCTTCTTATTGAGGGCTGCAGTTTACAGCTATTGCAACAACTTTGTCAAATAGGACAGAGAAATGGTTACAGTGGTTCATTCTCAGACGTATATACACAGAGACTCATTTACACAAAAATAGGCAGATTGAACAGAGAGGACATTTGCCAAGTGATATAAAAGCCAGCATGTAAGACTTCATTTCCCACTACAGTGGTTAATTTGCTAACATCCCTCCTAGTATTTCTGGTTCTAGATTTGGGAGATATCCCCTTTTCCTATGGAAAACTGAGGAAAAAAAACTTACTATATAAATCTGGAACTGACCAACATTCATTATACATGCCTGTTCATGGACACACAAATTTTAGAGCCCCTTTTAACATCTATGCTGTCAATAGCTGTAAATCTGCCTTTCCCAGCTGTGGAACTCCATTTTCTTTCAAGTTTCCCCTCTCCCTCTCCACATTATCACTCTTACATATTTGGAGTTTGTAGTGTAGTATTTTAGTTGAAACAGTTCTTTTTTGTTGTATTTGTTGTCAGAAGACTATTCAGAAGGAAAAAACCTTCCAATAATACCCCCCAAAACCAACCATGCCAACAAGCCACAGGAGGAAAACATCCTTCCTGTTATGCTTCTCACAAATGAGATGCTTTATGCAGTTCTCAACTTAAGCCTGTGAATAGTATTTTAAACCTAGTCAGAGTGGCAGAATAAGAAAATATGACTTTCTGAGTGTAATATTTAATTAACACCGACAAATATACTGAAGCTGGCAGCGTAGCTCCACAAAAAGAAAACTTGCTTTATATTTTTGTATGAGTGGTATTAAATTTTGAAAGGATACACTAACACCAGACAATGGAGGGATAATATAGAATGCCGAAATACAATGTGGAGCAAATAAGCAAATACATAAATATACTTGAGGCACTATTTCAATTCTGAAAGGGTCATTTGAGGAGATGCTCCATCCCGTATGCATGTACTATTAGCCCAGAGATTCAGCAATATAAACTGTACACTGCTACAAAATGTGCTGTACTGTATGAACCAAAATAAGCAACCAAATTCCTTACAACAGAAAGGACAAAGTCTCAAATGTCAGGAATCAACGGCAAAGTGCCTCTCACCTCTTTTAGGCCAAAGAACACACTAAGAACAAAGATGACTGTACTTACTCTTCTGTTGAAAACAGCAAAGCAATTGATTTCAGCTATGTTGGACTGATATAAACAAAAGTCAGTACAGGAAGGTTGCAGTCAAGTAAATTACTTGCCCCAGCACAGCTACTACTGCATTGTCAATAACTGCTTCTGAGAGGAGTAATGGGACTGAAAGTCAAATTTCTCCTTAAAAACCAACTCAACATCTTGAATTAGCAAGACTAGGCTTTGGAATAATTGGGAAGTAGTTCTTTAAATCACAATAAGGATTGATGCTTGATTTCCTCAAATGGGCATAAATCAGAATAACCACAAGTTTAGCAATGTAGATTACAGGAATGGAAATGAGAACTGAAACAACCCCCCTCCCCCCCTTGTTATTAATGTCATATGATCTAAATAGCATTCTAGTATGCAAAAAAGATACTCCTGCTCCCTAAAAGCTTGAAAATCCAATACATCAAACTTACTAGACCTAGAGAGATTACAATCTTAGCATCCTTGCTAAGTCAAAGACCAGGTGACATGTTTAACATGCCTTACCTCTTTGTGATTATAGGAAATCCTATAATGGATAGGAAATCCTGTTATGACAATTTAATTCAATTTTTTAATAAAGCCCTGTTCATAACATCCAGATGTCAACTGGGTCTGAATATTCTAAATCTAAATCTAAGCTAAGGAATAGATTCAGAACTTAAGTAATCTTTTTCTGAGTTACTAAATGAAGGTTTAAATACCAGATCAGCCATCTATGTCTGTTTTCTCTAGTTCCTCTTCCTTCACTGCAAAATACTTCTGGCTTTGTGCTATGATACTTGCTAAGCTTGACAGTCTTATAGAATCAAAGGATTGGAAGGGACTTTAATCTAGTTCCACCCCCCTGCCATGGGCAGGGACATCCCACTAGGTCTGGGTGCCCAAGGCCCCATCCAACCAGGCCTTAAACACCTCCAGGAATGGGGATCCACAACTTCCCTGGGCAACCTCTTCCAGTGTCTCACTCTCATCGTGAAGAAATTCTTCACAATGTCTAGTCTAAATCTGCCCTTCTCCAGTTTATACCTATTTCCTTATCCTATCACTACAAGCCTTTATGAATAGTCTCTCTCCAGCTTTCTTGTAGGCTCTTTTCAGGTACTGGAAGGTCTCTACAAGACTCCCTCGGAGCCTTCTCTTCTCCAAGCTGAACAAGCCCAACTCTCTCAGCCTGTCCTCACAAGGAAAGTGCTCCAGCCCTCAGATCATCTTTGTAGCCCTCCTGTGGACCCGTTCCAACAGCTCCATATCCTTCTTATGCTGAGGATTCCAGAACTGGGCACAATACTCCAGGTGAGGTCTCACAAGAGAGGAATAGAGGGGCAGAATCCCTCCCTTAGCCTCCTGGCCATGCTTCTTTTGATGCAGCCCAGGATACGGTTGGCATTTTGGGCTGTGAACGCACACTGCCAGCTCATATCATGCTTCTCAATGACCAGGACCCCCAAGTCCTTC
>WAAB01016673.1:208076-222060 GCA_013389865.1 Piaya cayana | reverse complement strand
TTTGCAGAGAGGAGGCTCAGAGGATCCCCTGCTGACTCCAGGCAGAGGCAGGCAGAGGCTCAGGCGGCTCGTGGAGGCGCTGGGAGCCCCTCTCCCCACCGGGCTCCGGAGCCATGAGCAGCGCCGTGCTCCTCGCCCACCTCCCCGACCCCAGCAGCAGCTTCAGAGAAGACGCTCCCCGACCTCCCGTCCCGGGAGAGGAAGGGGAAGCCCCATGTCCTCAGCTCCCCAGCTCGTTCCTTGCCAAAAGCCAAAGCTTCAAGGCCACGCCGGTGCCTCCTGCCCCGAGGAGGAATGAGAACGGGCTCGGGGAGCCCGAAGGCAGCGCGTCCCCAGACTCCCCTCTGGCCAGATGGACCAAATCCTTGCATTCCTTGCTGGGGGATCAAGATGGTGCCTACCTGTTTCGGACCTTCCTGGAAAGGGAAAAATGCGTGGATACCTTAGACTTTTGGTTTGCCTGCAACGGCTTCAGGCAGATGGACCTTAAGGATACCAAAACTTTAAGAGTAGCCAAAGCGATCTACAAAAGGTACATCGAGAACAACAGCATCGTCTCCAAGCAGCTCAAGCCTGCTACCAAGACCTACATAAGGGATAGCATCAAGAAGCAGCAGATAGATTCTATCATGTTTGACCAGGCGCAGACTGAGATTCAGACTGTGATGGAGGAAAATGCTTACCAGATGTTTTTAACTTCTGATATATACCTCGAATACGTAAGGAGTGGAGGAGAGAATCCCGCGTACATGAGCAGCAATGGACTAGGGAGCTTAAAAGTTGTCTGTGGCTATCTCCCGACCTTGAATGAAGAAGAGGAATGGAGCTATGCAGACTTTAAAAACAAACTCTTGCCTTCGGTAGTTGGACTATCCAGCAAGACGTTGAGGGTTACGGCGAATGTCAGAGCTACGGAAACCATCGAGAACGGATACAGGTAAGGGAACCCCTGGAAGATGGGCTTTGTTTTAACTTTGAGGACTTGGAGCGTGCTTTTCGGAAGGCTGTTGGTGGCTGCTGTGCCAGGGAGCTGGGAGCAGGGATGCTTCCCTGCACCTCCAAGCACTGGAATTTGGGGGGTGTTGGCTGGGTTTGGTTGGTTTTTTTTTCCGCTGTGCAGAGGAAAACAAGACACTGTGCTCTTAAGCCCTATTGGCTCTTTCAGTTCTCTTATAGATCAAAAACTTCAGAGCAACTATGTCCTCCGGACATACGTTAATTATTGGTTCAGCTTTCAAACGTATTAAGAGCTGTAGTAGAGTGGATCATAGAGACGCATGAATAATGCAGCCTACTAGTTCCCCAGCTCCTCCATCAACCAGTGTTTTAACTATGTTGGTTATGTGGGAAGCAATTGTGTGGTCATGGAGGAGGAAATGTATGCACGTATTACATCAAACTTCGCGACTCGCACAGAATCTGCTTTTACTATGACCGCGCGTGTGTGTGTGATCTGCAGCCTCTCCCATCGTGTTGGGTGTTGGTGTCATGTCAAATCCATTCAGGGTGGCTTTGAGCCAGTGTGTACAGGAGGACACTTAAAATTGAGCACTTAAGGTAGGGGAGGCGTTCCAGGTGTAGAGTAATAGTGGATCTTTGGTGCTCCCCTGTAGATCTTTGGTGCTCCCCTGTTGGCTGTGTGCTCCAAGTTTAGCTCATTAAAATATGGTTGTGCCTAATGGCAGCTCCAGAAGGTGCAGGGCGTGTTTGTTGTGTGGTGGCGGGGTCTGCGTGTGCCCCTGCCTTGGGATGCATCTGGGTCTCTGAACCCTTCTCTTTTGTTGGAAATGTTGGTGGCACCGCGGTGTGAGGGTGAAGAAAGTAAGAGCCATCTCCAAGTGAAGGGGGGGGGATGGGAAAGAGAGGCTCTGATGAGCAAATGATGAGTTGTATAATCCTCTGAAAATGTATTCTTTCCTCTCCCCACCCTTGCCATAAATTGTGGATTGTTGAATCAGGGCTGAGAGGAGAGGGCTCCACTGGCAGATGCGAGCTCTCCTCTGCTGGCCCAGGAGGCTGGGGTTTGGGATGGTGAGTGTTTGACATCTCGTTTACAGGAATTTTGAGAGTGTGTCGGATTCAGGGACATCAAAGGGCATGGGGCTTCTCCTGGGGAGGCTTTGCTGGAGCTCGCCCTCCTCTCGTGGAGAGCTTCCAGCTGTGCTGGGCATGCCGGTGCCCAGCCATGGGGAGCTGGGAGGGTGCTCTCCTGCCTGCGAGAATGCTGCAGAGCCAGAGGCCTCTTTGGTCCTTTTCTGTTGGCCCTCCCTGCCAGCAGAGGGGTGATGGGCGTGGGTGCAAACAGGAGGGATGTGTTCTGTCCTGGCGTGGTGGCCTCTGGTCCTCTCCTGCTGGGGGGCTGTGGGAGGGGGCACTCGCTGGCAGCTGGTCTGTGGAGGACTGGGGTTTTGGGATCCTCATCTCCTGCTGAATGTTACTGTCTGAGCATCTGCTGTTCTCCAGAACTTGGTTTGAACTGCTGCCCTTCGCTCGCTTTCCAGGAGGGGGATGTTTGATGCTTTTATCTCTCAGCCTTTGTTGGTATTCAGTGCTGGAAGGGCTTGGCTGTAATGTTCTACCAGAGCTGCAGGCCCTGCTGAAAACCCACATGTGCCTTGTCCAGGAGAGCTCTCACAGAATGGTGACTGCTTGCTTGATTAGTACTGGTTCCCCCTCCCTGCCTTTTTTTTCCCTTTTCTTTTCTTTTTTTTTTTTGTCCGGGGATTAATGCTGCTTGCTCCTCACATGTCAGATCTACCCTCTTAGGACATTAGGTGGTTCATTTTGCTTTGATCACCTTCTGTTGAATTTCCAGGAGCTTTTGCTCTCCATGGGGCCAAGAGATCTCAATGCAAAGCGAGGGAGGTCAAGCTGAGATGCTTCTCAATTCCTCCCTGAGCTATCCGCTTGTGAAGCCACTTGTGCGTGCATGTGCTAGAAGCTGATGAGCATATGGATGGGTTATCTCTCATCACTCAGCGTTTAGGATTGCGTTTAGGATTGGAACTGAAGCTTGCACAAAGTCTCTCCTGGTGAGTGGCCAAACCACACCTCCCTCCTCGTGTGTGTGATGGAATTAAAGAATTTCTGCTCAGCAGCCTTCTGGTTTTGAAGGGCTGTGCAGGCTCTCGCCACTCGCTTCAGTGGGTTTCAATGCGATTATACCAGCGAAAGCCAGGAGCGCTGGGCTGAGCACACCTGATGGCAGGAGCAGAGCAGTCTCGGGCCAGCCTGGTGTTTGGACAGGAGACCACCTGGAAATCCCAGGGCATGGAGTCACGGCCAAAACCACGGCCAACCGGAGACCACAGAAACCGTTCAAGTTGAAAGACTTTGGCCCCAGGATCAGTGATGGACAGGAACAGAAGTCAAGTGAAAACAGTGTTTGTGCCCGGCTGCAGAGCAGGGATATGCACGCAAACTGCTGGTCTTATATTTGGAGCTCTAATACGGGGAATATTTTAAATGTAGAACCTCCCTCTTGTCCTTCAAAGAGACTGCCCTCCCCTGTAGGTTGTGCTGTGGTTAAAACTGGCCTCCCCTGCGCCGTGCTGGACCTGGCCCCATGCTCCAGGAATTCCAGCTATTATTTATACGCGCTTCTAAATTTATCACGCACGGGTTTGTGTACACAGAGAGCGCTTCTTCCTTTGCAGTGCCGCTGTGGAGCGTGGTGTTGTTCAGTCCAAGGTGGACTCATCTGCCTCCCATTAAGCTCCAACATCAGTGGGACTGGCCTTGCTTTGGGAAGGCTGGGGCTCACAGATGGCCTTGTGCCGGCTCCCAGTGCTTCCTGGCCTTTGAATGGACCCGCCGGTGGAGCTCCGTGTGTGTGTGTGTGTGTGAAGTTATTGGAACCAAGTTTGGCTTCAATTATCAAAGTAAATGATGCCATTGTAAAGCTATGCTTGAAACAGCATTCTACAATTAGAGCATGGAAGTTGTGGTTAACATGTTTTTGTTAAAATACACTTTTTGTTTTTTTTCAGGTTTGTGCATGTGTTCTTTCATTTTTTTTTTAACCTGTCTTTGCCTGCTTTGCCCAGTGATGTTTGTCCCAAGAAAATACTTCATGCAGTTCAGTTTTGCCTCAAAATGCTCCTTGTAGATTTTTCTCCTCTCTCTCTGTATCTGTCTGTGGTTTGAACTGCCAGAGTGCTTTTATTTCTAAGAAGCAGAGTTTGACGGTTAAAAAACCCCCCATGCTCTGAAACTGTGCCCCATAACAGGGGCTACAACCAAGAGCCCCTGAAATCTTCATGGCGTTATAATACCTCTGATATGCCCCTTGCCTAACATAGCACATAGAGAGTTCCACGCCGTGTGTCATCGCATCAAGATAAGAATAGGCTGAGAAACATCAGACATTCTCCTTGAAGCTCCAGAGCAACTGCTACCTGACAGCTGAAAACACTTTGCATATTGAGTTTGGAGCTGGGGTGGGTGTTTGTGTGTGCAGCATCTGCAGCAGGAGACCACCGCTTTCCGCTGGAATTTAAAACCCCTCGCAGGCAACTTGATGCATCTGGGTGCAATTACTGTAGTAAGGTGGTCAAATTTAACAAAAAAAAAAGAAATTAAACATAGCGAAACAGCCCCCTTTGGCTTTTCTGGAAGGATGGGGGGGTTCAGGGGGGTGGTGTTGGAAGCGGAGCGTAGAGGCTGACTTTAAAAATACATCAGTTTTATTGTCCCTGAGGTGTTGGTAGGTGAGTCGGTGTTGCGGTCCAGTACCAGCGGGGAAGATGAGTTTGTTGGGGCCACTTTCTCTAATTATATCTTTCCAAACCCTGTGTTTGGACACGCCTCCTCTTCCTGTGCTGCATTCATAGGGACCCGCTGCCTCCGCCCCCACCCCAGCTTCTCAGCCTCGGCTGGGAGAACATGGCAAAAGACCCCTCCTGGGTGCAACCAGGGGGGACGCAGACACCTCCCAGCGGGGTGGGGGTCCTGGGCTGGGGACCATCCTGCTCTCCTCAGCCTCGTGGAGCATCTTGCATCGCTAAGCTGCCTGGTCTTCAGATCTGCTCTCCAGACCTGAGATGGTTTCAGATTGAAGAGTTTTAACAGCTGCATCCCTCACAGTGTACCCAGAAGCCCACCAGGGACCTGGGGACGGTCACTTGGGGCTGCCCACCCCCCTGAATTAGAGTAGGAGACTGTATAGTTTCTAGAGGACCTTTTTTTGTAGTAGTAGTAGGATAACTTTGCTTTCACCCACATGTGGAATTAATTTATCTTTGAAGATTTAGCTTCTTTCCTGTGGCATTCCTTACTATCTCTTTTTTTTTTTTCCTTTTTTTCTTCTTCTTCCCAGATATATATTTTTTAACATCTTGATCTCCCCATCAGAAATGCCTTGGCCTCCTCTAGAAAGGAATGCAGCCCCGGCTGAGCTGAATACCTGCCTGCAGCCAGCCCCGCGCCTCTCATACCAGAGAGGCCCATCTTCCCCACCATGCTTCCTCCTCCTTTCCCCCACCCCTTTTTTTATTATTTTTTTTTTTTCTTAAACTTAAGCCTTTGTGGAGGCTCGTGCTTTGGTGCTGGCGAAGCAGGAATGCTCTGCAGCCAGGGTGCCTGGTTGTTTGTGAGGGATGGAGAGCGGGGCGGTGGGAGGACATTGCTGCTCACTTAAACCCAGCTGGTCCCCTCCGACCCCCTGTGGGGGCAGGGAGGTGGTAAGCCCATCAAAAAAAAACCTGCCGAGCCTGCTGGCACATTCCTTAGGCCCCCAAGTCCTGGGTAAGTGGCCCTAATTATTAAAATCAGCAGTCCTTATCAGATGACAAAGTCTTTTGCTTTGATATACAAAGACAGAAGCTTAACAACCCCATCTTTCACTGGAAGAGGAACAAAATGTGCACCTTAACCTGGGGCTTTCAAACCTCCCTGCATAATCCCCTTATCGCCTGCTGAAGATATGTATATTGATCCTGGCTGGGAAGTTGGAGTCATGGGAGGTAGCAGGCAGGGGGATGCCCAGGTCCCCCCTTACGGTGACCCTGCTGTGGTGACCCCGCCACGCTCCTGTCACAGCTCATGTCACTGCCCATGAATTTTTCATGCCTCCGCTCTTGGATACTCAACTCAAGCATCTGGGTTGGGCTTTGCGTTTGCTTCTCCAGGTGAAGCTGAGGGTGTTGGTTTCAGTAGCCCACATGTCCATTAACGCAACCCACCGTTCCTGTCCTTACATCCCGCATCCTTCTCCTCCTTACTTGCTTCTCCTCACCCACTTGTAAACACAATCACCCCCCCAAAAGGCCTGCATATTGCATGTTTGTGTAGGATCAGGAAGGTGGCACCTATCTTCACAAGGCCAAGTATGAGACAGCGTGTTTCAGCCTCCTCCTGACGCGTGGTGGTCCTGCTCCAGGAGTTTCAGGCAATGCAGACACTGTAACTCGTATTCCCACAGGGACCCTAACTCCTGTCTTCAGAGTAGACTTAAACATTTATTAGCTGGTGCCTCAGTGGCTTTCAGTGAGACTTGAGCTATGAAATTCTTGATCTTTTGCCAGCTGATACCAACAGCAAAACTCCTGCTAACTTCAGCAGGGCAGCATCAAGCCTTAAGGACCAAGTTTTTGAAGGTATTAAAGCACCTAGGGGTGCTTCCTCGGATTTTCTAAAGCGTGCTCCCAATGTCAAAAGCAACATCTTTAAAGTTGGACTTTGGGTGTGTTTAGGCAGAGTGTGTCCTGATTGCTGCTGGCCTGAGCAGGGGTTTGTTGCTTCTGATGTGATTGAGCTGCTAGTGTGCATGGTACCCATAAGGAGAGTGCTACCATGAACCTTGTGTGCTTTCCTCTAGATTCCTGTAACTAGATTCCTGTTCTGCTTGTCCCTAGGTCCTTCAAGAGGAACGATCCCATTAACCCCTACCATGTGAATTCTGGCTATGTCTTTGCCCCAGCAACCAGCGCGAACGATAGTGAAATCTCTAGTGATGCCCTGACGGACGACTCTATGTCAATGACGGACAGCAGCGTGTAAGTATCTTGTGTTGGCCGAGTCCTTTCGGGATGCATCATCGGTGCATCCGCTGTGCCAATAACACCACAGGGGCTTTGTGGGAGCGATGGGTCCAGCGTCGTCATCCTGCTTCTGCTGCTGTTGATTAGGGATTGCCAAAACTGAGGGGTGCACCCAGAGTGAGGGGTGCAGCAGGGCATGGTAGCCTTGCTCTTTATGCAGTCACTGGAGATATTGGATGGAATAAAATGATGGGTCCCTCTGTTGGCATTTTGCGGCTGCTGCTTAGGAAAAGTGTTTTGGCCTGTGCTAATGGCCAACTAACCCAAAGGGTGTATCTCCCTGTGCCTTTGTCCTAAGACCAGGCTTCCTTAACTAGTTATCAGTCATCAAGGAGGAGATTGCTTCCTGTGGGAAGTACTTTCTGTAATTATGGTTTGTCATTAATGTCAGAATGTACGTTAATAGGGCCAGTGACCTGAAGGGGCAGATAGCTGCTCATCTAGGGTGGCTGGGGCAGTCTTTAAAGAGCCATTTGAATGGAGCTACATGGATCAGGTCTGAGTTTTTCAGGAGCATGGGGATGAGACATGATGCTGTGGCTAAGTGCAGGAATCGCAGCATCTGTCTCTTTACCTTCTGACTCTGCTGAGAGCTAAGCATGCGACTGGGAGCAAATTGTGTGACTGTTCTTCCTCAGTTTGCTTTCCCCAGCAGGAGAGAAATGGTGCTTTTGTATCTGGAGGAAGAGGAGACAGTAAGACTTACTTAGAGCTCCCAGGAACCATTTTCTTCCACAGGGCAGAAGGCACATGCTGCTGTTTGTATTTTATGATCTTCACTTAAGTACGAGTGCTCTAGAAAAGCCCACCTGTAAACAGAGTGCTGCGTTCCTGGCCATAGGTGAAACTTCTTTAGTGTCTCTGTCAGAGGTGTCTAGTGGTTCCTATGTGCTTCTCAGAGGGGTTTGCCTGCTGGGTTTTGTAAGTCAGCAGTGCTTGCGTGACGATGCACAACAGAAAACAGGATTTACCGAAAATCCTTGATGCATAAACAATATGTTTTTTATTTATTTTTTTAATGCACATGTGTGTTTTGAACTGATATTATGGAAAAAAATAGTTTGTTGTCCCACCAGATTCCCTTATTGAACAATATTGGCATTAAATAAAAGAGCTGAATCATAGGGTGACTTCTTTATTTCTTCTTACTGGCTCTGGTTGTATGTGATCATGTGTCAACAGAGCATTCATTGGGTTAGTCATTTCTGGACCAGTGTAGGGTCACTTGGGATTCACAGGGCTAGGATTATACCCTCTCTTCACAGCAATGCCAATTGTAGGCCTTATACAGATGAGAGCACTGAGTGAGAAATAAAGTGCATGGTGGATGAAAGGCTTAACTGAATCGCTTTCAGCCCATTGTTAGTCCAGGGGAGCTTAGCGGGGATGAGAGGGCAGCAGCCCGCTTTGAAATTTGCTTGAACAAGTGAATAGGAGCTCCCCATAAAGCAGCGCTTGAAAGGAGCCTGCCTGTTTTTTCCTGCCATAACAATAGCCTGCGCAGGCTGTGAGAGTTTGGGGAAGCTTGGCTGATTAAACTGCCCACAGCTCCAGGTTGGGGGGCAGCAGGGAGGGCTGGGGGGAGCGGGATGGCAGAGGCCGCAGGAATATTTCCTGCTGCAGAACCGGTCCCCTGAGCATCCCTGAAACCATCTGCGGGGCTGGGAGCAGGCGGGGGGCGTGCTGGGATGTTGGGTGCGTTTGGAAGTGGGAGAGGTAAATTGGCAGTTTTGGAGACTGGGCTTAAAGTTAAGACTGATGTAAAACTTCCCTTGCAGAAGCAAAGTGCTGCTGCCAAGGCTGCAGTAAAACACTGGGGATTTGCTGCCTCTCCTGGCACCAGGCTCCGCTGGTTGCTGAAGATGCTGGGAATGTGTTTGGGGCACAAACCCTCTTGTGTTTTCACAGGCTGAGCCCTGGGTGCTCCTCTGCCTGTGAGCTTTTACCCCCTTTAACGGAGAACCCAGGTTTATTCTGTTTCGTCAGGGTGAATGCAAATTAGTTCTCTTGGCTGATATTGGTATCAGCTGAAGAGGAAAAACTTGTTCTGGAAATGTCTCTCAGACAGCAGCAAAGCGAAGTTGGGGTTTTTTTGAAAAGAAATCTGAATCTGAACTGTACTGGAATTAGGAGAGGTCTCCAAATAATGCACAATCTGCTTTTTTCCTAATTGTAGATGCCAGAGATCAGTCTGTATGTTTTGTAATAGCCACAAAGCATCATGCAAATTTATATTTCCATTTCTTGATTGGGGGAGGAGAGGAAAGGGGATTTTTTTTTATTTGCTTATATCTTATTTATGGATTTACTTTGGACACAGGGGAATGCTGCTGAGCAAACTTCAAATATTACCTTATCTTACAAACCAGGCTTTTGATGTTGGCAAGATCAGAGGCTTGTTTCAGAGCCGTTGCCAAATGAAGATGGGAGTGAATGCATATGCGCATGAGTCTGATATTTCAAAGCAGCAGTAAAACTACATTCAGGTTAGGTCAGGCACATCTGAGTCAAAAGGCTAAGATAATTGGCTCAGCTTAAATGGCAGCTGACTGGGTAGAAGACTTCAAACTAGTGTTTCCCCCAGAAACAGATTGGCTTAGCCCCAGACTGGTTAGCTGAAATGTTTATAATTAAACTCTACTATTTAGTGCCTAAACTCTGTAGCTCTTCAGCCCACAGCTTTTAGTAGCCAAGAAAGTGAGTGCAAATATTTTGCTGCTGGAGCAAGGCGAGAGGTAGTACCTTGAAGGCTGGGGATGAATCTTGTCCTGTCCTGAAGCCCCTGACCAAGCTCAGCCTTTTCATCTCAAAGGCACTTTCCCCAGTCGGAGTTGTGTGTGTTGTTTCAGCATCAGGGCTCCTCCCACCCCTGCTATCTCTTGCTGTACAGAGCCTGGCTCCAGATCCATCCATCTGTCCCTTCTGTAGTCGGAGACCACCCGTTGGTCCCCCCTTCAACCCTGGCGTTGTCCACGTTCCCCCTGTTTGATATGGAAAGCCTGGATTTAGACAGCACTCATCAAAGTGGCTGTGCAGGCCACTCCCTGTTCCCCAGCCTGGCTTTCCTGAGCTGCTCCACAGCCTTCCCATTCCAGTNTTTAATTTTTTTTTTTTAAATTCTGCATGTTGCCACAACTAGTAAAACTCCCTGACAGGGCAAGGCTGTAGAAGCAGTGGGGGAGGAGGTTTGATGTGGGGCTGTCCCCTGCATCTGGAGGAGTTTTAGGGGGAAGGAACAGACTCTGTACCAACCTGAATGAGGGCAAATCTTAAATAAAGTGAGGAGTAGTGCTGTTGGGTCAGCATTGCTTTTCCTTCTCCTTTTTGAGCCACACTGCTTGGGAATGGTGCAGGTCTCTGCTCTGCAGCCTGTCCCAGGACTGTCCCTTTGGGCAGAGATGGTTCCCTCTAAGCTGGGAGCATGGAGACATCCCACTAGGAGAGGTACGTGCAGACCTGGAGAGAAGTGGGGAGCGCAGGAAGGCTGCTGCGCTCTCTGCTGTCCCTTGATCATGTCCTTAGGTGCCTCCTGTTGAATGCATAGACATTCAGCTGCTTCCCTGCTCTTCCCCATCTGGCCTCTTGTGTTGCCATTTATAGAGGACACCTCCTCTTTAATTGAATATATTAACGGGATTAGGCTGTGTGCATATATGCATGTAACATGCTCATGCTGGCATTTTTCCATACCTTTAAAATGCCTATTTTACTGGTAACTCCCTATATTGAAGGCCTTCCCTAGGAGACCCTCATCTCAGTAAGCTTCAGCTGCTTCCCTGAAGGTACAGATTATTTAGTTTTCACCTGAAATTTGCTTTTTCCCCATCTTCCCCCAAAGCTAAAGCGTGCCATGCGCCCCAAGCCCTGCTGCCCCGTGGTTTTGTGGAGCAGAAATGCTTGGTGGCCGTCAGCAGCTGCAGCCAGTGACCGTGGCTGGTTGCAACAGCCGGCATGTGCTGGGCTGCTTCCCTGGAAAGCACTTCAGAGCCACGGGTTGTGCAATGGGGACATTAGGGCAATTAGCTCCTTTCACTTGTAATGCTACGTCCATTCATGGACTAGCCTGGAGAGGGCTGGTTTTCATCTTGTGGCATCAAGGACTTTCTCTGCAGTCCCAGCGGGCTTTATTTGATTATTGAGATTTTTTCCAAGTATCTTGAGATGAAATGGTTCTGGTCTTTCACTCTGGGTTTTGCAGCTTAATCTTGCTTATTAAAACAATTTAATGGCAACTTAATGCCTCGGCCAAGATCTTCACGAAAGTTATAGCTTGCCTCAAACTTTGAGCGTGGAGCTATGGCATCTAGTCATCCTTCTCAGGAGAAGGGACTTGGCATCTCTGGGAAAGCATTCTCTTGCGCCTTGTCTCTGGCTGCATGTCCAAAACATGTCACTGAGTGCCCACTACGGCTGTGGGAGGTGCCACATGGGTTACCGCGCCATGTTGACTTCTCTGGCAGCAGCACAGGGCCACTGCTGTCTACTGAGCCGCCGCCGCTCCTCCTTAGGCAGGAGCTATTTTCTCCACTCAGGAGATGAGTCAGGTGTGGGGGCAGGTGGATGAAAGAGATGGGTCCAGAGATCAAGGTTATGCAGCCAGTCTGAGGGAAGGGGTGGAATTAGGCATTCAGGATCTCCAGGCGTGCTCTTCCGGCTGTCCCCTCTGTCTGTAGAACACCCTTTAATCCTAACTGAGGTAACTTTTTGCATGGCCACATGAAAACACCTCATGTTGCTTTGAGCGGGTTGTGCGGGGGGCTGTTCCCACCAGTGCTTCTCCCCTGGTCTCCCCTCATACCTTGCTGACCACCGGCTGATGTGGCTGAGGGTAGCGATGTTGTGCCTGGAGGGTATGGCCGGGCTTTGCTTACGCCCCACGGTGCCTCGTAGTGACCTGTGCCGGCCAGCCTCAGGGCAGGAGAAACATCTCAGATCTTCAGTAAGACTGGAGATGAGGAGCAGCTTTTTGACGGCCGTCTGTCATCAGCCTCTTTCCTTCTTCTTTCCACGGAGCCAGCACCCTACGGGGTGTTTCACAGCTTGAGGAAGGCTTGTGGTCTCAAAGGGTGTAATTCAGTGGTGAAAAAGCAACAAAAATAAAAGGCAGAAGCAGAACCATAGCATTGGAAGGGCCTTTCTGGGAGAATTCTCTGAAGCAAAGCTAATGGGATCTTTGAGCATTTTCTTCTGGAGGATTGTCTTCAGGTTGCTTTTCAGCTTTGCCTTCTTTACTGCACATCCCTGGAGAAGGTGACACGGGGTTTTCCTAGGCCGCCAGATGATGTTTGAGTCTTCTCCTGGCTTCAGGTGTGATGTCCAGAGGGCTCAGCACCTCTGGGAACGTGGGCCTGTGATGTGCCTGGGTGGTTTCAGAGGTGACGGAGAAGCATCTTGGTTAGAGCGTGGGCAGAACCCCAGCTGACAATGACCTCCCTTCCATGTGCAGAGATGGGATCCCCCCCTACAGAATTGGGAGCAAGAAGCAGCTCCAGCGCGAGATGCATCGAAGCGTCAAGGCCAACGGTCAAGTTTCTCTACCTCATTTTCCGGTAAGTTCAGGTGGGAGCTGCAGGGTTTGGGGTGGCTGCGGAACATGCTGGGACTGGGAATGGGCACATACGGCAGGATCCTTACGTGATACCAGACGAGATGCTGCTTGGTGTGTTCAGGAGCCACGTGCAGTCAGCATCTTTGCAAAACCGTTCTTGTGTGCGGTCACGTTTTGGTCCTTCTGTGAAAGCCGGCTGCTAACTAGGGCTTTTCAGTGGCACTGGATCTGTCCTCTTGGCCTGACTCCAAGCAGAGGAGTCAGAGATGCCTCGGTTGGGTCTAGTGAGACTTGACTCTGGCCACCACCCTGACACCTCTGCTGATGCTGAGCACACTGGGGGTTGGCCTCATGTGCATCACCGACAGCCTTCAAAAGCCCACGGTCTGTAAGCTGGCGGGAAGCAGCTTCTCCCAAAAGAGAGACATTTGCAGCAGATCTGTGCCTTATTTTGAGGGGATCCGATTTGCGGTGTCGCCGAGCTCTCAAAAATTAACTCGCTGACTTGCTAATTCAGTTGACTTGCAGACTCCCAATTCCTGCAGTGAATCAACTGTTTACACAGACAAGTAGAAACTTATCTTGTCTTGAGATTAATATGCTAAAAATCCTCTTTCTGCTCTCTTAAGCAGCAAGAAATCATAGATGATATTTCTGGTGGGGGGGGGGTTGGTTTATGTGGTTTTTCTTTTTGTTTTGGTTTTTTTTTTCCCCCTCCTTCCTCCATAAAGAAAATTCTATAGCCTGAGCTTGTAAATTAGATTATTTTGTCCCAGGGCGTGCAAATCGACTTTCTCTGTAAGGCAGTGCTTTGATCAGGGGCTGAATAGAGCCAGCTTGTGTAAGAGTGACAATTTCCAGCAGAGTGGCCTTTTTCTACCCTCACATCATTTCTGGAGCTAAGTGGTTGCCGGAGAGAGGCCCCACCTCATCTGGTGGGTAGTATGTGAAAGAGTTGGCAGTTCAGCTTTCTGCTTTCGGTGGGGGGGAAAGGGAGAGAGGGAGAGGTGGCGAGCAATGGGGTGCGTAGGGGTGGCAGGAGGGAGGGCAGAGTCGGGTGGGTGGTTTCTTTTTCCTCTTTTTTTTTTTCCCCTTTTCCTGCCATGTTTGCTTCTTTTGGCAGAAATTCGCGTTTTGCCTTTTTATATTCTGCACTTGATTTGGAGATGTTCCCTTTTTCCCTTGATAGATCTGCTTGAGGCAGCCAAGCTCAGCAGTGTAGCACTGCTAGCCTGCAGCAGCTTTCTTCATTTTCTGTACAAAGAGATGGAGGGGGGGGAAGAGATCTAGGACACTGTTGAGACAACACTACCTCAAAGGTGCCCAGTGTGTAGCCAGGAAATAAATTACCAGCACTTCTCTGATCTGCAACCGTTTGACTTCTTTTTTTTTTTTT
>WAAB01016673.1:184095-208071 GCA_013389865.1 Piaya cayana | reverse complement strand
TTTTTTTTTCATTTTTTTTTTTTCTTCTCCTTTCCCTTTTTCTCCATCTTATTTTTTTTAATTTCCAACTCCTTTCTGTTTATACTCACTTTATTCCTTGAGTTAAAGTCTCTCCCTCCCACCTCAGAGGTTTTTTTTTTTTTTTTTTGATGTTTGACAACAGTCTTTGAAGATTTTCTACTTCAGAGTAGCTACTGATGGGCTGGTTGTACTACAGAGAGAACAAGCGGGGTTCCTCAGAGTGCGACCAACTGCTTCTGCCGAAGGCAAACGCTGGTGGGGAGGATGTCACTCCATGAGGCCACAGCACTAGCTCATAAAAATCCAGAGCAGACCATGCCTAGTTGCGGTCGTCTTTTCATCCAAACATGGAGACACAACAAGCATAGCGGGGCCGGCGATGCCGCTCCGGCTAAGCACCCGCACCGCCCGCTAAACATGCCTTGTGCCTTCTGTCCCCGCTCCTTGTAGAGGACCCACCGTCTTCCCAAGGAGATGACCCCAGTGGAGCCAGCTGCCTTCGCCGCGGAGCTCATTTCCCGGCTGGAGAAGCTGAAGCGGGAGCAAGAAACCATGGACAGTCTGGAGGAGAGGCTGCAGCAAATCAAGGAGGTAGGAGATTAACCCTCCCAGGGCCAAGGTCAGATGTGCCAACCAGCTGGGAGATTGGGAGGGGGCCATATCCTGTCCCTGGGAAGCGATGTGTGTTGATCACACTGCCCATGGGGGCTCATCTTGGCACATGCCTCACCCTCTCCCTGTCCTCTGACATTTATTTCTTGCCATTGCTTGGCTGACAGGATGAGGAGAAGGAGGGCTCCGAGCTCCCCGCCAGCCTGCAGAGCAGTCGGGAGATGACGAACCCCCAGCATCCGCAGCACCCGCTCTCGCTCCTGCCCTCTGGCAGCTACGAGGAGGACCCCCAGGCCATCCTGGACGAGCATCTCTCCCGCGTGCTGAAGACCCCTGGCTGCCAGTCGCCCGGCATGGGCCGGCACAGCCCCCGCGCCCGCTCCCCTGACCGCCTGCCCGTGGGCAAGCTGCAGCCCGGCTTGGCCTCGCCGGCCGCCTGCGCCCTGGTGGGTAAGGGCTTCATCACCAAGCAGACCACCAAGCACGTCCACCACCACTACATCCACCACCACACCATGCCCAAGACGAAGGAGCAGATTGAAGCCGAGGCAGCTCAGCGGGTGCAGTGCTGCTGCCCCTCCGGCAGCGACTACTACTGCTACCCCAAGTGCAAGGGCCACCCGAAAAGCACCGACCCCCCTCTCCCTCCGCTGGAGCCCTTCGGGTAAGTCACGAGCATCTCTCTCCATTGCACCCACCCCAAACCATCACCCCGTCATCCTTCTGCAAGAGGGCTGATCGGGATGGCCCTGCAGGGGGCTAACAGTGGGGTTCTGTGCTCTTCTCGCCATCAGCAGGACGGGGACGCTTCCGAAGAGGCCGGGCAGAGGAGTGGAGAGTGTCGCCCTGCCGGCCGGGGACGGGGGGCTGCCTGGCCCCGGTGGGGTGCAGCTCCCGGGGGGTGAGGCGGACCGGGCACAGAACGTCTGGCAGTGGATGTTGGAGAGCGAGAGACAAAATAAGCACAAGCCCCATAGGTAAATATGCAGCTGTCTGCAGCAATATCGCTCCCGGTAAATATTTATATATTACATGGGCTGTCTATTTTTACAATCGCTAAAAACAAATGAGACTCTTTGCTCCTCCGGTTTAATATAAAAGCTGTTCCGCAGAACCAGAAAAACCACAAAAATGTCATGTTTTTGGCAATAAACCTCCTTTCATGTTATGACAGACTTTTGAGAGGGAGCGAGCAGAATAGGAGCTGCTATTAAAGTCATATTTTCCAGCTTTTCTAACCCGACTTCTTCCCCTCCCCAAGCACACAAAGCACAAAGAAGGCCTACAGCTCCGACTTCGCCAAGGGGCCCGCCGGTCGCCACCACTCCTGGGGGACCGGCAGCCACCCCCGTGGGGCGCAGCCCGCCCACCCCTTCGTCCAGGACCCCGCCATGCCCCCCCTCACCCCGCCCAACACCCTGGCACAGCTGGAAGAAGCGTGTCGCCGGCTCGCCGAGGTCTCCAAGCCGCAGAAACAACGGTAACAGCAGCGGGAGGGCTGGTCCTTGGTGCCACGGTGGGTTTTGGGAAGCAGCGAGGGTAGGAGAGGTTCGCGAGGTGCTCGGGTGATGGTGAGCGAGGCAGTGGGTGAACGGGGGTGATTCTACCCTAGGTAGAGGGTCAGCCGTGGGGCTGGGCTGTGGGGATACGTGACGGCACAGCTTGGCCCAGCCCCAACGATGAGCCTCCTTATTCCAACCCCACCCTACCCCTGCGCAAATAGTTTGAATCCTAGACTATTACTTCCACTCTTTTGATGGCTGTAATTTGCCCATTTTTTCCTCTGGGATGGACTCCAGCTACATACCAAGTGGAGAATTGCACTGGTTATCGTTCATGTGGGTATGGAAGGATAAATTAGCCCGCAGCATTTTTAATTCTTCCTTTGATTGTTTACAATATGTGAGGGTTGATATAAAGAGTGAACTTAATGACCTGCAGGAGACTTCAATTTAGAAGATTGTATTTATTTTAAAGTTGTTTCTTTCCCTCTTATTTTTTTTCCCCCTCCTTCTTCCCCACTTGCCCTCCCCCTCTCCACTTCAGATGTTCAACCTCAAATCAGCAGAGGGATCGAAACCACTCCGCTGCCGTTCCGGGGGGAAACACCCCTTTCTGCAATGCAAGCCTAACGACAGAAGAGTGAGTATCGCACGAGCAGAATGGGCTTGGGAAATGTATATATGTGTCATAATTATATTTTCATTAAATGGATTGCGCTTTGAAAAGAGAGGAAATTCTTCTATCTGAAATTCCGTCTTTCAAACGCTCTTCTGAGAGAAAGAACAAAACATTTTCAAATCTTGTCTCTGGCTCTTTTTAACTTGCATTCCTGTAAAGTGGACAAAGATTGGATTAGTCTAATTACAGGATGGTTCTTTTAACAAGAAATCTGCTACAGAGAGGTCTAAAATGGCCTAAATAATTAAAGTTTTCTTTCTTACCCTCTTCATCTTAAGCAATGAGTAATGTTTGAAGTCCAGACTGAGCCACCTGACTAGAGCCTTTCATTTTTAATTGGTTGACCTTAAGTCCACCAGCTGTCTTTGCTAGCAGCTTTTTTTCTGAAGCCACTCTACAAAGACTTAGAACAAATTAGGAAGACTAAATTACTGCGGACTAACACTTTGTGACCTTTTGACATGCCAAGTGTACGTTGCCTCAGAAGCAGTTGTAGGTTTGGCTGCGTGGCATTCACGACAGCGTTGCCATTTTGCTGGGGAATATTGGTTTAATTATTCTTTAAGGAGGCTCCCTTGGTTCGTACGACAAAATCCAGTTAATTTTATCCTTACCGGGGAAAATAAGATTACCTTTGTACTTCAGGTGAAGGATCTGGAGGTGGTTTTGCTTCGTTGGCTGTTGGTGGTTGCAGGTGGTTTTGTGCAGGAGAAAGAAGCTTGGCGGATGCTTTCTCTGAAGGCCGATGAAATGAGTTTTAAAATCGGAGGTGTAGAATGCTGGGGTGTCCTAGGTAGAGTTTAGCCCACGGTGAGCCCTACGCCTGCTCATCTGCCGTGGTGCTTCCAGCAACCATCCAACCTCCATCCCTTAATTGTCCCGTCTGTAAAATGAGATGAGGTCTCTGCTGCCCGTGGCTGGGTGCTTGGTGATGCCGCAGTTCCCACCATCGGAGCGAGCAGGAGCAAAGTTGCTGTGCAAATGCAGCATGACGAATGCGCGGCGATTACAGGAATATCTGACTTTCTGGGTCACACCCAGGATATTTCTGACCAGGGTTACGTGCAGCAGAGACGCCGCTGGGTTGAGGGTGGTGAAACGGCTTGTTCTCAAATGGAAGAAATAAGAGAGGTTTGTGTGTGTTTTCTGTCTTTCAGTCACAAAGAGCCAAAGAAACTGCCAGTTGTTCACACCTCTCAGTCGAGTGAGTTGGTTGTCACCTATTTTTTTTGCGGAGAAGAAATTCCCTACAGGAGGATGTTAAAGGCCCAGAGCCTGACACTTGGGCACTTTAAAGAACAGCTGAGCAAAAAGGGAAATTACAGGTAAGAATACATTTTTTTGTTTATTCTTTAATACAGTCTAATCATTCTAAAGAATCAGCAGATGTTTTGTGTCTACCCACAGTGACACCTTTACCTCCCTTTTCAGAGGCTGTAGATCTTCTTTTGCTCCACCCACTCAAACCAAGAGTGACTTAGAGATGGAGAAAGGGGCCTTGAGCTGCAGCTTGACTGGGGGGCCACCTCCTCTCCGTCTCCTTCCCCAGCCTCCTCCCTCAGTTGCATTGCATAAGGATGCAGGCTGGCAGGTTTCGTGCTCCAGCCCTTGTCCAAAAAGTTTGAATACCAGGAAAAGCTGGGATGGCCTTGTGGTGAAGGCACGGAATGGTGGTGGGGTTTGGTTTCCAGACTGGGGCCAGCATTCATCTTGGTGCTGGCCTCCTGCTTTGCCCGCTCATTTCTTTTTTTTTTTTTTCCACTTTTAATTGTTGTTATTTTTTTCAATGGTGTGGCTGTCAGTGCAGTCAGTGAAAGGTTGGGATGTTGCATCTCGCTGAGCATGTAGCTGAGACTCGGCGAGTTCACTTTTCTCTTCATTAGGGGAAAAAAATCCTCTGCCCTGCAGGGAAGGCTCTGCCAGCGATACCAAGTTCCTCCTCAGAAACGCAGACAAACCTTGCCTGTCTGGTTTTCAGGGCCCAGCTCCCAGTTTAACCAGTTTGCTGCTTCCTTTACTCTCCTAGTTCTCATGGCAGTAGCCTCACATTGGCTGGTTTTTGCTGTACTTTCCCAGTAGATCTTGGCACCAGTGGGATCATCTGTTGGCCACTTCTCCTGCAGGGTGAGCAGGAGGGAGAAGATCCAAGTTTTGAATTTGCACTCAATTTGATGCTTCTTCAAAGAGACGGAAGGCTTGCCCTGTAACTGGCAGCCTCCGGTTTAACCTCCAGATGGTAATTTCGGTTTGGTACGAGGACTTTCCAGCTGGTGCTCTGTCATTGGCACCTCAAGTCCACCTCTGCAGATCCCACGGGTGCTCTCAGGCTGGGGGGTGCTGAGCTGGGGTGTGTGCCCATGGCTCAGTGGGGCTGGCACTGAAATCTTGTGCCAATCCGTCCCCCAAACCGTCTTTGCAGCCCGCCCGGCTGCCATCAGATGGCAGCAACCTGCAAATACACCCAAGCTGGACAACCTCCAGGCGAGGTTCCTGGGCTTCTTAGCACCGTTGGGCTGTTCTCCAGCCCCTAAAGCCTCTCCTGCTCTGCTCCTCCTGTGGCTGATGCAGCCTCCTGCCCTGCTTGCAAACTGATTTCCCTGGCCTCACCCCTGGTCTGATGCTGCTCCAGTGTCTCCGTAGTCATCATCACGCCCCCAAAATAACACTTTTTTGGTTTGTTTATTCATTTTCTGTGATGCCCAAGTGCAGGAATGGGCTTCTAAAACCTCTGTGGCCCAAAAAGTCCCTCCAGGTGCAATTATTTGTGCCTTGTCAGACAGTAATTATTTTGGAAAATGTTTTTAAGTGACTGACAAGGATGAAACAGCGTTTTGCTTAGATCTCACCCCTTTACACCTGGGTAAAGACAATACAGAAATTTATAAAAGGAACTTGGGTACGTGCCCAGTATTTTATCTCGCGCAGACACAAGGTGAAACTAATTACACAAATGTGTGTACCTCCAGGGAATCATTTTGATCTAAGCTTTGACTTTTGGCTGGACTTTGAGTGAAACTGCGGGTGACCTTCAGGGAAGAGGTCCGCAGTGCCCGGAGTAGCGTGTGTTACGGGGAGGCACTAACTAGGCTGCTTTGGTCACATCTGGCATTGATTTCTTTTTAAGGCACATTTAATAAGCACGTCTTTGAAGCCGTTGCCTTTCATTTAATGCACAAAGACATGCAGAAATGCTCCGCTCTCCAAATTCTTTATTGATTGGATCAGTTTGCGAGGCGGGTACCTCGGGCTCCCGCGATGCCAGAGCCGCGCGGCCGGCCCTGCCGTGGGGCAGCCGCCGGGAAATCGCTGCTTTGCTTATTTCTTCCATGCCTGAAAAAAAGAAAAAAAAAAAAAATAGAAAGAGAAGGAATTAAGCAGTGATTTAATACTGATGGCGTTAACAAAAAACAAACATACAGGCACAAAAAAACTGGGTGGTGTCGGGTAATCTGAAGATGGCAGCGGTTCAAAACGGAGCTGTAACGCCAGGCCTGCTCGCCTCGATTGGTGCCAGATGTCCCAAAAAATACAGAAAAAAATAAAATAAAAAAAAGAGAGCAAAGCTTGCCACATAAAATATGGTTCAATGGAAAGCCCGTTTCTGAGCAAATAAGAGCGGAGCGACTTGTTTGAAGATGTGGGGGTGGATTTTTTTTTTTTTTTGCTTTGCCTCGTCTTTTTCTTTATTTCCCCCTTTTTTTGCTCTGTGAAATGAGGTTGTAATTATGTAAAAGGTCACAGCTTGTTTACTCAAATAAAAATGTGGTAAACACAGCCAGTGCTTGGGCTTGGGGAGGAAGTTATTGGGAAGAGCCCCTGTTATCTGGAGAGGGGTGGGGAAAGGGGAAAGGGAAGAGAAAGTTCTTTGTGATTCATTCAAACCTTCCTTGGGTTTTCTTGGTTTTGTTTCAAGGCTGTTGGCCTGGGGAATTGTGGCCTTGACCTGCAGCATGGAAGCTGGTGGGAGCTGGGCCACTGGCTTCAAGGAGGGCGGCTCTGAAGGACTTAAAGATGTTTGTCCTTGCTGAGCCATTAAAGATGCAACATGTGTCAATTCAGCTTGGAAGGACTTTACAAAAATAAACCCTGACCATACCTTAACTGAACGGTGCTGGTTTCATCTCTTTGACTAAAAAGCCAGCTTTTTTCTTTCCCCTACCAAAACAACTTCAATGTACGGTAAAAATAAACAGATTCGCAAGCTGTTGTTATCTTAAAAATGTGTAATGGAACAGTCGCTAAAAGAAGAATGGAAATGAATTCTGAGGCCCTCCCAAAGCTCTTTCAGTTTTAATAGTAAGAGTGAGCTTAATTTGACCTTTCCCATCCTAAAAGAATAATAGTTGCAACCTCTTTTCCCCTAACAAACATCTGCAACCCCGGCTGTCTGGAAACTACAGGGGAGGGGTTAATTATTTTTTTTTTTTCTGTAATCCATCTGATGAAGGTTTTTCCATCCCTGATCGGATGGCAAAGCGTTTTTCCAAGGGAGCGGGCATGTCCGAGGAGGTGTGCGGTGGCAGACGGACGGGCTCCCTAAATGCTACCCCTCTGAATGGAAGCCCTTCATTTGTGCATATGCAATTAAGCAGCCTTAGAAGGAAGAAAGCTCCGTCGGGATAAAAGGAACCTTTAATCAAGAAGCTGAACGGTCTAATTCAGGATAATAGAGGGGTCCTTACTGTTTGACACAGGAGGGGTGGGGGTACTTTTTGTCTCTGGGTTCGTTGGCTTCATGATCTAACGACCCGGAGCAAAAGAGCAGGAATGCAGGACACTGCTACTTGACCTCCCCGTGTCACGTCCCGCAGGCTGGACCAGGGCTGCTAGGGAGCATCGGGAAGCAGATACAGGAGTTTCTGTCGCTTAAAATGGATAGTGAATTAGGCATTGGGTTGTTTCAAATGCGAGGCTCCCGGCGCTTGTTTCAGTACAAGCGCTGCAGAGTTTCAGCTTTTGCATTGCAGGAAGTCGGGATGGTTTCTTTTCATCCATCCGTATGCCTAAAAAGCCTCTCCTTTTAATAACAGTTGCTAATTTTAATACTGGGCCTCAGCTTTGAAACAAGAAGACACATGAAAGAGAGAAGGTGGGGAGAAAGGGGAACCTTAAGCATGCTTTGCTTTGAAATTGTATTTATTTAGTTTTTTAAATAAGGTATTTGACCAGAAATCACCGTGCTTTCTAATTTTCTTTACGTTGAGAATATCCACTGCCAACGCGTATAATTTACTTACTTTGGAAGCTGTTGTCACTGCTGAGGAGTGTGCACAGCCCTGCTCTCTCTCTCCCAGCGTTGTCCCTGCAGCCCTCGAGATGCTTTCGTGTTGCTGGACTTGAGCAGCCCCGAGGTTTTCCTGGCCATGCTGGGAGCTGCCAGAGCATCCTAGGAGGGAAAGATTGGAAATGTTGTGGTTAAAAGAGCTGCCAAAGCATCCTTTGGCTTTACCTTTTGATTTGTAACTGGGTTTTAATTCTCCTTACCACAGATACTACTTCAAAAAAGCAAGCGACGAGTTCGACTGCGGGGCAGTGTTTGAAGAGATTTGGGAAGACGAAACCATCCTGCCGATGTACGAAGGGAGGATTCTCGGGAAAGTGGAGAGAATCGATTGATGGCGTCTGCGTTTCTTAAGAAAAGTTAAGCTAGAAAAAAAAAAATCTTTGGACACACAACAGTAGTGATGACAAGGAAAAAAAAACAAACTGAAGGAAAGTTTTGAACCAATGAAGAAAAAAAAAGTGAAGTCTGTGAAGACTTCGCTGAATTAGCCTTAGAGGAAAAAAAAAAAAGGCATTTATTATTCATGAGTTGGGTACTGAGATGATAAAAACCCTGAACTATTTATTAAAAGCATGACCACTGTTGGCTATTGGAGATGCAGACTGTGTTTGAGAGACTTCCATACATAATATATGATTTCCCGGGGATCTGAAATCTATGGACTAAGAGGAACTCTGTATAGCTTACCTGAACAGTAAACCTTATTGATATTTATTGAACGGTCTGTTTTCCCTTAAGTCCAGTTTTTGGATATGCTGCTTTAACAATGGAGAAGAGAGGGGCTGGGAAGGGATGGGAGGAAGGATTATTTTATTTTTTTATATTGTTCCCACTATCTAAAATTTAGGAGGTTGGCTATGAGAACAGTCATGAGGCTTTTTTTGAAGGGGGGGAGGGAAAGAGTGATGTTGCGCCCAGTATTTCTCCAAGTGAAGATAAGACTTTTCTAAAGAAATAATAATAGTAGTAATAATAAAAGCCGAAATAAAAATCCTGTCCTGCCATTCACCTAGAGACCGGTGCATTTTAATCTATGCTGCTCTAATTTGAAATAAAGGTCTTAAGCGTTGAATGTGGTAGATGCAGTCGGACAACAGCAACTCGTTAGTTTTACCCATGGATTTCTGGTGTGAGGGTTTTGCGTTGCTGCTGTCGGTGACGAGGGCAGCCTGCGGTGGCCACTGCCTCTCTTGGTTGGGGCGAGGTAGAGCAAAACTCAAGCCTGGGGGAGCCGTAGGAGAAGCCGTCCAGGTGCCGTTTCCATACTTAGCGTACCAAAAGGACGTGTTGCGAAAGCCAGGTTAAGAACCCATGTGTATCCCACCTAGCTAGCTAATTGCGTTTAGCCATCCTACTTCAATGTCAGCACAACTTGTATTTAAACAACGTGTAACTACGACGGGGCATGTTTTCAGATCAGTGTGATGCATTGTGCGGTGGGTTTTGGTCGGGTTGTAGGGTAGGTTTGGGGTTCTGTTGGTTTTTTTTTTTGGCCTCACCTCCACAACACCTGCGTGAGGCTGCGAGCGACAGCTCGTTGCAACCCTTAGCAGAGCTCTGAGTGTGTGTGTGTGTGTGTGTGTGTGTGTGTGTGTGTGTGAGCGTGTTGGGCCGGAGCGACCCTTTCCCAAGAAAGACCTTGCATTTCGACAGTTGGGTTTTGTGTTGATTAAGTTAATCTGTGCATTCTGTTTGCCGTTGCTACTTCGCGTCAGTCTGTATATATTGTAGAAAATGTATGGTGAGAATATTAATACACTATCTCTAGTGTTTTTTAAAATTGAATCAGTACAGTACCTGTGCCTGCATGGCGTTATGAGGCCATGCGTCGCCCTATATTCAGGGTTCAAGCTTTCCCTTGTTTGTTTAAGGGGTTTATGTACAAATATATTTTATGCCTTTTATTACAAGTCCTGTACTCATGACTTTTGCCATGGCATTTTGTTCTACTTATACTGTAAATTATGCATTATAAAGAGTTTCATTTAAAAAAAAAAATAACTTGGTACAATAATTATTGTAATTAAGAGATGTAGCCTTTATTAAAATTTTATATTTTTCAAATTAATATTGCCTGACTTTTTTTTTTCCCCCCCCCGCTCTTAACGCCTTAAAAAGTTTCGCCTCCTGCGCGTTGGCAGCTGGAAACAGTAGCTGAGCCTTGGCAGGGGTTATTCCCGCTGCAAAGTGCGAGTGGTCAAAGCAAAGGCTGGCGCTGCGCTTCAGTGAGACGATTAAATCATTTGCAGCTCCTTCAGGTAAAAAAATTTACAAATTTAGCTTTGCCTTATTGCACAGGCTGCACCCCTCAGCCTCCCTGGTGGGGAGAGATGGGGCTGGTGGAGGCGTGGGGACCATCTCTTGGTGTGTGAGGGGGATAACGAAGCCTGGAGGTGGTGTGCAAAGGGACGTGGTGGTCCCAGCACTCTTGGGCATAGAAAGAAGCAGATCAGAGGCTGTATCATTGGCCATTGGATGGTGGAGGGTGGTCCCAGCCTCACTCAGGTGCGATGGAGGCTCCCTCAAACCCTGAGTCACCTACCCAAGCAAAACCCAGCTTAGCAGAGCCCTGGATGATGCAGTTTCCTTGACCAAGAGGAGCTGGGGAGATTCACCAGGACAAACGCTGGGGAGCTCTCACCCACGTGCCTTCCCTCTCCCTGGTATTTATGGTACAAACCCTATTTTATAGCTGAACGAGCTTAATTTGTTCCTGAGGGAAGCTGCCCATTCCAGGGATGGATTTGTCTCCCAGCTGTCGCCCAGACCTTCCCCGGCTCAAGCGAGTAACCCTGGGAAAGCAATTGTGGAAATGCTTTTGGTCTGGCCTGTCAGTAACCAACGCCAGCCTCTTTTCTTTGGCTAGACCAATGGCACCAGCTTAAGGTTTCCCCCCACCTCTCTCCACCCTATTTTTTTTCTATGAGGTTTTAAATTATCTGGGTTATTTTGTGTGTGTGAGAAGACTTCATTTGAAACATCAGTAAAACTTCTATCAAAGGGCTCCACTTCACACCGAGTACACAGAGCTCGGGACTGAATCCTGCAGTTCAAGGGAGCTGCAGGCAGTTTTACACATTTAAATTGGTGGTGCCTTGTTTTAAAAAAAAAACCATCTGAAGTTCATGGGGTTCATCTTAATTGATAAGCTGGACATAACGGATGGGTGTAGGGAGACTTCAACAACATAAGGGAAGAAAGATTTTCTTTTTCCCCCCCCTCTCTCTCTCTTTTTTCAGTCTACCATCAAAGGTTGGGAACTTAACACTGCATCGTAGTATTATTTTTCTTCTGCTATTAAAATGAATCACACTGTGCTTAATTCTTCTTGGGAAGATGAATGTGTTTGAGGCAGCTTGAAGCCATTCAGCGCCTCACAAGCCTTTGCATCTTTCTATCAACGTTCCAAAATACTCACCTCTGTTTTTTTGGATGTCTGTAGAAACAAAATATAAAATGGCTTCAAATACATGGCAGGCTGTTTAGCGGAGATGAAAGGGTATTTGAATAGTCTTTTAAAAATGAATGAAAAGTGAATACTCTCTTCTATTTCAATTATAAGTGGGACATGGAGCTCGTTAGACACCACCTTAATACGTGACACTGAAAATGTTCACCTACCTTCAGCGGTTCAGAAACATTTTGTTTTTTTAGCTTGTATTGGGATAAAGATGGTGATTACAAGGCTGGCTTGTCAGCTGCTAAATGGAGAGGCAGCGTGGGAAAGTTCTGCTGTTAACAGCTTAAAAAGTGTAGCATCCAACCAATTTTATTATTTTTTTTTAAATGGTACAGAAGATAGGGAGGGAGCAAGAACCTTATTTTGATCCTAGTGGTTTTAGTTTAAGTTTATCGGGTTTAACACATGCTACGTAAGCTCCTGTTGAAAAAAGAATTTCTGCTTTGCAGCATTATGGTACCTGCCAAAACGTCCCAGGTGAGGGTCTTCCCAGAGGAAGCCAAAAGACCCAAGTTGAGAGACCCAAAATGTCATGGTTTGGATCTTTCCAGAGGAGGGATATTAATAGCAAGAGCCCTGCAAAAGCAAAACCCAAGCAGGGCTCGAATGCTGAAGGAAGGATGGCGTAAGCGAGACCTAACAGCTCCACATGCTTAAATCACACTCATACTTAACACTCAGGGCACTTTTCATCTTCAAAGCGACGCTGGAAACATTCATTAAGCCCCGCAACACCCACGGAGGTAGGTAAACCTGCCCGTGTTAGACCGTAGCGTGGTGGATAATTGGTGATGTGGACGGGGCAAGTGGCAGCCGGGCGAGCTTCAAAGCTGCGTGTCTGCTCTGCAGGCTGGGTCACGGTCCAAGAAAAACACCAGCCCTGGTTACTGCGCAATTAAAACGCGCTGACGGACCTTTAACGGTCCCTGGGAGTGTTTGGGCCACAGAGACCGGAGGGAGTAGTGGACTGGGGATGGTGGTTATGCATTGCCTAGAGGCTTTTTAGGGGGGAAAAAAACTCCACTTTCCTGAGCGTTTTGCAGCTGGGACTTGTCGGGGGCATGTGGAGATGAGCAACGGTCTTGCTCAGTCCCACATAAAAGGCTGGAAGCGGTGCGGAGTGGGACTGGGCTGAGGAGGGGGCAGCCGTGGGGTCACTTCTCTCTGAAATGAGGAGACCCTGGAAATGTGCCGTTTTCTTCCCTTGGCAAAAAAACCCAGGCTGCATTTGGATGCAAAATGCATCCCAGCCCTTGCTCGCAGGCCTCTCCGCTGGCCTCGTGCTGGCGGGTAGGTCAGAGCAGATACGAGTGACGGATTTTGTTCTCTCTCCATCCTGAACACTTGACATCGCAATGCTCAAAGGGCTCAAAACGTCTGAGTCAGTGTCCGAAAAACGCACGAGGCTGCCCCCAAAATCATGAGCTTAGAATGAAATAAAATTAAAAGCGTATTACCAAGCCCCTCGAGTCACAGTTTCCACCTCTGATTTTTTCAATCCCAGGCGCTTGGTGTGGGAGCAGGAGGCAATTACGGTGTCGGCACTGAGGGTGCTGACTCACGGACACCAGCACGTCCTCTCGAGGCGGTGGGAAGAGGTTTGTGCCGCGGGAAGAGGTGCCCCAGCCCTGTGGCAGGGCAGACACACCTCCCCGAGACATGAACCTACAGCCAACAGTGGTATCAGCTGGTAAAACCGACACAAATCTCCAAATTCCCTGGGAGCGAGGGTTGGAGGAGGGATGCTGACGGCCTCCCGCAGCACCGAGTACTGGAGGCAGTGGGGATGGGGACTAGGGAGCAACAATTTGAGCTTAATTCTCCAGGAAACCAAAGCACAAAGGGATTTGCCATCATCCTGCAGCCCCTGTGCACCATCAGAGGGTCCTGAGGCTCCTGCTCTTCACACACCCACACTGTCCATAGCCTCGCAAAGCCCACCAACCCTGTCCGTACTCTTCCAGTGCTTTTCTGCAAACCCATTTCTCAGATGGTAAAACAAAGACCCCAAAAGAGCGACAAAATCCCCTCTCCCTCCATCAGCATAACGTGTAGTCTACAGTCAATTTTAATTTCGATGGCTCCAGCATTGAGGAGGATGCTTTGCATTCATGAAGTGCCAGGAAAACTCATTTTCACAGGTGTTGGAACCAGCAGTGCTGCTGGTTCCCCCATCCTGGAGGTTGCTTCCTCCTTTTCACCTAGAGATTTTGTTCCCTCTAAACCCGTGAGTCAGCCGCGCTCCGGCTGGGCTGGAGCATCTGCAGGTTCTCACCCTGCTTGGCTCATATTGGCAGTTTTATTCCCTTCCTCTTTCACCTTCCACTAACCTCGTGTTCCTCAAACACCTTCATCCAACTACTTCGCTTCAGCAGCAACCTCGGATTAATTAAAAAGGAGGAAAGAAAGGAATGCTCAGTCTTTAAACAAGGTTCCTATCCCATTGCTTTCAAATGCTTTCTCTTAATCACAGAGCCCAGAAAACACCCACACAGGGGCTGGAGAATTATTTAAGGCAAATCATCTTCCTTCCCCTTCTGAAAAAAGATCAGACTAGTTCTGGATGGTGAAAGCAGCTCCGGGTCAAGTCCTTGCCGTTCTTCCCAGTAACATCCCCGATTCCTGCCTGCAGCCTTGCCCCGTCTCCTCTCAGAGCTCTGCACACACTCCTTTCCCCTTCGCCTTCATTAGCATGTTACTAATCATAACGAAGAGTCACAAACTGATTTTTTTTCTAACACTTAAACCATGGCGTGCCATATGTTTTAGCCTCTCTTCTAGATTAAATGAGCGTTGCGATGCGTTTAATCTTCAGGGAGCGTAGAACCCGTGTAGAGAGAGAGAGAGGAGGCTAATTTTGGACATCAGATCTAGGTGACAGCATAATTTCAGACAATTTTGGCTGACCTCCCTGGGCAATGCCCTTCATCTCTTTCTTGAGAAAATCTATTTTTAGGGAAGAAAGCCTACTAATTCTTGCCTCCTGTAATTCACTGATTCACTTGATAAGGTTTGACAGGTAGGTGTCTTTTTTTATTTATAGTTTTTTTTAAAGAAAACAGAAGGAGCCTGTGGGAATTCTGGCTTTCAACGTTCGTCTTGCAGAAGTCTGGAACGTTTCTGAACCCCACGGTTCTCCTGCTTTGAAACAACTGCCTCGTCATTCCTCATACACATCGCCAGCTGCCTCCTCATCTGCAGTCGCAGCACTCCCGACTCCCTGCTCCCGCTCCCACCGGCGTAGCAGCTCTCCTTGCCTTCCCCTTCTTCTCATGTTCTGCTCTGCCAGCTCAAAGCAAACTCTCATCTCCCCCAACTACTTCAAAAAGTCGAAGGATAAGTGGGATGCATGGCCAAGATGCTCCTACTTCAGCTCTTCCCTCTCCCCTTGCTTCCAGAGCTGCCTCCTGGAGGAGAGCCACAGCCTTGGCATCGTCCTTGCGAGGGAATCCAGTTGGTCCCTCAAGGGCTCATCCAGTCCTGTAATATGAACAGCAAGGAGTCCAGCAAAAACTCTCCACCCCTCAAAAGCACTTGCAGGTGGCTGCAACAGCCAGCAGAGCTTGGAGCAAAAGGTTTGTGCCTTTTCCAAAGCTCTTTCCCCCCCCAAACCTTGCATCTCTAAAGGTTTCTTATAGCCCTACGAACACAATATCCTTTTCACATGTTTCCCAGCAAGCTGATAACCAAAGTGTCTTGTCCTCTACAGGTACAAACGTTAAAGTGTTACATGGCAGTTGAGAGGTTTTTGCCTTCAGAGACAAACCAACCCACCTCCAACCAGCTCCAGCAGGATGAAAGTGAAAGACGGGGCTTGAGGACCAGATACTGCTCCTGGAAAAGCAGCTGATGATGACTCAGGAGTAACAAGGGGGCAGCTGGTGGAGTGCTTAGGTGGGACCAGTACGGCTAGGGAGGGGTTAAATCCTGCCCCTTGTTGTTGCTATGCAAAAACTAGGCAAAGCTAGGCTGAGTTTTGCATTGAGATTCAAATGCCCAGATCAAAGCAGAGCTCCAGGAAGGAAAGGCCAATTCAGGTTGGAACCAGAGAACACTTTCTCAGCTAACTTCTGGGGAGTGAAACAGCCAGGTTTCAGCAAGCTGCCATCCAAAGGGAACCTTGAAGGGAGACGAGTTTCCGCAGGAGCGAAGCAGGTGGCCCTTTCCCTCTCCTCCCAGCCAGGGAGTTATTATTGGACAGCAAAGCGCAACACACCCCACGACAATCCCCGCCCTGCGCCTTGGAAGCTGCCACCAAAGTGCTCTTGCTCTTCCACAGCCTCCCAGGAAAGGATGAGCTTGAGCCCTGCCAACCACAGCCCAGCGCTGGTGCTCCCGAGCCATCCCAGCGCTCCCAAGAGCTGCCGCGTCGCACGGAGCCGAAGGCCCAAAGCCTTCGCAGAGACCTCGTGTCCAATCTGGGCTCCGTGGCCTTTTGGGATGGCCTCTAGCCCGTAATTCCACATTTGATGGAGTAGCCAAAACGCTATTTCCAACTATTTCGTCCTTGCTCTTTATTCCAAAGCAAACAAACAAATAAATGGGGGGGAAAAAAAAAAACTCAAAAAGAAGTTTGAGAGCTTAACTTGGCTAATTTATGACTCTCTGCTCTGTCCTCTCTCCTTTGGGATCCGGTGCCTTGACCTTGGGTGAGCCGGGAAGAGGAGAGCGAGCTCCTACCTTGCCAAAGGAGGGAGAAAGGTCTCCTCACTTATTCTAGCAGCATGTAGTGCTTTTGTGTTTCGAGGCTTTGTAGATTTGCAATGCCTTTAAAAACCCTTGCAACTGTCCAACGTGGGGTGTTTAATTACCAGGTAAAAGAATTTTTTTTTTTTTTAGACTCCATTTAATTATTTGATTGCACAGTAACCAAAGAGTGTAAGAGGGCTGTAGCCAGAAGGCACTTCAAAGCAATGCCTTGATGTTCCTTAGTGGGCATTAATGGTTTCTGAAGGCAGGAGATTGTTTAAAAAAAAATATTAAAACCCTCCTCATGATCCCGCCAGCAATCTCAAAAAAATGCATAAACACTGGAATCCTCTGCCAGGGAGGAAAAAAGAGTTCAAAGGGATCTGAGAGTTTTCATGTAAAGTTTAGAGTTTAAGGCGTGACTGTTGGCTACGGAGCCCCACTGTTTGAACTCTTGTTTATTAAAAACAGTTTCCCAGCATTTCACAGGGTTCAGAAAGACAACAGTAAAGTGCAGCCTTTTTCACAGCGCACTGTTTAAAGGCACCATTGATTTCTACCTATATGTTTTATCTTTTCTCTCTTTTTTTTTTTGATCAAATGCTGAAGTTTAGCACAATATCCAAGAGAAGGCTGAGCTGGGGCTGTGGAGAAGAGAACCGCTCTGGAATAAGAGTTTGACTTTAGCTTTTAAAGTACTTTTTAAACAGTTCACTCCAGATTCTTCAGTGCCCCAGAAGGCTGGATGACAGCAGCAGCAGCATTAGGAAATGACAACTTGGCTGGCCCCAAACTCCGACGGCCTTTTTGATATTATCGCCAGCCCTCCAGCCTTTATCTGAGCCTGAGCTCTCAATCAACGTCCAGCTTAACAATCGGCCACTGGGAAAAGAAGTTGGTTGGTTTTTTTGTTTTGGTTTGGTTTTTTTTTTTCCTTCAGGGTGGGAGATAATCTTTCGGCCTGTCTTGTCTGGGCACGCAGCTCATTTTTGATGAGCCCACCACCACACCGAGAGTGGTCTCATTCTTTTTTTGTGCTTACACATCTTTCTTTCCTTTGGTTTCAGCCAGCCTAATTTGTTGGAAAAATCCTACTTTTTAAAGTTAAGGGTTTTGGGTTTTTTTACCTAGCAATGAAGTGCTAAGGGATCTGCAGCATCCTGCAGCTTCATCTTGTTTTCCATGGCTGGGTAAGAGGTGGGTTTGGATGGGGGCAGCAGCTGGACCTGCTCTATGGTTGAGAGGGAGATGCAGCGATTCCTGCAAGGGCAAGGAGAGGGGCAGAGACACACACTGGAGCACTGGGAAAATCCTGTGCAGTCCTGGGGAAAAAAAACCCTACAGCTGAGTGTTTTAGCAAGTTCTTAAGTCTAACTGGAGAGATCTGAAGACAACGCAGCTCTGAGCCACCCCAGCTTTGCCTGTAACAAGAGAGACTCTCATCCACCCAGCGCAGGTCTGGAAGCATTGCCAGGAGACATTGTAAAAGGCACATTAGGAGCAGAACTAAAGTAAACAGCAAACAAACCAAACAGAAACATCTGCTTGAGCAGGTAGCCTGAGAATAAACTCCTTATTAAAGCTGCTCTCCAGGCTGAATCCTCAAACTCCGAGTCACCAGGGTGCTGCCAGGTGACACCGGCCGAGGTTGCGATGCGGGAGAGAGAGGGCTAATAATAGCATCGCGTCAAAGCCTGGCTTTGCCTTGCACAAACACAGCAGAGGGAAGGGAAAATAGGATGTGCAGGAAACAAGCAGGGTTATTGTTTGACTCTGTTTGGTCCTGCCAGCCTGGGAGTTAATGAGAGACCATTGATGCTCTAGAGAACATCTCCACGCTTGGAGGGCTGCGGGCTGGATGGGGGAGGATGGAGAGAGGGTTTCTAGTATTCCCTCGAGGGAAACGGGTGTGTGCAGCAAAGGAGTGAGACAGGTTGAGGTGAGATCAGGCATTTAAATTACACTCACGATTTTGCACCAGAGGATGTGTTTAAACCTGAGACAAGAAGCACCGTCCTCTTGAATGAGGAGACGCTTGCTATGAGGGGCTGCATGCAAAACCACAGAATCATAGAATCACCAGGTTGGAAGAGACCCACTGGATCATCGAGTCCAACCATTCCTATCAAACACTAAACCTTCTCCCTCAGCACCTCATCCACTTGTGCCTTAAACCCCTCCAGGGAAGGTGAATCAACCCCCCCCCGGGCAGCATATTCCAATGTCCAGTGACCCTTTCTGTGAAAAATATTTTTCCTAATGTCCAGCCTGAATCTCCCCTGGTGGAGCTTGGCCATTCCCTCTTGTCCTGTTCCCTATCACATCTCAAATGCTTGATAGTTTTGAGGTAAACTCAGGCTTAAAATGCAGCAGAAGAAGGAACTAGATGGAAAAAAAAAAACAAAAAAACCAACCCAAAAAAGTCCAAAGAGGAAGGAACATAAAATCTCTTGTTCTAAGCAGCTGATGGCAAAATTCTGCTCCAAAGCTGCTCCTGCCTTGCTGGGACTGATCGCCGAGAGCAGTGACAGCAGAGCTGAGGTTCTTCTCCTGCCATCCCTGCTCACAGTAAAAAAACTCCTCCTCCCAAACACCGGGGATTGATGGAAAATATGAACTTAATTTTGGGTTCTGTTTTCCTTAAATCGGCACGGTTCCAGTAAAATCAGATTAAAATGCCTCCAGTTCCTGATGTTTGGGGATATTTAAAGTCAGATCAAAGCACTTTTAACCAGTTCTTTTGGTAGCACGTTTGATGAGAAACACAGGTGCACTAATATATGAAGCTCGCAGCCGGGCTGATTTAAATGCTGCCTTGCAATTCTGCTTCTGATCCCCTTAAATAACAGCTGGGGGCAGGGGCAAGGAATGGTTGGGTGATGGTTTAATAGAAGACTACTTTTTTTTTTTTTTTTTTTTTTCTGGATACAATCTGAGCTGCTTCACTTTCTGCGTGAAAACTTTAACTCGGCCTTTTATTTTCCTTTAATAACTACAAGGAGAAAAGACTGTCAGACACCAGAGAGCCATGGAGAGGTGGAAAGTAAAGTGATTTACAGGCCATAATCTTTCAAGTGCAAGATGCTGCCCTGCACTTGAAAGGAGCCAAGCACAAACTCCACATCTCATGCACAGAGGAGCCCAAGCGCAGAGACCTGAAGATCTAACCCTGAGCTGCAGATTTTTTTTTTACTCTTTTCTTGCATGTACACGGAATTAGGTGGACGAGGTGCTGAGGGACATGGTTTAGTGTTTGATAGGAATGGTTGGACTCAATGATCTGGTGGGTCTCTTCCAACCTGGTTATTCTATGATTCTATGATTCTGATGGCACCATGGGGTGGAATCCTGCTGTGTGGGTCTGGGCAGGTGAGGAACAGGAGTCACGACGGGCTCAGCCCCGCTCCCACAGTCAATGGGCAACGCTCTTCAGATCCCACAGGGCTTCACAGGGGAGTTTTCCAGGGATTTCCGTGGAGGTGTTTAGCCAGGAATTTTTGGTTTTGGAGATTAGAGAACAAAACTAAACCCAACCGTACTCAGCGGATGGGAAAGGGGTTTAGATAACTCTCTGCAGAGTTAACCCAAACCCAAGGGGTTCTGGTGGTGAACAGGGCAGGGTGCAAAGCGGAGATATTGCAGGGGCACCGACCCTCCCCCTGGTGCTTTGGGTACCAGCATTTATCAGGGATTTTGAGAAGCCACATTTTGGATGAAGGCTCGATGCTCTCGTGCCTTTCTTGTCCTGCCTCCAAACAATCCCTGCTCCATTCCAAACAGACCCCAATACCCCAGGATGAAGGCGGGTTAAATTTAATGGTTTGACAAGATCAATTAAAAGTTGTTACTGTTATACTTCAAAAAAAAAAAAAAATCATCGCATTTCTTACAAAGGGTTCAGCTGCGTTTGTTGACAAACGATGTGACCCCAGCAATTCATCCCCAGTGGGACAGGATGGGAAGTACTATAGGATTTTCTCTGCTGGGAGCTTTCAAGTTTTATTGTGTGCAATTAAAATGTAGATGAATAACACAGTAAAATAATAAAACCCTCCTCATAAAGTGCCCCAGTGAAACAAAACCGTCAAAACACAAGAGGGGAAAAAACCCAACAAAAGAATAAACATTACTTCCTCTAAGAAAGATCATGGAGGTTTAAACAAACTCATTGTTATCAGGTGAGAGCAAAGTCAGCGCTTTAGTCACAGCTTCCCAGAGGCTCCTTTCCAGCTCCTTGAGAAGGCGACTGGGGCTCACAGCAGAGCCTCCCCCATAGCCCTGTGTCCCCCAAAGCCCTGCAGAAGGGGTCCCAGCCCCACTTTGCCCCTGGGACATCTCAAACCTCGCGCTGTCCCACCTGCATATGGAGGTGGCACCGCCTCGAGCTGGAGAGAAGGACAGAGGCACCATCCTGCCTCAAATCTAGAGCCTGCCTGGGCTTATTGCTTTTGCTAGTAAATAATTACAAATGATATTCAGATTTGCAAGGTTTTTGTTTCCTTCGCAGCAAAATTGCATGAAAAATGTGGTTGGAACCTTACTGGCACTGCGTGATTGCTGCATTAGTGCAAGATAAATTGTTTTAATTGAGCTAGTGTCAAGTTATTTAATAAAAGGCATAAAATAAGCTGGGCTTAGGCTGTCAGCTCAAGCACTGGGAAGTCACAAACCACCAGAGTGATTCCCAGTTCGACTGAATGTGTGCACAGAGGAGGGTAAAGTCACGACACTGCTGAGAAACAGCCAGGGCTGGAGGTGGCTGTGGGGCCACACTCCTGCCAGCATCACTGCCTGAACCCCTGGCCTCCCCCCCAGTAAATCCAGCTGCCATTCCCCCCAGCCCCATCTGGATTCTTCCATGAACCAGCATCACCCTGTGGTTTAAAACACTGAAAAGCCCTAATGATAAAAAAAGGTGACATTTCTCTTGTGATAAAACAATGGGGCTGAACAGCAAATAAGACCAATAACAGACAAGAAAAATCAACAAGATGCACAGCCTGAAAATCAAGGAGGAAATCAGATTCTGAGTGGCAGCAGCTGCCTTGCAGAGCTCTCCTGGTGGCTTTGGGCCTTACAGCTGAGCACTACTCCAAGAAATCCCGGCAACCCAAGGAGCAATTTGATTACATAGCTCCACTTTGCATTCCAGGTAGCTGATCCGGCAGGGAAAGAAAGAAAAACACTGAATTGAGAAAACTAGAAGGGGTTACGCTGCTGGGAGGTAGAAGTTTACTCCTGCCTGGGTTTGTCACTCTCAGTTGATGCTATGGAATGTTTTGGATGGGAGTCAGACGTTAGGTGATCATCACTACTAGACTTTATCTTGCATTAGCTCCAGAGCTCCCCTGGTGCAGCTTATCAGAACAGGTCCCAGTTCTGCACATAATTAACCATTTAGTGCTGAGACACAGGCAGCAATTGGCAGGGTCTTGGCCTTGCACTAAACCCCAGGACAGGAGGTCGCTTCTCTGCCTCATACAGCATTAAGGGAATTGGAAACAAACTCTGAGCAGTGACATGGGAACAATTTATGACTGGGTCAAGGGCACCAAGACACCCCATAACATCCCCAAGGACAACAAGACACCCCACTATGTCCTTTGGTCAACACAGCTAATTTGCAACCCTTTACCTAGCCTGGCACATCAGCTGCTGGCACCTGCGGTCCCCAAATTCCAGAGGCAGCTCTCCAGATTTACACCACTTGAGAATCTGTTCCATTTGGAGCATTTCAGAGCAGCTCCCATGTTCCTCAGTGGCTCCTGCACTTACAGTTGTGATTTTTCCCCTCTTTCATATGGTCATTGAACTCCTGTTATCTCCCTGAATTAATATTAATGGCTTCCTTTAAGCTTCTCCTTTAGCTCTCCCTCCTTCCAACAACTTTTTGATGATTTTTCAGTCTCCCCGACTCCTTTCTTCCCCCGTCCTCACATTGCTTGTCTGCCTCTAATCCACAGCATTTCCCCGAGATAGCATCAGTGGCACTTGCTTTGCGGGTGACCTGCATGGGCTGTGTGCAGGGGACATCACACGGCAAGTTTGGGTGACGCCCTCAGGCTTTTGAGTGGGATGAGGGGTTGGGAGTGATGCAGGGACAACACGGGGGCCGTGTCAAGGCAGACGCCTCAGGTGCAAGGAGCAGACCTGAAGCCACTTGGCTTCCCCATAGCAGCTAAACAGGGTAAGATTAAGTTGCTTGACAGATAACCAGAGCGTCTCAGCTTGTTTTTAACTTGGAAGATGTGATGCTTCACTTTACAATTGAAGGAAGGAGGAGAAAGTCTTTTACTGGCATTTCTTAATTGGTGAGACGAGTACGAGAAGCCATTCCACACACGGTCTGGCAAGACATCAGAGTTTGAAACCAAAGATCACACAAAAGAAAGGGCAGGAGGAACTAATGACAATGAGCCCAGCTATCCCCCTGGACCTTCCCCTACTGTCTTATCTCATTGCATTGTTTCTTCCAGCATCTCTGGGTCCAAGGACAAGAGAGACAATCAAGGACACCTTCTCAGGGCAGCTTTTCTAGACTTTTAGTACATGAAGATAAACCCAAGTGCGTGTTTCTCGAGGGTGGTTGCAATGGAACTCGACAGTTGCTACTTTTGTACAACACAAAAATTAGGAGCTTTTGCCACAGGAGGAGACGCCAAGTGATAGAATTTGCTTCCTTTCCCTCCCAACTACTGCAAAAGTATTACAATCAGATGAGGAAACAATCTTAAGCAGGTTGTTCTGCCCCGTAGTGAAGTCTGTAGAGACCTTACAGATCCCGGAGGTTCTCTGTTTCACCCACCCCGTCTGCATTTCCCAGCAGCCCCAGAGTTACTTGGAGACAGATGCTGTAGTGAGGCCTGACCTGCTCCTGAGTGGAGTCCTTCCCATCTCCCCAGAGTGAGCTCGTCCCATCACCCCCTCCCACAGACTCTCACAGANACTGAATGTGTGCACAGAGGAGGGTAAAGTCACGACACTGCTGAGAAACAGCCAGGGCTGGAGGTGGCTGTGGGGCCACACTCCTGCCAGCATCACTGCCTGAACCCCTGGCCTCCCCCCCAGTAAATCCAGCTGCCATTCCCCCCAGCCCCATCTGGATTCTTCCATGAACCAGCATCACCCTGTGGTTTAAAACACTGAAAAGCCCTAATGATAAAAAAAGGTGACATTTCTCTTGTGATAAAACAATGGGGCTGAACAGCAAATAAGACCAATAACAGACAAGAAAAATCAACAAGATGCACAGCCTGAAAATCAAGGAGGAAATCAGATTCTGAGTGGCAGCAGCTGCCTTGCAGAGCTCTCCTGGTGGCTTTGGGCCTTACAGCTGAGCGCTACTCCAAGAAATCCCGGCAACCCAAGGTGCAATTTGATTACATAGCTCCACTTTGCATTCCAGGTAGCTGACCCAGCAGTAAAATAAAGAAAAACACTGAATTTAGAAAACTAGAAGGGGCTACACTGCTGGGAGGGAAAAGTTTACTCCTGCCTGGGTTTGTAACTCTCAGTTGATGCTATGGAATATTTTGGATGGGAGTCAGACATTAGGTGATCATCACTACTAGACTTTATCTTGCATTAGCTCCAGAGCTCCCCTGGTGCAGCTTATCAGAACAGGTCCCAGTTCTGCACATAATTAACTATTTAGTGCTGAGACACAGGCAGCAATTGGCAGGGTCTTGGCCTTGCACTAAACCCCAGGACAGGAGGTCGCTTCTCTGCC
>WAAB01016673.1:108523-174820 GCA_013389865.1 Piaya cayana | reverse complement strand
CTCCAAGACCGCACTGTGCCTGCCTTGCCCAGAGGAGCCAGACTTACTCCCCAGCACCCCCGAAACACGGGTGACAGGGGCATCATTCTTCACTCGAACAATAGCGACTTGTTCGCAGTTCCATACCAGGCTGGTAAAACTCTGAATTTTCAAGTGTGTTTGAGTTGGGGCTTAGCTAAACAAAACTCATTTTCTGAGGCGAGGGATTCTCACAAGCCCCGTGCCTCTACAGCCCCAGCTCAGACCAGCTCCCCCCTCCATCCTTTCCTCCAGCACCCTTTCCCCTCTCTTCTTGTTTATGCTGTTCACCCCTCTGACAATTCTAATTTTGAACTGAAAATCCTGCTGGTCCTTCTTAAACCTAGGGCTGACCCGCGTTTAAGACTGTGATGTTTGAAGCAGAACCTTTCCCCTACCAGAAGATTTTAATTTTAAGCTAACTGCTACACTTCGTTTCCAAATGCTTTATTTAAAATTGCTTCAATGTGCGGCTCTCAAAAAAATTATTTTCCTTTTTCTGAGGGTTTTCTGGCTTTGGATTTTTCCCTCTTGTTTTTTTTTCTCCTTTTTTGACTTCTTTTTCTTCTTTCCCAAGGAAATACTATCCCCTGAACCAGATCTCCTGCAAAATGCCCCTGGACTTTCCCGCAGATGCGCATCCTACCCGTTTCCTCAGTTCACACAGGTGTAAAAACCCAGGGAACACCATTTCCCTGCCTCAAAGAAGTATGGGGAAACTAAATGAAACTACCTAATGCCTACAAAGGGATCCCATAACCTCAGGTGGACAATCTATATGGAAAATGCACTTCTAAGAAAGTGCTGTAAGCACTTCAAGATGATGATATAGCAACAGATCACAAGGACTTGGCTATCCTCCTCCTCCTCCAGCAAGAATATGATCTGTGCATCTGTTTTCCCCAAGGGACTCGTTCAGAGCCTGATGAGGGAGAACACCAAGAGGATGCTCTGTGGCAGGGGACACGGGACCAAGCAGCCGCCCAGCCCTGCATGCAAGGTTCATGCTCAGCTTTGGAGAGTTCCTGGGCTGCTGCTGGGGGCACAAACAGCTTGTGTGGCAGATGCTGGGCCTCCCCTTTCTCCCGAGCTCCTTCAAAGACCTTGGAAATGAATGAAACGCAGCACTTCTGTGACATGACAGCAAGAGGAGAAGTGCTTACAATCAGGGAGGAGCAAGAGCCAGTGAAAGCAGCAAGATGCTCAAGATGTTCAAGTCCTTGAAAGGGACTGGGGACCATACTGGAGGCTGAACCCTGTGAACCTCCAGGGAAGAAATAGTGACTCAATCAGCCTCTGCCAGCAGGCAGGACCAAGCCATTGGCACAAGCCTTGCCTGAAGGCTGCACGGCACCTCCAGCCCAGTGCACCCAAGCACCCCCGGGAGCCACTGCACCACCTCTGGCTCCAGGGCACAGCGGCTGAGGTGTTACCAGTGCCTGAGCCGGCACTGAGCACCACAACAGAGGATAATATGATGTAGAACAAACCAGGGAGCAACACAGAGCTGCACACACACACACACACTATTGTGTTTTTAAGGATTTGGTCCTTCCATTCCTTATTGGCTCTCATCTGTTGGATACCACTGCCCACCTTCTCCTCCTGATGCATCAGATAACCCTTCCCAAGGGAATTTAACTATGTTAATATGCATAAACACAATCGAAAAGTACAAGGAAATGCATATTTCATTACAATGGCATTCCAGCCACCTAAAACAAAAATAATTAATGTTTGCTTAATGGCTCAGACAAGTTTGGTTTGGGGATTTTTTTTAAGCATATGAATAGATTAAACTTTATTCCCAGTGAAAAGGAAAAGCTATAGATCATTTTGAACTGGAACAAATTGATATCCTACTATTAACTCTTATGCATTTATCTAAGTCAATAATTTATGAATGACCAAGATAACCTTAACAAGTGTTGTATTTTTGCTCATTGTTTTCAGAAAGTCTGTTCTACATTCTTCAGGCAGACGAAAACACTGTTCTTGATTGAAGCGTTTCACAAGATGCTAGTGGAAAAGGAAGCTAAACGAATCCCAGGTGACAGGAGCTGTCTGCAGCCATCACCATGCGTCACGATCAGCATCCACCAGTACCCACGGTAATCCTGTTCCTGAACTGCTGGAGCTGTGGCAAGAGCGGTTGGGATGTGTAATAGAGAAAAAACATCTTATTTACAGTTAGATGGGAATATTGCTCGCTCTACATGTAATATTGCATCCCTCTGTCAAAGGGGAACACTACTAAAAGAGAAGCTTTCACAGAATGACCAGATTGGAAGAGACACATCAGANTAAACACCCCCAGCTCTCTCAGCCGCTCCTCATAAGGCCTGTTCTCCAGCCCCTTCACCAGCTTTGTTGCTCTTCTCTGGACACGCTCCAGAGCCTCAACATCCTTCTTATGGTGAGGGGCCCAGAACTGCACACAGTAAAATGTAAATGTTTACATCCATGGGTGTGAGCTCAGTTTTTGACACTGTTAAGCCAGCAGTTGTGAATCCCACCTTGGGTCAAAGCTCAACTCCTTGCCCTGTGCAAGCCCAGGGCATCACCGAGGAGCACATCCCAGCTGGTTGCCCATCCTGAGCCGTCTGCTTGCAAACTCGCACATCTTCGATGCTGCTGAGCTCACCCATGGTTAAGAGGGACTCGTTCTGTCCTCGCTGGCAAGCTCCACGCTGCAGGGTCACGGTACCAAGGAGCTGCCTGTTCCTACCGATACAGTGCTGCCTCCAACTAGGATTAGAGATAAAATCAAAACCATTGCACGAGCAGTTGGGGACTGACCAAAACGAGTGCAGGACGAGGAGCAGCCCCACGTCCACGCACCCCTTGTGCTTTCCTCCCTCTCCAAGCCAAGTGCTCACCATGAACCAGCAAGGATGCTCTGCAGCAAAGCCAAACAGAGTAAGCTGCTGAAGGAAGAGCAGCAGGACGGCTGCCACATCTAAGCACTTAGGAAACCATTGCCATATGAAGAGAATTTATTTGTAAAGAGGCTGAAGGGGTTCAATTTGTTTCCTGGGTTCAGAAACCTCAGGTTTCCCATGCTGGCTCTTTACCGCAACACTTCCCACTGTCCTTGAGCGACAGCAAAGCCTTTTCAGCCACCCTCACTGGTTTTTTAGAGAAGAATGAAAAAGTTTTTCCTATAACCTTTGGTCACTGCTGTTTTCTTTGTTTATTTTGCCATCCGTTTCATGATTTCAACAAGATCTCAGCCATCTGTATGGAAGAGGTCGGGAAATCCTTGCATCTCTATGCCAGGTGAGCATAACCCTGGTGATGGGAGATCCTGGGTAATTAGAAATATCTGAGCTGCACTGGTTATTGTTGTGTGCCACAGGTTTATTGCTGAGCATTGCTGCAATATTTATGAAGTGGTTTGCATTCCCATGCTAGACTGACACATTTTGAGAAGTCATAAACAAATCATCTTTTCAAGTGGAATTTAAAGCTGTTTTGCAGCGTTGTGTTCTTTAACAGCCCCATTGCTTTTAAGGTAGAGACGTTCAAAGTTCAGGTCCTGCAAGTGTATTTACTACTCTGTTACTACCATTAGCTGCAGTGTTTCTCAGCTAGAGAACAGGTCTAGGTCCCATCTCACCATTAGTACCACATCCATCCAACCTGTTCACAAGGTCTAGTTTTTAACAAGGTTCTATTTCTGACCGATTCTGTTTGGGAAGGTGTTTCAGAACCTTGCTTCCCTAAAGGCTATGAACAAATCCTGCATTTCTCCCCATGTTTGAAAGTGAATTCACACAAAGACAGCCAGCACACAAGTGTTTCAGATGTGCTCTTTGGGCACATCCTAACCTCTCCCTATCATTTCCACCCTGCCTGCTCTTTTAATGTGCATTTTCCTCAATCTACTGCTCTGCCTCCAATTCATAGAATCACAGAATTGTTCGGGTTGGAAATGACCTTAAAAATCATCTAATTCCACTCCCACTTGCCACAGGCAGGGACACCTCCAGCTGCACCAGGGTCCTCCAAGCCCCATCCTACCTGGCCTTGAACATCTCCAGGGATGGGGCAGCCACACCTTCTCTGGGCAACCTGTTCCAGCGCCTCACCACTCTCATCACAAAGAAATTCTTCTTTCTGTCTAGTTTAAATCTGCCCTTCTCCGGTTTATACCCATTGCCCCTAGCCCTATCGCTACAAGCTTTTGTAAGCAATCCCTCCCCAGCTTTCTTGTAGGCCCCGTTCCACTCTCTCCTTCAGTTCCTGCTGAGCAGGGTGCAGACCTGGTTGGTGACGCTTTGTTAATTTTCAACCAGCTCCAAAACTAGACACAAGAAACCCAAGTGCAGGCTCAAGCGCCATTGAGCAATCTCAGCGCACAGCTCCAAGTAAAATATGAGTCTCGCCGGAAAGTTAAAGCTAGCAAGAAGCTTTTAGAGGCATTCAAAAAGTAAAATGCAAACTTCAAACAGTCAACAAGGGGATAACATTTTCAAGTGACTGTTTGCCAAATTTTAACATATGATACTATTTATTGCCTTCCACTGGCTACCTTCTGCACATCACCAATCATGCTAATGGCTGTCCTGTTATTAGCCATGGATTTCATGGTCATTAACTTGAGTTCAGCAAGCCACAGATGACTTCATTAGGCATGACTTTGATAATCACCATTTTAATTGCACAAGCTGTCCTCTGTGCTCACCCTGAACGCGAGCTATTTTTAAGTAGAATCAACATTTTCCTTTCTACTGGGCAGCTCAGCATGCTGTCACGTGGGGGATGTTGCTAGCAAAGCAACTAAATAAAATAATTCAGGGTAAGAGCTTGCCCGTTCCTGGGCCGCTTTGATGTACAAGCCATATCTGATAAACACTCTGTAGAAGTGAGACCACAAGAACCACATTCTGCACAAGGTCTTATTAAAAAGACTAATGGAGAAAGAAGGAGATGGAGGGCTTGGTCAACAGACCAAGGACCAGGAGCAAACACTGTGCTGGAACTGGTAAAGCATAAACTGTCCTGCTGCAAATTCCATGTGAATAAGTGACCTCGTAGCAAAATACACCCCCTCATCGCTTTGCCCTCATTTTTTTTGTCTGCAGAGGTGACGTTCCAACTTGGTTTGGATATCAAAGTTACAAACCAAACAAAAACCCCACCTCTAAATCCAAAATTTAAGTCAACCAACCAACCAACCAAGACTTCCCTCAAACAAAACAGAAAAAAAATAGTTTGGAAAGCTCATATTTTTCCTACTACCCTGTAACCGACATGGAATATGATTATTGTGAAACTTCAAAATTTGAACTGTAATAAAAAGTGGATCAATATCCACCAAACTGGATTCTCTGCCAAGCTAGGCTGTATGACCGGCATGGACAAATTCATTTCTGCGTGAACTGCATTAAAGCACATTCACATCCTCAGGGCATGCAAATGTGAGGTTATCATGCTGCAGCTGACACAAGCCCTGATATAATCCTCAGCTCTCAAGAAGAAAAAAAATAAAAAAAAAAGTCTCCCAACAACTGAATCCCAGTCTTCCCGGGTCAACAGATCTTTCCACAGGCAGAGGAAGTCTTCATGGATGTACTACAGGACTGCAGTCTTAGATCTCCTGCTCTATCACAGATGTATCCATTCTGCATTTTATAGAGACCCTTCCTGATAACATTTATTGCACTTTTAAAAGGACAATATAGCCCGTGATAAATAATTGGGTTTTCTCTACACTCAAGGAAGACTTTAACTTGCAGCTTATACTCCGTAATGAATGTCGGAGCACGAGTTAATAAAAAATTAAATCGCCGGAGTGTGGTGTCAGGATACAGGCTTCTGTAACCTAATGCTGTTAAGTTTTCGCGTCATGTGAGCTGTAATATACAGTAGCAAGGAACAAGCATTCCTGTTCCCTTTGGACTGTACAGATGTTCTGCGCTCCCAGAGAATGTTGTAAAGAGAGACGGATGCTCTTAGTATGTATCTATTATAACATTATTAGCCACACTTAACTAATCCTTAGGAATTCCAGGCATTTTTCGTTTCATAGCAAAGGAAAGGGGGGGGAAGAAAAAGGTGCCTTAACAACTATTTGCGTCGTAGAGTTTATAAATGAGCCCATCACCCTATACCAGAACTGCTATAATTTTATTGGAATGAAAACCATTCTCTTTGATCTCCTCCAGTTCTTAAATCCAGCAGTTGTGTATTCAAACATCAATGGAAATGTGGTTTCAAGCTTCCTCTTTCATTATCTTTCTCAAAGATAAAAAAGAGCAAAAGAAAAAAAAAGTTCTGAGCTTTAGAGATGAGGCAATATTTTTACAGTAATTTCTTTATCTGATTTCATCCTGTTTACAGAAGCTGCTGTTTGGAAGATGCCCCCCCCCCCCTTTTTGAGATGGCTTTTCTTTAAATAAACGTATATTAAAAAACAGAACAGACAACAGAGTCGGCTTCCTACTTGCTCTTTATAGTAGAGGAGATAAGGTTGCTAAATGTTACGCTATCTGACTTTGGTTCAGTGCGTGACCTACATGGATCAAGATGGAGATTTAATGATTAAACTTAACTCCTTTATCTTCAGCGAAAGAGGGGAGGAAAGGGCACCCAAACAAACTACTTATGTTCTCGCACGATAGAATTACAGTTCAACACAATAATTAACTATCCGACACATTCCTGCAAGGCTGCAGATGTCATTAATGGCTCCAGAATGCCCCTCTCTGTTGTCATAACCCAGAGCTCTTCTCAGCAACCAAGACAAGCACGTACTCTAAAGAGAATCATCGTTGGCAAACAGAGTTCATCTCTTCTCAGCTGATTCATACAGACCACAGGCGCGTTTCATGGTTCGTATACCACTGTTAGACAAATTTAGGAGCAAATTCAATTAAAGCAAAACAGGTTCTTGATCTATCAAACACCAGTCTCTTCGGTCCAACACCCCATCTCCCCACTAGGTTCTTTTCAGCTCTTGAAAAGTATCGTGATCCCTCGCATCCCAACAACACAGTCTGTTTTGCTGAGTGATATTTATGCAGCGTCCCTGGCCAAACTAGGAGAAGACATAATCCTCTAGGTGGCTTGCAGGCTGCTCCTTCTACACATTATTGAGCCCATTGCAGGTAGACCCTAAAAATCTTGAATTAATTTCCTACAACACAAACTTCAAAATGTCTGCCACTTTGCTTTCGAAGGTCTGTAAAAACTACACAATAAAAGAGAATGGCAATGCATCCTAAAAACCCAAACAAACTTTGGGTCCAACCTGAGTCCACCATAGAGCCTCCCGAGTTTTGTAAGCATGAAGATCAAACTGTGGACACTGGCAGTGGTTTTGATTCTTTTGCATGAAAGCCACATGACATACAGCAAGTTTAATGAAGTTTGTTCTTAGCATTATTTCAAACCTCCAGGGCTGCTGTCACCCACGTGGATCAAAACAGCAGGGTTTATTTGCATCAACTCCCACTAGAAACAAAAAAGCAGCAGCCACCAGCCCCAGCCTCTGCAACATCCAGAAAAGCAGCAAGCTCCCTGTACCTCCAATACTAAAAGGATGAGGACTACATCAAAGGCAGAACTCGCTCTCCACCTTGGAGCACTACAGTTCATTACAGGAAAGAGCAAAATTTAGGATCTTACCTTCCAAAAAGTCCCCACAGAGCTGCAAGACCAGCTGTTTCAGGTGCCAGAGGAGTTTTCCCTGCCAGGAGTCCCAAGGCAGCCCCGGCAGCACTCGTTACCTGCCCAGCTGGGAGCATTTATCTTAATTAACAAACCCACATGGAGCTGAGAGAAGCATTTCTGCCCCCTCCTCCACCCAAAGTGTTAGCATAAAAACCTGGCTTTCCCTAATCAGGTGAGGTTGATCAGTATTCAGAGGTTCATAGGAAAACTGGTTTTGCCCCACCACCACCTCTGTGCTGGAGAGGGATGGGAAGAGCAGTTATCCTCATACTATGTTGCTGTGTGACTCTTCCATTTTCTGATAAGCAGCTTTGATGAAGAGTGAAGTCAATTTTATCAGTTCTGAGAGCTCTTTTCTCCCATCTTTAGTGGCCTCCCTATGTTCCCACCTCCCTGACCGCATAGCAGTATCACATCCCAAGTATTCGAGCAAGAAACCTAATGACTACTTAATCCTATAGACAATTCCTGGCTAAAAGTGCTAGAAGGAAGCAGCCTGCAAGCAAGATGCTTGCCCCTTGCCTAGGGAGAGGAATTTCATCCTGGAATGCCACGAATGCTCTCATAGCCAGAAATTGAGCTGCTTCCAGAAGATGCTCTTTAGTGGGATGAGAGGCAATGCAGAGGCAGCTTTTAGTCACCGCTCCGGTTACGTTATGTTGGCCTCTCCATCGCCTGCTATTAGATCATTGTCTTTCTTGCTAAAACTGGAAAGTTTGTAGCTTCAGATTCCTGCAGGCAACTGTCACAGCTTGACGTAGAGTGCTAAGGAATCAATTAGCTAGTGATGGGAAACTGTATTTTGGTATTAATGAAAAAAGAAAGAGGGGAAACTCACTGATTGATTTTATTGCTCCCACATCTTTCTAGAGAAATGTGGGAAGAGTGGACCTGGGGGATCATCCTGGATGGAGAGATGCTGTAATGAGCTAAAACTGCCTTGGACTGAGGGATGGGAAATTAAGATGCCCAAATCAAAGTTCAGGGAGTAGTTTCAGCCTCATATTGTGCATCATTTGATTGGAAAATACCTTTGAGATCGTCCAGTCCAACTGTACCTGTCTACTACTAAACTATATCCCTGAGCACTTCATCCACTTGTCTTTTAAATATCTCCAGGGACGGGGACTCAATCACCTCCCTGGGCAGCCAGTTCCAGTGCTTAGTATATGGAGGACCTAATGTGAACTATCCTGATATTTGTGGATATTTGGTCTCCAAAGCTGATTCAGTTTCTCAATTTATTTATACAGCTTCTTAAAAATCGAAGCATGAGGCATTTGGCAGGGGAGAGCCAGAAGAAGGTGGATTTTTCCAGCCTTGTGGAAAGAAAATCAGAAACGATTCCATGCTGCCATGGAACCACGTTGCTTGTCACACTGATAGATTGGGGATGTTGCATGAAATAAAATAGAAAACAATTAAACAGCACGTGATTCCAGGAGGGGGTAGATTTGCTTTGCAGGATTTGCATCAACATTTTCTTTGGCGTCGATCCAGGCAGCTCAGCACCCCTTTGAGTCACTTAAACAAGCCCAACTTTGAAAGCAAATCTCTGTCAGAACTTCTGAGTCTCACCCAGCTTTGCGTTCACACCAGGGGAATGGTAAATTGCACGCGAGGTGGTCGCAAGGGCCACAAATCTTCTCTGATGGTCTCTACTCCTTACACACATTAAAAAAAAATTCATAGCAATCTTCATGTGGTTTTTAAGCTTTGTGATGAAGATTCAAGCCAGCCCTATGCAAACGGATGCCAAGCTTTCTGGATGGGCTTGTAATGGAGCAATAAAGCTCAGCTCCACCTTCAATTCTTTGCTAAATTTAAAGGCGGTGGTCAGATTGGAGGTTTTATTCAGCACGTTCTAGAAGAAGGATGCAGGGGGACCTGATGTTGGGTCCAGATGCGCCCCCCCTTTCCCTGCTGCTGAGCACTCGATGGATTATCCAGCGCTTGACTTCGGACTCGCCAGTGAGGTGCACAGACAATAAGCAACCTGGTGCATATTAAAAACCAGGTATTGGTTGGTTCCAGCAGATAGTTAGGATTTGTCTGTTTCACAGAAAGGTTTGCAAATATTTTGTTCTGTGAAGTTCTTAGCAAGCTGCTGGCTGACCCCAACAACAATATTTGGGGCTTTGTGAGTAATTTATTTTGAGCTTTTTTTTTTTTGCAATTAACCTCAGCCCTAAAAGTCTTTCTGGTTTTGATGAGGTTATTTTCAGATGGTGGAAGTTGAAAGGGGGCTGTGACAGCTACGCGTATGTATTATAATCACATTCGAGCCATTTTTTTTTGTTCTTCATCTGTTTAATGTCATCTGCGCTGCCAAAGTAGCTAAGCTCCTTCAGGGCAAAACTGCGTAATGGGAACTGACTTTCCTGATTTACTGTCTCTGAACGCAGCTATGTAAGTGAAGCATTGCTGGATCGGGCTGAGCTCTTCTAGACTTATTACTCAATTACCGTTACTTTTACAACTGGATGTTAACCTCATGATCACCATTAGTTGTTGTCAGTTGTTGCATGTATACAACAAACAGTCTCTGTAGCTGCTTAGACTGAAATAAATTGGAATTCGTTTCTGAATTAAAATACAGACTCGGATTTACTCAGCACTTTGGAAGAGCTATAGGACCATGAGCAAGAAGGTTTAACTGGAAGTAATTTGGGTGAGGAAGAGTTTGCATGGGAGCAGGTCCTTCCTTGCTGTTGGACTGAGATCCTTTCTTCATGGAGACAGACACAGCTCTCATACCACTGTTGGTCCAGCCTAAAGCTCTCGAGTGTGGATTCCTTTCACACATATGCGATCAAGCTGTGAATGTGGAGGAAAGTCCAGCCTCCTGGAAAGGACGTGTGGAGGGGTGTGTGGAGGGGGAGTTTGCATCATGTGTTCTGCTTTAGACGTTTTCATTCGTCAATTAATAAACAAATGTTAAAAATCTGCCTCCTGAAGTGCCTAAGCCTCAAAGTCCCAAGTGAGGGACAACAAGGAATATGAGATATGGGGTTGGTGCCTCGTGACAGATGGGTCTCCTCCTGCCGTCCTGCTTCATGAAGCCATCCAGAAATTTACTTTGTCCTGAAGATGCTTGGGGGCAAAAATGCTCTGGAGCAGGAAGGAGGAAAGCTTAATTTCACCCCTTGACCTGTGAAAAAGAGCTGTGTTTGGCCCCATCAGGAGCGTGAACGCCTTTCTCTTTACCTTTGAGTTCCCTTTTGTTTCCTTTGCTGCAAAGGGGGCATTGATGATATTATGTTGTACTTCAAAACCTGTCACAAAATTTCTTTTATTAGGTCTTTCTCATTTTCACTCATGTTGTCTGAGCACAGACAAACATTTAATGACCTAGAACTCTAATTAAAGACATTAACTCGACACAGAGGTAAACACAGGTTATAGCACTCTTCCAGAGAGGCTCTTGGGGCATTTGCTAAATGCTTTCGATTCCAGCTGTTAATATGACAGATTGATAAGATTTCTGACAGCTTCTGTTTAGATTGGGATGTTCTGGTACTTGGAAATGCTCCAGAGATGCTTGGAAGAGGCAGCCTACACAGAACGCGGTGTTACTCAGTCAAAACCATGTCCCAGGGCATTGTATCAAATTAAAATGACTTTTTTCTCTCCTCTCTTTAAGAGGCAGTTTTTCTTCCTTCACCTCCCTGTGTGAATGTGGATGTCTGAGCAAGGAATGGCAATGGGAAAGGAAATGCAGAGAAACCACACTATGATTTACTGGGGCTTTAGCAAAATATTATCATTCTTAACGTTTGTCGGCATGTGGCAATTTTCTTTGAACCAGGGATGGTTTAAATTCCTTCTTGCTTTGAAGACTTGATTTTCTCCCATAAAGATTATGGAGACTGTCTTGGATAATTTTAGGACTTAGGCACACTATTTGCTGAGCTCAGGCGTGTTTTGCATCGTGTATATTTTATTTGCCACCTGCCAGCTAGTGTCCGCATGTTCCCTAAGTCTAGAGGTCACGGACAAACCTTGAAAAAGGACATTTTCTACGGCCCACACCCTGTGCTGGATGCACACAGCCTGAGTGCCTGGCGTGCATGCAGACATAGCTCAGTGCCCCTTGTTAAATAACATTTCCAGCACAGTCCCAGGCTCATACACAGTGACACTTGCAAGTAACTTTGCAGAGATCCACATGCCGGGCACATCCACACATGGCAAGGGGTCTGTTTGGCTGATGATGCAGTGAGTCAAGCTCAGTAGGCAAGGAATGTATGAAGTTAAAGAAATGTCTCGGTTACCCTGAATACAGCTCGTCCAGGGCTTTGCCAGCTCTGGTTTAGCCAATCAGAATGGACAAGAAATAGTTGGAGGTGGTATGAGAAATCACCATGCTCCAGCCCTGGGGACTGTTAGTAAGTAGAAGATACATGCCAGGGTAAACCACACAGCTCTTTGGTTAGAACCATAGAATCACAGAGTCATAGAATGGTTTGGGTTGGAAAGGATCTTAAAGATCATCCAGTTCCAACCCCCTCGCCATGGGCAGGGACACCTTCTGCTGGATCAGGGTGCTTAAAGCCTCATTCAACCTGTCCTTGCACACCTCCGGGGATGGGGAGGCCACCACAGCTCTGGGCAACCTGGGCCAGGGCCTCACTTCCCTCACAGTAAAAAATTTCTTCCTAATATCTAATCTAAATCTCCCCTCTTTCAGCTTAAAACCATTACCCCTTGTCCTGTCCCTGCACTCCCCAGTGAAGAGTCCCTCCCCATCTTTCCTGTAGGCCCCTTTCAGTAGTGGAATCTGCTCTAAGGTCTCCCTGGACCCTTCTCCAGGCTGAACAACCCCAACTCTCTCATCCTGTCCTTGTAGAGGGGCTCCAGATCAGAGGTGCTCCAGCCCTCTGATCATCTTGGGAGAGGAACACATTGAAAAAGACTAATAGATGAAACCTAGGGTAGAAAAATTCAAAATAAAGCCTCTAGACATTTGTAGATTTTTACTGAATGACTGTTGTGCCTGTGTTTGCATCTGCAGATAGTTAAGTAGAAAGAGATTCTGTTCTTTACTTGCACACATTCCCTCTCCCTGAGTTTACTTCCTTGGGTAAAAGAGTGCCCAGAAATAAACTGTCGTAGCCACTGAGCTAAACTGCCAAGGAGTGGTGGAGTGCCTAGCTCCAATGTCTTCAATCAAGACCGGTTTCCTTCTTTGAAAATACGCTTTTGCCAAGCACGAGTTGTGCCTCAGTCAGACACCAGTTATTGGGCTTGATACGGATGAAATCTAATGGCCCATGAAATAAAGGTCAGCAGAAAAAGGATTATTGAATGGCTTCTTCTGGCTTCAAGTATATGAATCTGCAAAAGGTTGGCAACTCGTACCCACCGTCATGGTGTTTTTCATGGTATCCTTTGATAACGGGATTAGGAAGGACCAATATTAGTTCAAAAAAAAGCTGCTGAAAAGTCTCCGGCATTTGGTCATTACCAGCCTTCATCCGCTATTGATCGGTGTCTCCTCTGAAGCCGGTAATCCAGCCAGGGAGGGACCCACGGCAGCTGCGGATGCGTCGAAGATCGATACGGAAGCTGGCCGAAGGGACGCTGCTTGGCACCACTCTCTCTGGTGCTCATGATGGGGGCCTGATGGTTTCTGTGGGTGCTTTAATAAGCTAGCCCTGTATTTTGGCTTTTAGCAGGTTATTCCACCAAACTCTTTAGCAGCATTGTCATTTCTCAAAACAGAGGAATCGCCGTTTCTCTTCTCCCGAAACGTTTGCTTTCAGAAGCAACTGCCCTGCACGGAACAGCGCTCCTGAAGCATGAATATTTTGTGGGACTGGTTTTGGGGGAGATTATTTATGCCTGAGCTTTCGTGGTCAATAACTAGATTTTTGTGAAAATCAGCACTTTCTTCGGTAATTTAAAATTTACTTGAAAAGATAAAAAGAAGTAAACCAAAGCTGTATGGGTACAACCAAGGTCTTTTGCTCTTACAGATGCCATGATAAAAGTATGTTGGTTCATAAGAATACTTTGAAATATTTAAGAGAGCATCAGCAGGAAATATATACACATATACATGTATAGAACTAGCACTTCATGAAGAGTGTGAGAAGGAGAACATTTGGGAGTCAGCACATTTCTTACCAACCGTATTAAGTGCACCCAAGGGTGAATTCTTATTTATTTGAATTTTTCTTTAGAACAACTCCCTGTGGTGCTTTGAATTTCTGGACATGAAAAATAACAACAGGCTTTACAAACATACAACTCACAAAGCCGCCGCTGATGCGAAGAAAGCGCTGAGCCTGCCCAGTCCCTGCTTGAGCTGCAGCTGCTGCCCTGCCAGCACCTTCCTCTGGACATGGCTGGGGGAAGGCTGCTCCCAAAGAGCTGAGATTTCTCCTCAAAACCATCAGAACTGCTAGGACCTGGTGGCTGGGGCAGCTGGAGGATTTCCAGGAGCCAGCTCACTGTACCTCCCTGTGGTCTGACCCCAGCGAGAGATGTTTAAGTCTCAATTCAAGATGAGTTCACATTTAAGGGGAAATATCATTCAAGACGAGTTCACATTTAAGGGGAAGCATCACCTTGGTGTGAAAATCACCTTGTGACATCCCTGGGCTCAAGTGGCGTAGGAAGCTTTGACAAAGCAGTTGAACTACATTTAGTTCCTTGCATATCTCGGTCTTGTCAGAAACAATTTTGATAAAGCTCGTATTTGGAGAAATTTTTCAGCTCCCTCTTTGCTCCCCAAACGGAATATTTAATAAACCAGGAATATTGAAGGCTACCCTGGCATCCCAAGGAAGGGCCCCCTCTTGCCATGAGCAGGTAGCTTCTCTCAGTCTCTGCTGTTAGGATTACTCCACTTCCAGAAATCGTCAGACAGTCAGTCATCTTTTCTCAGGAACTGGAATCAGATCTGGCCCGAAAGGGCAATCCAGGAACGAGTCACAGAACAAAAGGGGAAAGAGCTGCAGGTTTTGTCCCAGTATAGGGCAGTCAAGTCGCAATTTTCTCTCTTTCTTGGTCACTATGGATCGTGCCAGTGGAGCTTCTCCTGGTGGCCAAGGACGAGAATTGTCATGAATAAAGCCAGTTGGGCATCTTCCGCCTTCCCTAAGCAATAAGCCAAGATCAAGCTGCTGTCCTTTTCCCCTCTGCCTCTCACTTCTAGGGTGTTTTGCCTTCACATTAACTAGTCAATGGCCTGATCTTGGCCAGGTTTGTCTGTCATCCTTGTGTTGTGTTTGGGGTGGGAGCCCCTGCCCGGGCATCACCGTCCACTGCGAGCTTGCAGAAGTGACCCTGAGATCTTCCTGACCCTTGCTGCATTTGCTTATTTCCTTCTCAGATCTCTTTCTATTGCTTTTCAAATTAAGGTGCACAGGAAACCGGAGCAGTTTCTGATCTCTCCTCCACCTCAAAAATTAGAACATCAAAACCAGTTTTACCAGCAATAAACGAAGCTACTTTGAAAAGGGAGGCGAAGGGATCTATCTGGAGTCAGTAAGACATTGTTAGGATCTCTTTGATCGGGAGCCTTAAATGAAAATTATCAAATGGCGCTTTAAAACATACACCCTTTTGTTTGATTAGCCTGCTGCAGATAACCTTTATTAAACCTGATCTAAAATTACAGCCATGCACTGGTGGGTCTTTGATGCCTTGGCTGTTTCATTTCCTGTTTATACTATGATACACGTTGCACTAGGAGATAAAGCACTTCTGAAGGATATTAAGACATGAAAGTCCCTTGGCTATTTGCTGGCACTGTTTTGATGTTTTCTTGCTCTCTCGAAATTAGCATATCCTTTTCAAAGACTGCCTCTGATGAGAGTAATCCTTTGCCATGATGTATTTGCTAAAAGTCATAAATGATAGTATATTGTGTAAAGAAATGACACATAAAAGGGACGATGCTAGATTATTGATAATGAGGCAACTTGTGCAACTCTGCTTTTGGCTTTTATAAAACACATTTTTGACACCATAAATACATTGAGCTTATATTAATGAGGATTTAATACTTCTGAGATTTTAGAAACTTGCTTAGAACAACTTTTCAAAAGAAGGTTTTTTTCGGGGAAGTTTAATGTTTTCACTAATTTTGATAAGATAGTCTGTTAAGCACGTTTTGCTGCCTTCATAATGAAGAATGATGGAAAGGTGTTTAGCTTGGCTTTGCCAGAATTAAACAGTGCTGGAGTATTTATTTTATTAATTTGTATGGTGTCTATTGCCATAGAAACAAAGTGACTTAATTATAGAAATTTGCAACAAAATGTTACCTTTCAGAAAAAAAAAAAAAAGAGCCTTGACACACATAAAAGCAAAGCAAGGATCTGATAGCTGAAGGTGTAAATAAGTATTGCTCCATTGAAGCTTTGAAGTGACATTGATTTACATCACCAAAGATCTGTCTCCTGTTGTCACTAACAAATGACCTGAGCATTTTCACAGAGGAGAAAGCCACGCCTGGATGACCTAGAAAATAAGGACAGGGTGTTGGGATGACAGTGGGACGAGGAAGAACAACAAGGGCTTGGAGATCTTAACCAGCCTCTTTCCAAAGGCGCTTTTCCAGGTCTTTTCAAAGTACCTTAGATGACACAGTCTAAGCTAGATTGTAACGTTTCTGCAACTGGATGAAGACTGTCCTAATATTTACTGAGTTTCAGTTGCACAAACAGTCTTACACCACTCTCGCTGGCTGGAGGAGTGATAGCACAAGGAGACCTGGCCTCTGAGGCAGGTGATGTGGGCAGGTGCGGTGGCACCGCTGGCTCCACACAGTGTGGGGACTTCAGTGGAGGGTGGCAAAGATGTACACCTCTCTTTCCATAAAATGTTTTCTGTAAACACAGGCTGACAGCTGAATTTTGTATTTTTCAGGCTGAGTGACCAGAGTTACACACCTGAGGCCGCGTGTAACACACCTGAGGATGAGCATTCCGGCACCTAAATTAGTAAACAGAATTTGCAGTGACTTCAAACACCTGAATCACCGTTCTAAAAATCCAGTTCCTTATCTGTTTGCCTTTTTTGTGGAGCTGAGGCCTCACCTCTTAGATATCCCAGGTTGATAATCCTACCCTCAGGAACTGAAGATCTCATCTGATACCCACTGAAATCAATGGAACAATTGACTGTGGGTGGCTGCTCCAACAAGCCCCGAAGGGAATAAAGGTCACAGCCAGCCTTGTAATGCAGAGACACAGCTCTGCTTCACCAGTAGGCACATCATTTAGGGTTGTAGCCATACCAACCAGCACAGGGCACTGTTCTTCATCCCTGTGCACCTCATGAGCTTGGGGAAGGAGGTGGGTTTTGAACAGCTCAAGGGAGATGAGAGGGAGGGAGGAAGGAGCAGTTGGAAAGGCAAAGACAAATCGTACTTCCAGTGATGAAAGCCACGTTGACTGCAGTGAAGCTAAGACATTGCCAAGGTGATTGCCAGTTAAGCATGTATTAAGCAAATATCTCCCCTTCCTTCCTTCCTTCCTGGCCTCCAGTGGAATTACATTTTCCTACCATTTACTGGATTGAAAGTGCATAGAGTGACAAAAATTACTTTTATATTTTTTTTAGCGTCTGCAAAAAAAAAAAAAAATCACAAACAGTTGACAATTCAAGAGAAAAAGTCTTTTAAAAAATTGATAGTGGTTTTTTTTCTGTATCTTTATCTGAAAGTCTTTCAACTTCCCTCTTGGAAAGCAGAGACACGAAGAAGGTGCTGGGAAAAGGATTTCTGCATGGGCACCTGCTGTTATTACTGTAAGCAGTGACAGGGAGAAAAGCCATTTAGGATTAGTCCCTAAGAAATGGTGATTATCAAGTCTTCTTTCTGCAGGACCTTTGCTCATTGGCCTGTGTGCCACCCGGTAACAGGATTTGCGTGACTCCAGCCAGCTGCTTGGGGAATATGTCCCATCCTAGTGCTTTACCATATGTCAAACAGTATTCATGGCAATAAGCATGACTCATAAGATCAGCTCACGCCTTGAGAAGGTTTTCTGCAAATTTGGGGTGATTTAACCAAAAGTAATACATGCAAGGCTCATGTTGAGCTCATATTCCAACCGGAATATGAAGGGGTGAAGAAAGGCAGTGAGCAGTAAGGATGTGACCTCCTCAAAGCCAAAAGACTCAGGTCTCTCTTGGAGGTCCTAACAGAATCCTGCAGTTGTCCTCCGAGCCATCTGCAGGTCTCCATGGGCACAAAACAGAGGAACCAGGCACTGCTCTGGAATCCACCCCTGCCAAAAGGCAGCTATGAGCGAGGCTGGACACTCCCTGCAATAACGGCTCCTTCCAAGAGGCTCTCGGGCCGCCAGCATGAGAGGCAGCCAAGTGCTTTCATCTGCCAGGATGTCACAAGACTAGTGAGTCACGGGAGGATCACAAAGTGTTGTTCTTATAATGGAGGTTAATAACAGCCGGAGTCAAGGTAAAAGCACCTGCGAATGAGACAGTACATAACTTTACAGACTTGCAGTAACACTGCTGGGCAACTCAAGCTCGCAAGTCTCTGCATATGGTTCATCTGTGTTTGGTCTTGCTCTCTGCAGTGGCTTTGGGGCCAGTGTGTCATTGCCACAAGGACGGGTCACCTGTAGGACACTGCTGCCCAGATTCTGATATCCAGGCAGATAATGTGCTCTGTCCTCTCCCTCAACCGTAAACTGCGAGTCTCATGCTTGTAGTGTGGAAGCACAGCTTTTCTTCCCAAACCAGCAGCAGCAAAGCTACTGTAATCCAGACTGCTGCAGAGCGATAAGTCCACAGGATCTGTCTGACACAGCAGCGACCTGCCTGAGATTCACAGCCCAGATGGAAATAAGCTACATGATGGACCACAACTGGCAGCCCTGAATGGAGACAGCTCAGCTCTGATGGTTGCGCAGGGAGCAGACCCTGGTGCCCACCAGCCCCCTGTGTTTAGTTGGTTGAGGAAGAGGATGCAGGTTGTGCTGCAGTCACTGATGATAAGAGCATTGCTCTCTATAACTACCTAAAAGGAGGTTGTGGAGAGGAGGGAGCTGGGCTCTTCTCCCAAGTGACAGGGGACAGGACGAGAGGGAATGACCTCAAGCTCCACCAGGGGAGGTTCAGGCTGGACATTAGGGCATGCTGAGGGGCATGGTTTAGTATTCGTTAGGCATGGGTCTTTTCCAGTGGGTCTTTCCCAACCTGGTGATTCTATGATTCTACAATTCTTCCTCAGAGCCCTCAAGGCTGCATCCCATGCACGCAGACACTGTCCATGAGGTTTGACCCAAAAGATTGCCCTTCCCTTTAGAGTTCCTCCAAAAACATACCCAACATACACTCTCTCCCTCTGTTTGTCTTCTGAGCATCGTTATTGTTTGATAATGATCTCAGAGGTGTTAAGCTGATAATCATCTACCTCAGCTACTCTGCACACTTTGTCAGGCACGTTGGTAATGAAAACATAAAGTGTAAAGATATCTCCTTCCCGAGGTAATGGAAAACCTGAGTGGAGATTGACATTAGAAACAAGATAGGCGGACAGAGGAGCCAAATAAAAAGGACTTAACATCTGGTTCCGTTTTTCTTTGTGAAATTATCTCACACTGACCAAGCAGTACCTTCTCTGAAGTATATAAACGTTGAAGACACACACATGGTTGTTATCAAATGGTATTGTGCAAAATTAAATTGGCTACTTTATGGTGAAATAGAGAAGGAAAGCAGGCATTTCAAACACATGCGTGTCTCTCAGCGAGGTCTGGAAGCGATCACGGTGCAGGGATGGCTACTTTAAAATATCTACAAATAGTTAGGGCCATTCTGCAAGATGAATAAGCTGGGGCTGAATTTAATAAAGTTATCAAGGCCATAATAACACAGGGGCCAGTGCCTGAAACTAATAAGGTAAAACGTACTTGCAAAGGTAAAACACCATGCCAAATTCCTCTAACTTCCCCAAGATGTGCTGAACGTCTGCCCTTTGGCCAGGCTTAGTCTGACTGAGGGGACATTCAACACGTTTTTGTCTAAGGGATAGTTGCAAGTGTGGCTTGTCCTTCATTGAATAGGGCTTGTAGATCCCCTACAGCAGGCACATGCTTATCCTTAGCGCGTGCGCCCTCCATGCCAGTCGGTAGCATGTTTGTGGTTTAAGAAAAAAATATTCACCTGAAACAATTTGTTACGTCAAATTTTTCTATAAAGTTTTTCATTGGTAGCCGCAGAACAGGTTCCTCTGCAGGCTCCAGCCTCGCTGTCCGTGCCCAGCCAGAGCCGTGGGACCTTGCTGGTCCCTGGAGCTGGGCAGCACCCAGAGATGCTGTGCTGGCAGCTGAATCTGGACGTGGAGGAATGTTCTCATTTGCGTTCTCCAAAAATGAAATTTTCCATTCGTGGAAAAAAATCCATATATTGGAATTCTTTAATTATTTTTTTTTTTAATTCAGAGGAATATTTTAGATATGAGAAATTTTCTCTGGACTGGAAGTTCCCGTTAGCACGCATGTTGAGAGGGAAGTGTTCAGTTTTTCCAGCAGACTGGTGGCAGAGCAGGAAAGAGGGCTTGGTTTTCCTGAATGCCACTCCAGAGCTCTGTTCATCAAGCCACACAGCCACCGAAAGACTTTTGTTTGGGTAAACCTACTTTTCCCACAGAGCTGCAAACCTGGGCAAAGGGTGAAGTAGTAACTCTACTTATTTTATTATTTTTTTTTCAAAATTTAAGCTTCAGAAGCAGAGATCCAAGAGCAAAGTTGGGACTGGCTTCGGGGAACGTGATTCTCATTCCTTTGAAAATTCTCGTTCTACTGGTTGGGAGTTTTGTTCAGCATTTCCCTTGCCAGCTGGTATCATGAGGCTGAACTTTCTCAAGGTGTTGACTGTGGGGAAAGAAGAAAAAACAAGAAGGGTAGATTTCATCTAGCTTGGATTTACCCAGGGAGTGATTGTCTTCCAGAGATCCTAATCTGAAACCACTTCTTTCCGCTCCCCCCAAAGCACTTTACAATCTCTGAGGAGGCAGGGATGGACCAGGAATTTGTTAGCACACAATGGGGCTGGCCAAGTACTCGGGGAAGAGATGGATTGGCATTTTGGCTCACAATATTAAGAGTCAAGTTTATTACAGCCACAGCTACACCTCAGCACTGTGCTGGGCATTTCACTCTACCCTGAAAATCAGAGCGTTTATGTAAAAGCCAGGCAGGATTTACTCCCGTATCGCAAATTTTGCCAGGGTAGAGGAGTCCAGCTGAGGTTCTGGACATCTGCTGCAGCTGATTCTGTTGCAATTAGCTTTAAGACTTTCCATTACAGCTCCATGAAATGGTAGGAGAGGCAGTTGCAGATGCGTCCTTCAGAGGGAACAGTTACTGAGAAGACNAACAGGTTCCTCTGCAGGCTCCAGCCTCGCTGCCCGTGCCCAGCCAGAGCCGTGGGACCTTGCTGGTCCCTGGAGCTGGGCAGCACCCAGAGATGCTGTGCTGGCAGCTGAATCTGGACGTGGAGGAATGTTCTCATTTGCGTTCTCCAAAAATGAAATTTTCCATTTGTGGAAAAAATCCATATATTGGAATTCTTTAATTATTTTTTTTTTAATTCAGAGGAATATTTTAGATATGAGAAATTTTCTCTGGACTGGAAGTTCCCGTTAGCACGCATGTTGAGAGGGAAGTGTTCAGTTTTTCCAGCAGACTGGTGGCAGAGCAGGAAAGAGGGCTTGGTTTTCCTGAGTGCCACTCCAGAGCTCTGTTCATCAAGCCACACAGCCACCGAAAGACTTTTGTTTGGGTAAACCTACTTTTCCCACAGAGCTGCAAACCTGGGCAAAGGGTGAAGTAGTAACTCTACTTATTTTATTATTTTTTTTTCAAAATTTAAGCTTCAGAAGCAGAGATCCAAGAGCAAAGTTGGGACTGGCTTCGGGGAACGTGATTCTCATTCCTTTGAAAATTCTCGTTCTACTGGTTGGGAGTTTTGTTCAGCATTTCCCTTGCCAGCTGGTATCATGAGGCTGAACTTTCTCAAGGTGTTGACTGTGGGGAAAGAAGAAAAAACAAGAAGGGTAGATTTCATCTAGCTTGGATTTACCCAGGGAGTGATTGTCTTCCAGAGATCCTAATCTGAAACCACTTCTTTCCGCTCCCCCCAAAGCACTTTACAATCTCTGAGGAGGCAGGGATGGACCAGGAATTTGTTAGCACACAATGGGGCTGGCCAAGTACTTGGGGAAGAGATGGATTGGCATTTTGGCTCACAATATTAAGAGTCAAGTTTATTACAGCCACGGTTACACCTCAGCACTGTGCTGGGCATTGCACTCTACCCTGAAAATCAGAGTGTTTATGTAAAAGCCAGGCAGGATTTACTCCCATATCGCAAATCGTAGAGGAGTCCAGCTGAGGTTCTGGACATCTGCTGCAGCTGATTCTGTTGCAATTAGCTTTAAGACTTTCCATTACAGCTCAATGAAATGGTAGGAGAGGCAGTTGCAGATGCGTCCTTCAGAGGGAACAGTTACTGAGAAGACTTCCAAATCGCCTTGGGAAACAAAACTCTGAGCCCCAAGTTTCAATGGAAACGCAATAAAGAAAACCTCAAAAAGCAAACTACAAGCTCCTCTCCCACACTTCCTTTTCCTTTCATGGTGCAAATTAGAGAATACAAACTTAGTGGAACTGCAAGCATCTAAGAATAGCTTTGATTTTCCTAAACATTTACAATTCTGTTTAATGTACATCATCAGAAAAAGAGCAAGGAAATACAAAATGTAAATCTTTAAATGAACCTGAATACCACGGAGAGTTAACATATCTGCTCGTAACAAATGGGATGTTGCAACTAAATCTCAAACAAGGGAATCAGAGAGTTTCAATAGCCGTGGATGCACGGAGCGTATTCAGACACAGAATGTCTTGTGTAGGGTCCTTCTTTCCCTCCCCCCATCCCTTGTGGGTTAAAGAGACTGCTGTGACTCGCTATAGATTTTGCTGCTTGCCAATAGGCTTGGTTCCACAGCTCCCAGAGCCAGAATTCAATCTCTGTTTCAGAGAGCAGCAACAACATGCTAAGCTGGATGTGAAAATCTAGATGTTTACCCCCTGGTAGAGGGGCTGAGGGGTCACTATCCCCACTCTGGGACGCACAATGGATAGTGTCCCCATTAAGTGAGTAGCACGCAAGGTCTAACAAACCCAGAAGCCACAGATCTGAAACCACCTTGAGACGTGGAAGACATGCGGGAATTCTAGACAGCCTGTTGGGCATCTTTGACAAAGTGTCGCATTTATAACAGTGATATTGTTCACTGTTGCACAGCAATGCTGAGAGAAACGTTGAATTTGGGAGAAGATATTAGTCCTTTCCTCAGCAGGACAGCCCTGACAGAGCAGAAAGCATTAAGAAAGCAATTTAAAAAACATAATGCTCAGGAAGCACCTAATTTTTCTACCAGCTGGGTGTTAAATTAATTGTGTGCAAGCCAAACATGGCACGAGATGGAAAAAATCAGGCTTTAAAATGTGTGTCTTTTTCTAAGGGCAGTTTTGTTTCTGGGTTGAAAGCAAGGAGTGTATCTCATGGAGAGCATCAGGTGATCGGCAGAATGATATCATGATGGATTAGCCCAGCTCATACTTGCCTGGAAATGCTCAGAGGTCACAAAGAGGTTATAATTCTCTCCAACACCATGTTAGGAGCGTGTGTTACCATCGGTCTGTAAGGGAGGTTGATTTTCAGAGCAGCAAGGAGGCAAAATGATGATTCACTTGTCTCAGGAAATGTAGCAGTGAACTCGTGGATGCCGCAGAGGCTGATAAGTGTTACCCCTCCCATTTTCTCACTCGGTAAACTAAGGTCAGAGCTGCTTTTTGACTTGCCCAAGGTCGTGCATTAAGGTAGTGGTAGAGCCAGAAACAAGACCTAAAAGACCCCGCTTCTTTTCATTGCCACAGTGTTTTCATTTGCAGATGTAGAAATGTCGCAGGCCTGTTGTTCAAAAAGAGCCGATTACCTGAAAGGCATCCAAGAACAGCTGCCTGCCTGCTAACTGCTTTGTAGCCTGTGATCGCTTCAGTAGCATCGTTCCCGGTTCCCACCGCACTCCCATCATTTAGATTGGTAGAAGCGTTCTGTGAAGCAAGGAACTTTCATTAACAGATCTGCGACTTCTATACTGATTCAACACAGCCAGAAATGTTATTTATGCCAAATTTACAGCTCAAAGTTCCCTGCTTGCTCCTTCCATCTTTTCTTTTTTTCTATTTCTTTCTGGTTAGGATCTTATTTTGGAAACATCCCAGTTTGTAATAGCTTTATTTGCACTGTATTACTTGGCTTTGTTCATCTGCTGATGAAGTGCCAGCCCTGAAGTACTGCCAGATGAAAGTAGGCATCTTGTAGCACTGAAGGGAACTTCCCTGAGATTATTTACTAGTGGAGTCACCAAGTGTTCTGAACAAACAGCAGGTCTCTGCCTAGAGGAACTTACTATGTGAAGGGGTACGGAAGGTTTGATGCTTGGCATCCATCAAAATCCAGGGGGGAAGATGCAACCTCAGCCGGACCTGCTCTGGCCAAGTGGCTGAGCAAAAGAGCAGCAGCAAAATTTCAGAGGAACTCAACATCTTGGTCCCCGTGGCTCAAACAAATCCATCTTCCGTGAGCAGCAGCAATGCAGCATGGGAGCTGGGGAAACCCAGCCACCAGCTACTCAGCACTTCATCCCACTCCAGACTAAACTTGCCTCCCGGCTGATTTGAAGTCTAAACTAGGGTTAGTTCAATCCTCAGGCCCAGATTCACTACAAAGATCTGACTCTTAATGAGTCTTGATGAACATTTTAACTAACTTGGCCCAAATTCCAAGTTCATAACAGAACATGAATCCAGGCACTTTCATGTGGTCTGAGGTTTTGTAAAGAAAGGATCATTTGGCTCTCAAATTGACTTTGGGTTTGGCTGTGCCTCCTAGGTCACTGCAGCCTGCAAGCTGCAAGCAAGCCCAAGCTCTGCTCCTGCTGTCACAGCTGGGGAGAGATCAGCTTTTGTCAATTCAAATTGCAGGGAAACAAGAAAATAGTGGGCTACTGATACGATTAACGCTTTGCAGGCTGCATGGCAATCTGCTACAAATCCTTCCACAAATCTAATCCCGTGATGGCCTTCTACAAACAAACCACTCCTCTACCACAAGAGAATTTAAAGAAGCAGATCATCTTGGTTACTTTTCTTGTTCTCAAGTGATCTTAACAGTTTAAGTTGCATCTTGGTAAGACTGTGACCTACCGAATTACTGCTTCAAAAACCTAAATGCCACTGTTTACTCTTGTTATTTTCTCTTGCACAGGTTTCAAGGTATAGGTGCAACATCTCAGCAAAGAAGTAATTCTTTTCCTGGGTAAATGTGATGGGCAGCAAGTGAAAGTGAGCTCCTGGTGTGGAAAGTCCTTGTACTTGTGCATGTCACCATAGCCGCATGCCAGCTTGCTGACCAGTAATTAGCTTGGTTGATGTCTGCCTCAGCAGATCAAACTACAAACGCACACGGTTTTGAGGGACTTCTTTCTGGCAAGTAGATATAAGAAGCCTTTCTAGGAGCGATAGCTTAAGTCCCTCCTGTGATCTCACACAGTAGACCTAAAAAGTAGATTAAGAAAAGTAATGAGCTAAAGGAAAAAAAAAACAATACAGTGCTTTGCTCATTTATTTTATATATTAAGGGGACCACTGACCTTTGAGATCTCTTTTTCCCCAGTATTCATGGTGATGAATAGAATGTATTCTGACTTTAAATGAGACGATGCTTTGAAAAGACAGAAAATTAGCAACATATGGGCCAAAGGACCCAAAGAGATGAGAAAAAAGGAGGGGGAAAGAAAATGGCTGAAGAAAGTTTCAGATGTCGCTGTGATCCTGCAACAGAATATTTTAATGTTGCTGCTGTGAGAGGTCAGGCCCCTTTTGGACATCCTCCCCGTATCACACGTGACGAGGATTTTCTGTGTGCAACGCAATGCAGAAATTACCCTTCCTATGCTGAAACCGCTCCTTGCTCAACAGGATCAGCTGATGACACAGAGGAAAGAATAGCAGGATTTTACAAACAGGGTTATTCTCCTCTTCCCTATCTCCTCGCTGCTGTGAACCACAGATGATCTAGGATGTAAGACACAATCTTCCCTGCCAGACCCTATAGCAGCCCTGGAGTCCTTTGATTTTGGTGCTTACCCCAAAGCTCATCCTGCTCTGCCCAGGACTCCAGTGCGAGGCACAACACTTTGCCTGCTGCACCTGGATGCCCCCAGACATCTGCAAAGCAGCCACCAGGCCACCACAAGCTTCCCCAACAAGAAGCTGTACCAGATCATACCCCAGAAGAGCAATACCAGTCCTCTTAGGTGGCTGCCACCAGAGTCACTGTAGCTTTTTCCACTTCCTCACGTGCTTGACCCAAAATACACCTGACACCAGAGTCAGGGCTTTTTTGCACTCAGCATCACACAAGCGTATACTAATTTTTATGAAATAAAATATATAACAACAAAAAAAATCATATTGTCATTTATAGTACTACCATATTTTTTCCTTAAACTGTTTTAGAGGGGAAATTTCCTTGTTTTTCTCTGAATTTTATCTGAAAAGTTACACTTCTAAAGGATAAAGAAGTGCAGTCAGTAAGAGGTGGGTGGTTAACAATAGTTTATGTCACCGATGAACACTGATTACCTGAGCCTGAGCCTTTTTAATGGCTGGAAATCTTAATCAAATCAGGAATTAGCTGAAGCAGGAGTTTAAGCATCAAACTGTTTACAGCTAATATAGTGTAATCGTTTATGTGTCTTATTAATTGATTCAACGTTCTTAATTAAATTCCCAAATAGTCCCATTTTAATTAAGGTCTGATGAAGCCAATCAGAGGAAGGAACCTTGGAGTTAAGATTCCCAGCTTCATTCCTCACTCGCTTGTGCTCTTGTGTTTGGAGAGGCCATGTGCTGATAGAAAATATCTCCAGTGAGGGGGTGATTAGAGCAGATGTAGGCGACCTGGTCGTGGCTGTCAACTCCACAGTGACATTGGGAAGCACCACATTTATACATTATGCAGACGGCTCTGAGAGGCAAAATGTTGTTTTTTTTCCCAAGCTAACCCAAATCTGGGTAAAATTAACATTCTATCCTGCTCGTATATTTAGTCCAGATCCAAGCCTGCTTATTTTTTTTCCATTCTGTCCCTGTCATTTTAGCTTATTTGTCTCTCAGCTGAAATGTGAAGGGGGAAAAAAAAAAAGTCCTCTGTTTTGCACAAGGATGAAAACAGCTCAGTGCTCCCTACAATAGCCGTAAGTCTGAGTTTTGTCTGTAATATATATTACATAACCATATTTAGGTTATTTGCGCAGACCTGCTATCACTTTGCTTTTCCCCCCTCTATATTTTGGAGCATCTATTGAAAAATTTCTTCGGGTCTTTGCTTCTCTTCTTGACCATTGACAGGCTTTGCTTTTGCATAGGAGGCACTAATCTTTCTCAAAAAGCTTTTTTTTTTTTTGCAAATGCTGCTGCCTCCTTCCAGAGCAGCATGTGCTTGAATCAGCAGAGTGTTAAAAGCAATAAAGTATACGGGAAGCTTGCGACTGAAATAATCTATCCTACAACTCTTGCAGTAATAATGTAAAACTCTTTTGCCATCAGCCGTGGCCCAGTTTGAGGAGGGACAGGAGAGAAATGAAGCCCCTGTTGGCTTTGGCTTCTCTGCTGAGTCTGCCTGCTAAGGTGCCACTTTGCGTGAGGCTGGTGGATTAAGGGAATCCTTTAGCAAAAGGAATCCCTGAGCATCACTGTCTGGGGTCTTTTTCAAAGAGAAAGTCGAAGTCCTAGGATGGAGTTTGGAATGAGAGCTGCCAGGGTTGTTTTGACTGAACATTTCCAGACTTTGGTGGGACACGTCACAGTTAGAACATCACCGGTTCTTGCAGAGCTAAAACTACAATTCTTAGTGTTTCACCTGGTCAAAACTACAGCCAACTCAACCTGCCTCCATCTTCTTATCCAAACTCTCCAAAACGTCCATGCCTGGGATAAAAAGAGTGAATGAATCAGCCCCCAGAGGTCACATCATGCCCTCAGATCTGTGTTGTCCTGTCTGTTGCCTCAGAATTCCTGATTCCAGCTGGTCTCAGCAGGGAGGACATCTGCAGCCTGAGGGCATCGGGCCATAAATCTAACCTCAAAATGGCATCCTGAACCCTGGGCTGTCCTCAGCAACCATAACCTGCAGGCCTCTCCTAGGCTGCCGTTAGACAACTCGTTTGCAGGCGGTTAATGAGCCAGTCCCTGGCTTCCTATAGTCCAGCTCAGGTAGCCTCACAGAGCAGAGGTGCAGGTGATGGCTGTGATTTTCCTCTCAGGCTCCTATATATAACCAGAGCGTTGTTATTTGCACTCCCCCTCTTCTCCTCCAGTTTCTCCTCTGCCTGTTAGGCCTTGCCTTGTGGGCCAGAAAGGCTTAGGGAGCTTGTGGCCCAAGCCCAATGGTGCCCTCATCTGGCTGAGGCTCCCATACAATAAACATCCACCGCAAATATTCATCTCCACACCAGGCAATAACGGGAGCAACGGGCACAAGCTCCAGCTGGTTTGGGATGTGGTTACGCATCACGTCCAAGGTGGGCTGGCCCCACAAGGGTCCTTTTCCACCTGGGAAGCTGGCTGCGTTCCCAGCCCTCTGCCAGCCTCTCCGATCCACGCTGTGCAGCACATGGAGCGTGTAGCCCCGAGAGCCAAGTCCTCAAGTAACGATTTTTAGGGTCAGATAAACTCTGCCCTTTGCTGTCCCAGTGGGCATCAAGAGGATCCCCCACAGCTGAGAGCGCAGCTGGCAGGGCGTGTAGAGCAGCCAACGTCTGCCGGCTGCGGGTTCGACGTGACGTCATGAGTTTGTGGGTTCTTTTCCAAGTGGATCTTTCAAAATTCACTCTTGTGGTTCCTTCCACTGATTTTGCTGGAGGAGATAAGACTGTTTATTGGCGAGCAGCCAGCTTAACTGTTGACGGAGCCGTACAGTTCAGCTCCTAGCTGCAGGACTCTTCCTCTAGAATAAAGGGTCCTTTTCAGTTTACAGACACAAATACATGAATAAAGGCATATTTCATGCGTGATGTCTAAGTATATCAATCAGATAACTGGAATTGGTGTGCGTGTGGAGAAATCTCTGACGTAATACAACTTGTACAAAGAAGAAAGGCGCTTTCATTAATCTGGTGCTTGGAATGTCACTTGTACACCAACAAGTGATTCAGTAAGAACTTGGAAAAACAAATGAAGCCGTCATCTTCAAATATGCAGGAGCCTCCCAGCTTACAAGAGCGACTGAGCGTGCAGGCTTTGCAAACAGAAAGAGACTCCCAGACCCCAGGAAGGTCTGGAGAAATAACTGGGAAATGCAGAGCAGGTATGCATAAAATATGCTGATGAGTCTGACGGTAAATAAAATCAGTTCACACTGTGGTCTCTTTTCTGGGGGAAGGAAGAAGTCATAGCAAAAAAAATAAGATCCTGAGGACTGGAGTTTGTAACAATCCTCATGCAAATCATCTTTTGTAGTGCGAGTACAGAAGGGACTTGCGGACTCCTGCCAAGATTGACTCCTCCATTCAGATCCCGTGTCCTGTTGAGATTTCCAGCTCTTCTGTAATACAAAGATGAACTCTTCTATCGCATCCTTGTAGCCCCAAGAGCATACAATAATCAAAACATATTGTGTCTAACTCGCAGAAATACCGGTGGTGGATTCACATTGCAAAATTCAGTTCAGGTTGTAGGTTTAAACGCCCCAAAGCCTGGTAAATTTAGATTTACTAAAATGCACTACAGCAAAATCAAATGAAGGGTTTTATTGGAACCGAAGAAAGGAAATTAAATTAGGGCAGAGATTCCATCATCAAAAATTCCTGTGCTGTCTCTCAGTGTTTTGGCACCTACACAGTGGTAAATACAGTTCTGTTTTCCTAGGATATCTTCACCCTATCTTAAGTGTCTCTTGTGTAGGCACTAGGTGATGGGTTAATAACATGATTGCATCTTTAGCCAAGAAATATTTTCTTGTCTCTAAAAATGAAAGACAGATTCTTAAGATTATTTTCACATCCATTTTTCTTATTTCTCACAGGTATTTATAAGGTGCTTATCACATGGGTATCCCAAGTACCAGGTTTTTTCCTCATGGTAAGTTCTTTGATTTTTTTTATAAAAGGCAACTTCGTACCAAGAAAATGAAGTTTTCATTTTAAAAAGTATTAAAAAGGATTGCTATAAAAAAAGGAGAAACGTCTCTCCAGGGATAATATGAAAACTGTATCTGCTTTACAGCTGTTATGGCCTGTTCCAGCAGTTTCCTAAATGTGGTCTTGCACCATTGATGGTCCATGGCATATTTGCCAGAGCTCCACAGACATCTTGGCTCTCTTCCTCGTTTTCAGCTCCTAAACTATATAAAGAGATGGCTTAAAAATACTTATTATTCTTCCCTAATGCAGCTTTTCCACCCCAGTGGTTGCTGTCCTCGACAGAGGGAAGTCTGTCTGTCCTAGCAGACCAGGAAGGCAGCCCGAACAGCTGTAAAAAAGTAAGGGAAGGGGCAAGAAAAGTAGAAATTTACACCTAAGGAGGTAACTGAGAATAAGGGAGGATCCCCACCAGGACAGGGTCCATGGGGAAGGATGCAATTGCCCTCCTCTTGGAGTCTGGTGGCACCATCAGCGCCCACCAGTGACAATGACATCTGGATGAAGGGTACAAGACAGGCACGTCTGAGATGAGCTCAGTTAAATGTTTCCTTGAAATATTGCATTTGCACATAAACTGCTGAAGAAACTTCTGAGTTCCGTGCCTGTCTTGCAGGGGAGGTTTAAAAAACCTGGCTCCAGACACCAAAAACTTCCGTGACATTCTTAGTGCCGGATCGCGCTTGCAATGAAATGTGCGGTAGCAGCAAGGGATGGAAGCAAGTCTCCAGATAAAAGAGGGCAGTAAATGAAGGGTTAATTTCCCGAGCACCAGCACAAAAGATAATAGCTCTGTATTAATGACAGTGCTACAATAGCAACTGATAACAGTGACACCAGCAATCACAGAGGTGGACTGGTGACTGATTCTAGTCACTGCATCTCACATGTCGATAACGTTTTGTTGACTTTTGTGCCATTGAGAAGGCAGCAGAGGAAAGTGGAGTTTGCAGCCTTTCTGTAGGGAAAACAGGGGATTTCATCCTGGCTGTGGCTAGATCCAGAGCTCACTGACAGTAGCTGCCCGTGCCTGCAAGCACGGGGCTGGGTGGGGATGGAAAAGCAGCTTTGGGGCCATCCAACCTCACCTCTCCCTCCATCTCTGGATTTGATCAACTCCACCGTAAAGAACGGTGCTTCCAGCCAAGATCCTTGTACATAAAGATTTAGCTCAAACCCCATATGGTATTTATAAACATCTTAAAGCATGCGATCCTGGAAGCAGGCTCTCTACCAGCAATGGAGTGTCAGGCCTCTGGTGGCTGGGAGTCATTGTGCTCCTGTCACTTGGGTCACCTCCATTGAGGAGGGGATGGCTTTGAGCTGCCGCTGACTGCAGAGATTGTGAGCGTGAATGCACGGCTACAACCAAGAGCCCCAGCACCAGCGTCCTGTGCACAGACGTTATCCCGGTCGTGCTGTTCCGTCTGCTTCCGCAGAGCAGCCCAGTTCCATCAAAAGGGCCTCTGCCCACTTCAAAGGGAATCGTTAGCAATTATGCCTACCTAATTGTATCCTGATAAGAACACCAGCTTCATTATTCCATCCTAGTTCACGTTTTCATATCTAAGTTTGGTTTATTTATAGTAAACGCTCTCAAATTATGCTTTCTTAAAAACACAAGATACTCACAATTTTATTTCTAGGGATACATGTTCATTACAGATAAGGTGATTAAAAAAATCATTTTGTACAGCTAATTGTAAGCAGAAAACAATGAACTCCTCACAAAAAATGTGCAAATAATGTGCCACGCGGGCCTCCAATGCTGGAAGTTCAATAATGGGTTTTTTTGATAAAATGTTTTCAACTTACTTTATTTTTATAGCTAGAAATCCAGCTTTCAGACAATGGGCTGGGAACCCACATTCCCTGGATGTTTTAGACAAATAACACACTCTCAATCGAAAGCAATGGAAGAATCGCTCCTGCCTTGTGGGTATTCTATTTTTTAATCTACCAATAAGTTTGGGGTTTCTTCCATTTTTTAGTTTTTACACAAAGTAATTCCAAACTGTAAGCCACAACTGACCTAACTACTTATTAAAAATGCTAATATGCTTTTGTGCTTTGATGTCTGGTGAACAATAAAAGGGAGAGAGTTACTCTGGGACACTGTAATCCTTTATTTGTCACTAAGTTATGACACCCAGCAGAGCTGTGTGACAGTCCAAATCAATCATCCCCCGTGCACTGCAGGCCCTCGCTGCCTCCTGCAGAGCCTATGCAGTTTAATTAGCTTTTTTTCACACTAGCATAATGTACATCTGCAGCTTCAGCAAGAAAAAGAAATGGAGGATAGTTCACTGGGATACGGTGCCTTAAAAAAAAAAGTTCATATAAAAAAAAAAAGTCTGAAAGAAGAAACATCACAATCCTTTGTAGTTTACTTCAGAGGAGTTTGCGGTAGAAATCTACAGGACTGGGTACTCTATATTGTTAAATGTAGATTTTTTTTTTTTTAACCTAATAAAGGCCTTTTCAGCTAAAATCTCAGATGGCATTTAAAGCCTTGTTCTTTTCTAATGGTCTATATCTTTTATACCTTCTTCTCGCCGTTGATCATGCAGTAGCTCATTATCTGCCGCTCTTCCCCTCCCCACGGTGGATTGGTATAATGGAGGCTTCAAACTGATATTTGCTGGTTAGAAATCGCTGCCCTCCATCCCTGGCAGCTGCAGCACCCTGAACCCAAGGAGGTAAAGCCACGTTCTCTCACACCAGCATCAAGCTCATTGCTAGAGCGCGTTTGAAGTGGTGGGTCTGTGCTAAATAAACACAAACTCACGGGAGCGCAGGTTGAGAGGAGCGGACACGGATTGAGCCCACCTGGCATCACCTCATCTGCCTTGCCAGAGACCAAGCGAAATCATGGGACAGAAGGTCTTCAGATAAATGGGATTGTGTCATCCCAAGAAAACGTTTCTGGCCTTATTAGGCTGGATCTGATTATATATTCAAGCACATAAAAATGACTTGGGTGCTGCCTCATTTCAGAAAGGGCAGTATCCCTTTTCAGCTGTTCCAGCTGGTGTGATAAAGCTTGTTAACTTGATGGTGCAAGCTAACACTGTTTGGCTTTTATTTATCTTTTCTACCCTTTGTGTACCATGATGAAGTTTGAAGGGATGTTCTAGGATTCCTTACGCTATTCCTCCGAGCGTGGCCACAAAGGAGTCACCTGCAGAACACAGCGGTTCCTTTATTCAAATGATAGATGACATTACTAGAGGCTTGTCACTCTTAATAACCTTCCAACAGAGAAACAGATCTAAGGAGACGATGGGTTGGGTTCAAACGGGAATGTTCAGCAAGAGCAAGCACTTCTCAGTCCCTGGTTTCAAGGAGATACGCCACAGCGGAAGGACCTTACAAAGGTCCAGTGGGTCACAGCAGTGGGGACTGTCATGAAGGCTGGAACGAGGTCAAAGGCATTTCTCAACCCCTTGATTTTTACGCAGAACTCCACCTTCAAATAACTCAGCAATTTGTTTAAGATCTACTAAGACTACTCACATTCACCTCCGCTGCTTTTGCTCACAAAATGCAGGCGTGATCCACCAATTTGGGGCACTAATGAAAGTACCAGAAGAGCAGCCAGACCTGCTGTCAAAGTCCCTTTTAGAGCTGTACCTTAAATTGTCTTTTAGACAGCACCTCTCTAATCCTTCAGTGCAAAAGTACTTTATCCTCTTGTGGGAATTATACATATTTCTCAGTTCAAAGAGGTATAAAATATAAATGTACTTCTGTACAATTCAGCATTAATAAGAGTAAATAGTTAGTGTACTGTGCCTTTTCATCTTTAGATTTCAAGTTGCTTAAGCATTTAGAGACTACATTTGGCATTTCTTGCTGTGCTGCTTTTTGGTCTAATGCTATTATTGAAAATACTTTTATCCTGGGCCTTGGCTGGGGTAATTCCTTTGAAAAAAATCTTATTCCACACTTATGCCAGCAATTCTTCACTTTTTTCCCAGTTTTAAAACAGATAATTCATTACGAGAATAATATGCGCTTTTAACCTACTTCCAGTTTCATATCATAGAATCACCAGGTTGGAAAAGACCCACTGGATCATCGAGTCCAACCCTTCCCATCAATCATATGTAACAGAGAGCTCCAGTTTTGAGTCTGGTGGCCACAAGCAGTGAATTTCTTGTTCAGAAGCGAAACATTTTGACGTTATCAAAATAATCCAGCTGAGCTAGCGTGGGGCTGAGCTTCCCTCTGTCAAGACTGAAGAGTAGCCATGCTCTACATGAGAGATCCTGAGACGGACCCCCATCTCCACAGGAGCCTCCTGGGTATCTCAATGCAAGCATTAGTTTCTCTCCCAGAGTACCTCAAAGCAAGGAACACTGGATCTCCAAAGACACAGAGAAAGACAAGTCAAGGAGAAACATCTCTTCTCGGCTGTGCTCTCAGGAACGCAGACCACGTTGGTCTCCTAAGGAACGCATCCAGAAAGTGATGCATGAACTGCCTGTGGCCTTTATCCATATGCAAATGGACACTCCATCAGCCCATGCCTTTCTCCTGGCCAGTGTGCCCAAGCCACCAGACCTCCTGGTTCCTTTTCCTGGGGAGAGCCCGAGCAGTTTCTTTTTATTTCCACCCCTTTGCTTCCTTGCCAGAGGCCACTCCTCACCTCAAAACAGGCTCAAAGACAGGTAGTGCAGGGTGCTAAGGAGCGTCACTTGATTAGAGGAAAGGATGGAAAGTGAGACAAAGCCTCGCTCCTTCCTGTTTCATATGCCCTCTTAATGGGAATCTTTCAGGAATGAGGGAAAATGAGAGCTTTAAGGCTCCAATACAAGAAGGAGAGATTTTAGACCAGAAAATAATTTTTCTTTATCATAATAAAGTCATTTGTAAGCCATCCTCCCTGTTTCAGGGAAAGCATTGCTTTGGAGAACAACGGCCTGAGGAAGAGGAGGAGAAGCTGGTTCTGGGAAGAGGATGAAGTGACTGAGTTTCCTTTCAAGAAGGTCAGGGGAGGAGGTAGTTGAAAGTGTCATGTTTCCACAAGAAGATGGCACAGTGATATGGTGAAGATGAATTGTAGTATTTACCCTCTTCTACCACACCATCACCTCCCTCAGGGAGACCTAAAAAGGAGGATTTCACATGTTACATCTCCAGTAGGCAAGATCTGCAACAGGTTTCAGTGCTGTTAGTGCTCTATTCTCTCCCTACCCTGCCCTGCAGGAGGTTTCTTCTCCTGTGGCTCAGGGAATCAAAGGCTTAGCCCTGCAGTCTGGTGGAAAACTTCCTTTCCTGACCCATCTCAGCAAAGCCGCCGGGTTTTCCCTCGAGTGCTTAATGGTGCTGGCACAGCTCCTCTCTGCCAGCTCCGCAAGGGAGTGGCGGGCAGGGGGTAGGACAGGTAGGAGGGGAAGTGAAGGCGTGATAACTTCTCCAACCACTCTAGCAAGATTTGCTAGAATTCACCTGCCAGACCCCTTAGTCAGAAAACAGTCCTATCCATCCGTGATGTTGGGTAGTAGCCTCCAGCAAACCCAAGACCTGCTGTTCCAGTGAGGGTGCATCAGAGGGATCCCACCTCTCTCCTGATATTGTAGCTTCCAGTTTGCTGACACTGGAAAGGCATCAGAGGAGATAGGAGGATACTTATGCAGAGGCTTCTATCAGTGGGGAGGCCCATCTTCAAAGCTTTGATTTTACCAAGTGCTGGCACCCCTTCTGAGAGCTGTTCTTGCTCGGGGGGATTCCATCTCAAAGCGCTCACATCACAGGAAGGGGAGTCCTGCTTTGAAGAGTCTCACCAGCAATGGGCCAAACCTCCTATTTGCATTTCATTTTTGGCTGCACGAAGCTTGCTCATTGGCACCAACCAAGCGTTTTGCAATCTTTTTAGAGCAACGAGGCACAGCGTTTGCTGACGCAGCTCAAAACCAGGACGTGCACATGTGCATCCAACTGAGAAAGTCACCAGCAGCTTAGGCAGGTGTGGATGAATGAATTAAAGTTAGAACAAAGTGCTGGTGCATTTGGAGTATGTCTATCAAGTTGCAACAAGCAAAAGTTAATGTTAAATCAAGGAAGCTACTTCCAGTGTTTGCACTTGGCAGCTGGTTTGACTCCTAAAGTGAAGCCATTAAGATAATTTAAGGTTGAATTTATTTTAAGGCTACCTTTTTTTGAGTGGCTTTGCTGACAGTTCAGGGAGTTGGTATCAGGTTGGACTCCAGCAGAATTTCTGCTGGATCTTCAGCACTGCCAGCAGGGCCTTCTGGTCAGGGAGGAGCACCTTGGAGCATTTCAGAAATACAAAAGGCATCACCAACCACTCAGTCTTGTTTTTAACTTCATCTTTGTCCGGCTCAGTATCTTTAATTTCCCAAAGATTCTTGGAAAATAGGGCAGTGCTGACATAATCAAAGCAGCCGAGTCCCCTGGCTTTGACCTTTCAGTGGCTCATTATCCTTCTGTTACCTACTTTTCAGTGGAATCGCAGAGCTTCACCCTCTAGTGTCTGAGGAGGAGCTTGGAAGGCATTTAAGAAATTAAGGTCATTAGATGTTACCTTTCCTGTTGCAAGCCCTTGCATGATGCACAGAGGATTATTATGCCATTGCCCTTTGGTGTAAACAAACCTCAGAGATGTTCTTAGCAATGCTTGTAACCAGAACAAAGCCCTTTGCGCTGTTAAACCTCTAACATAAGAGGGACTCAAGGAAAGCCTATTTACCATGCATAACACAAGAATGGTTCCTGAATAATCCAAGACAAAAGGTCTGCGCTGGGAAGGAAAGTACAGAGGTGGGACTGCTGCTTTCCCTTTTATGAGGATCCCCAGATTCCCCAGTTCTCCGTTGGGCTGGTACAAAGAACCTGGAGCTGCTGGTCTTCCCTGCTCTCTATCCATAGAGGACTTCAAGAAGATGCAACAAATTTTCTGTGAAGTTCACAAGCACCTTGTACAGTGGGTGATCTCCTAGTGCCTGGGGACAGGTGGATACAAAAGGAGGTTCCCAGGGAGCCAGAGCTTTACACGCTGCATACTTAACATGTAAAGAAACCACTTTGAACTGCGTATGACTTCAGTTCTGCTGCAGAACACATTTTCTTTTTGTTTGGCTGAGGTTGAAGCCAAGGACTTGGTTCAGGTCAGCTTACCCACTGAGGGGGGGAAAGAACCAGCTCAGCTTTCTGTGGAGCAGCTTGGAAGCCAATGCCAGAACACATCTGTTGGGCCAGCAGGTTTTTAGGAACTTTCTAGTCCTATTGGAGCTCTCAGCCCCCTTCATGCACACTGAAAGACCTTGTAAACAGTAAAGAGGTACAAAATGGACCTCATTTTGCCCTGATCCCCTCTTCTCAGTTTTTCACCTCCAAACATAGCTCTTCTCCCTCACCACAAGAAGGATGTTGAGGCTCTGGAGAGNTCACCTTCCCTGGAGGGGTTTAAGGGACAGATGGATGAGACACTGAGGGACATGGTTTAGTGATTGATGGGAATGGTTGGACTCAATCCGGTGGGTCTCTTCCAACCTGGTGATTCCATGATTCTATGAAACTGTGCAGGAGGCTGCTCTCACCCCTTGAGGGTAGGTATGGGACTGGGTCGTCTGTGGGATGCGGCTGGCAGGTAGTTTGCCGAGTGCGCTGCTTTCCCCCATCACACGTGTGGCAATCAAAGCCCTGGGTACAAAGACCCAGCGCTCAGTTGAGGTTTTACCTGGCGGGTCTGAAAGGGCAGGTCTCCTGCTTCTTTGTTTAAATGCTGGCCCATTTGTTGACTTGGAGGCACCCACTCCTTAGAGGCGGCAGCAGCACTGAAATCATATATCACTCTAATGAGCATCCCTTCAATAACCATTGCCCTGATTTTTGATACCTGGAGAGAAGATACACCAGCTAGGGAAGAATTTATCAAAAACACGCCACTGACTAGACATCAGAGGGAACCTCAAAGGGACAGTGAACTAGAACAAAGAACAAAAACATTTACAGAAGTGCTACGCCGAAAAAAAGGGAAAGGGAAAAAACTGTACTAACAACAGTAACAAGGTCAGCTATAAAACTAGAATTAAAAGGCACTGCTGGGGAAAAGACGACAACTCAAAAAAGCACCAAGAACTAAGAACACAGCTTGCCAATCAGATCTATACAGATTCCCCTTGATATCTTCCCACTAACAGGCTTTGCTGCGGGACAAGTAAAAAGTTTAAGCGACTGGCTCTGGGAAGGTGGGCTAGAAGCGGGAGAGCAGCATTCACAGCTTTTGACACAGATCTTCAGGTTCTGCATCAATGGGATCGTTCAAAGGCGCGGGGGCTCGGCGAGCAGAGCTGTGCAGCAGCAGCCGGGGCTGGGAGCGGGAGCAGCCCTGCAGCAAGGCGCCACAGCAAACCTCATTTAGACCTGTTTGGCCATTTGAATGGGTATTAATAGAGGTCGACACCTGAACACACTGCCAGGTGCCCTGAGCACAGGCTAACTTGGCCGCTCTGTCACCCACAGCCAGGGGGAGGCGTTAGTTTAAATCAGCTAAATTAAAGCTCCAGCCCTGAGCTTTACTGAAGCGGTGCTAAAATTAGGACTGTTTGAAAACTTGCAAACAGGAGTTTTCTACTCTGCAACAAAAGAAAAATTTACTTTTTTTGTTGAAAATTTCAAGCAGTTTGTGGGAATACGGAAGTTTTCAGCTTTCAACCAAAATGACCAAGGACTTTTCCACACAGAAAGGTCATTACGTGATCTCTTTGCCTCCTGTACATATGCATTTATTCAGCTTTCTTGTATCCATCCAAAGGGAGAGCATTTTCATTGAATCATAGAATAGAATCATAGAATCATTACGCTTAGAAAAGATCTTTAAGCTCATTCAGTCCAACCATCAGCCCAACACCTCTATGCCCAATACACCACCTCCCAAATGTGCCATGTCTACACATTTTCTGAACACCTCCAGGGATGGGGACTTCACCGCTGCCTTGAGCGGCATCTTCTGATAATTCATCGCTTTCTCAGTGAAGAATTTTTTCCATATATAAAGTCTAAACCTCCCCTAGGCCTGCTTGAGGCCCTTTCCTCTTGTCCAATCACTCTTAGGAGAAGAGACCCAACCTGCTTCACTACAACCTCCTTTCAGGTAGCTGTAGAGGGCGATAAAGTCTCCCCTCAGCCTCCTCTTCTCCAGACTAAATAATCCCAGTTCCCTCCGCCACTCCTCCTAAGACTTTTGCACCAGATCCTTAATTTTGTTCCCTCCCAGCCTTGGTGGTGGCATCCATACAACAGACAAGCTCTGTTTCCCTAGGGCTGTCAAAAGAGCTACGCTCCATATCAAAAACTAATGGGAGAAAACCAGTTTGAGATCTTTATCCTGAATTTTCCTGTGCCCTCGCAGAAGGCATGAATTGTCCTGCTGGCTGGTGTTGTACTCACCAGCCTGCACGTCTCCTGCATGCCCCGAGTGCTAATAGGCATGAGATGCCTATGTTTTGGTCACTGAATTGCTCCTGAGATATCACAGAGCTGGAAATATCTTCCACAGCGAAGTGTATGCTGCATAAATGAAGGAGCTGGTTACCTCAGCTCATCAGTGGAGAAGGACGGGTACCTCTGGAGGAGAATGAGAGCAGGAGCTGACTTTCCCTGCTTGGAACGGCTCCTAGAGGAGCCCCTCTCTTACCAGGGGCAACGCAGGGAGCACTGAACGCTAAGACTGAATGTTAGGCTGCATGAATATTCTAATCAGGTACCTCCCACCAATATCTCTAAAACATCAGGACAACACCTATGAGCTAATGTCGCAGGGCTGGGTACCAATATTTCATTTTTAAAGCAGGTCCTGCTTACTTTTTTTCCTGGTCCCTTCCCTGTGAAGCTACGCTTGTTAGTGAAAGTGAAGAGACTTTTGATTTCTAAAGCCAATGTTAGAATGAGCATTTCCCCGTGAGAGCACCTGGTTCTCGTGTTTAATGAGTAAACACAAGGAAACAGAGGCTTGAAGAATGATTGTTCCCAACATCGTTACTTCTGAACCCGACATTAAAGAGAAGTAAAAGACAACAGCACAGCAGTTCTTTGTTTTTCCACCACTCTTCCTAAAAAAATATCTTTAATGAGACACATTTGAAGTCTAACACAGGGCCGTTCTCCTAGATTATAATTGATAAATCTTCCAAAGTGGTATGGGGAAAAGATTGTGTAATAATTACTTGTTTCGTTTGAGGAAATAAATAAAATATGAAAAATGTAATTACTAACCGGCAAAACGCAGTGAGCGGATTTCCCACTGCTCCTGCCGACCAGAGTGTGCAGAGAGTCAGGATTTCAAAAGTCTCTCTCCGAGTTCAGCATGACACACAATGATGTTACTGCTGCTCATGTTTGTTTTCCAAGTGCCAGCTTTTCCAGTCGGAGTCACTGGTTTGTTTGAAGTCCTTGTATTTACTCCTGTGTCACAATTAGTTTTTCTTAAAAAAGGAACAAATTGCTATTCCTGTCGGGTGGGTGGTGCGGGAGTCGATTGCCTTCAGAGAGGCTTTTCCCAGCAGCCAGGGAGGAGGTCAGGGCTGGCTCGCACACATTCCCTGGGCAGGTGGGGGTGATGGGGACCCATCACCCTGGAATACTGAGAGGTGTGATATTCACTGCATGTGCTGAGGTGACACATGGTTTTCATAGAATCACCAGGTTGGAGGAGACCCATCGGATCATCGAGTCCAACCATTCCTATCAAACACTAAACCATATCCCTCAGGACCACGTCTACCTGTGCCTTAAACACCTCCAGGGAAAGTGAACCAACCACCTCCCTGGGCAGCCTGTACCAACGCCTAATGACCCTACTGTGAAAAACTTCCTCCTAATGTCTAGCCTAAATCTCCCCTGTGCCCCAGCCACTCCTTGGTCTACTCCCTGCAGTCCCTTGGGCAGATATTTCCAAATTTTTTTGATCTCCAGATGCAGGAGAGATCTGCTGGTCTCAAGAGGAGCTTGCATGGGAGCCAGCAGTTTTATCACTTCCCTGTCCTTTCTCTGGTGCATAATTCTTGCTCTATCTGGTTTACAAGGAGGCAAAACTTATTGCAAAGGTGTCTAAAGACACCTAGACTGGGAGACTCACCATTTCTGGTCATAGAATTACAGAATATTTTGGGTTGGAAGGGACCTTGAAGATCACGCCATGGGCAGGGACACGTCCAACTAGATCAGGCTGCCCAAGCCCCATCCGACCTGGCCTTGAACCCCTCCAGGGATGGGGCAGCCACAGCTTCCCTGGGCAACTTGTTCCAGTGCCTCNAGATAATGCACAAAAATTTTCCTGAACTTTCAGCAAAGAGTTCCACACAGCAAGCTCATCTCCAGGCTGGGCTCTATCTACTTGGAATTCTCATCCTCTCTATGTAACCCTAAAAGCTCATTCTCCACCTCAGCCATTAATTGTTCAGAACTTCGACAACCACAGCCTCACCCACTAATAAAACTTCTGTCCAGCCCTAAACTGGTTCAAGTTCCAGGTTTCTAGTTCTCAGATATAGCTGTCAAATACACGTTAAAGATACATATATTCATGCCTTCCAGACCTTTTCCTTTTCTTGCTTTTTTTTCTTTAACCATTGCTTTGAACAACAGCATGCATATTTAATAGATTTAGAAGACTTCAAGCCAATCCTCCCCTTCCTAATTTTGTAAAATGTTATCATAAATGTTTTATGGTGTTTAAAAAAAAATTTTTTTTCCTTAAAGTTACAATTTAAATTTTTCATGCGCAATGAAGACCTTTATCTTATTCGCAGTTGTCACATCCTGTTTAGCATCATAACACAATGTTAATGAAAAAAATGCCATTGGATTGCTTTAGAGAGTTTGACCGATTTTAATGCATAGCACAGATTTGCTCGTGTTATTCTTTTCTATAGAACATCCTTAGACCTTTGTCCTCCGAGAATGTTATTTATATTGGTCTTTAGTGAGGGCAGGTAACCTACAGAGTAGGTCTTCCCTAAGAAAAAAAAAGAGGTATTTTTTGATATGGTAGAATTCTAGGTAAAAAATCCCCAAACACACACAATAAATTATAGTTGTTTTCTGAGTTATTATCATTCAGATTGGTCCTGGCCCTGTAAACTCCAATTCAATTAATACAAGACAGCAGTTTTCAGCAAAATGGTATAAAGTAATTATGAAACCAAAGAGAGACTGCAGTGCTACGACAGACTTTCTATCAGCAAACACTTCCCACACAAAGCAAATCTTCCCTGGTTGAGGTTCCTCCTCATTTGCTCGCCAAGAGAGCATTTGCTATGAATAAGGTTGAAAGACTCTGAAAACTCTTCTTCTGAACTTAAACTGCAGATGGATTAGTCCTGGAGCAACCCAGACATGGGACAGGACACCTGGGAACCGTCTCGGTGACAGCAAATCCCCTGGGACTGAGGCTGTTCCCTGCAGCGCTGAAGAGAAGAAATGGAACTGTTGGGTCTCCCCATCGAATAGATTCGCAGCTTTCCAGACTCTGGGCTCAAAAGTGCATCTCTTTCAAGTTCCCAGGCAGCAGATTTTCCTTCCGTCTTTTGCTTTTGAGAATTCTAGGAGCATCTTCCATTAAATACAAAGATGTTTAGCCTTTTAACCCTCTAAATGTGATACCACAGGCTCTAGTGATCTATTGTCAGTTAAATTCACCCTCTACACTCTACTACAGCCTCTCTCTTCTAGCTTCTTCCCTGCTGCGTGCACTTATCCCTGCATTGAAAATATGCTTTTAAACTAATACACACCATTGGCTATTTTTAGGTATCAAAGACTTTTTTTCCTCAAGATCTTTCTTCATTAATTCACTAATTCACTTTTTTGTCTTGATCCCATTTGCCCCATGTTCTTTATTGTCTCTTAACCCTGATGCTCAAAAGGTGTCAGCACAGATTAACAGGGTGTCTGGTAGTTCCTGTAGAGCAGCATTTCATGTTCTCCTGCATCCTTTTAATCAGGCTTAAACTCTTCTGGCCTTCTGCTTAAGTTCAGTTTGAAAACAGCCTTCAAACTTCAAATGAAAGCCCGAATAAAACACATCAGCATCCCTTTTTTTCTATTTTGACACATGTTCCAAATATGCAACTATGCAACAGGAGGCAGGAAAAAGAAAAGAGAGAAAGTCTTGACCCTTTTATTTGTTCTGTAAATAATTCTGCTTGAGTTGGTCAGTAAGAAGTGAAGAAAAATAACAGGATAGCTCAAAAATCCTCCCATCTCTTCTGTGTGGTAAAGTGGAGAGTAAGAGATAAGCCCTGCAGAAGATGTGCTGTAGACCTCTGCAACGGGCATCTCCAGAAATCCACAGTAATAGATCTCAAACCTCAAGTGCTGCTCTGCTCTGGTGGTTTCAGCATTCAATCCTAGCAGCGCCTCTGAATTTGCAGCTTGAGTCCTTCTCAAATCACAACCCAGTCCTAAATAATACATTATTGTGAAAACTGTAACTCTATCCCCTATAGACTCTCTGCCCCAGTAATAGCTTCTTACTCCCAATTGCTTTCCCAGTGCCAGAATGAGTAAAGGCTAAGCTAGCACTTAAAGCAAGGGATTGTAAGCTGGGGGACTGGGGTCTAATCCCAGCTCAGCTCCTCATATGTTTTGGGAAAACACTTTACTTTTCTGACCTGGAAAAATAAGGTGGCGCTTCTTCATGCTGAGACTTAGTTCATGGAAGTTTGCAAAGAGCTTTGAAGTCCCTAACTGAAAAGTACCATAAAAGGTCAAAATATAATTACAAAATAGCTAATAACTTCTTATTTTCTATTGCCAGGCCTAGTTAAAGAAAAATAGATCAGTCTAAAACCTCTCAGAAAACTCATAAGAAACTTGAACTGGCACAAGTCTTTCCCACATGGACATCCCAGTGATTGATTTGGACAGGAGGAACCCTGAAACTCTTATCCCCTTTAAGAATTTCAGGTTGTTCATCAAGTTAGAAAGAATAAAGGGCCAAAAGTGAAGTTGCTTTGCTTTTAAGAAAGCCACCAGTGACATCACAGCGATACAGCTCTGAGAAGAGAGGATAGTTCAAAGTATTCTGCTATTATTTCAAGTTTTGAGCAATGCCTCAGCCTTCAGAAAGCTGCAACGATGGTGACGGACCCAACCACAGAGGCCAGAGCAGCACAGCATGAGGCAGTTGGGTGAGGCCAGGGTCCATAGTCCATGCAGCTGCCACAGAGAAACATTGAGGACATAGAATCACCAGGTTGGAAGAGACCCACCGGATCATTGAGTTCAACCATTCCTATCATGCTGGTGCTGCAGAGGAAGCACCAGTAGCTTTCTGGAGCAGTGGAGACCAGAGAGTTACTTGCTGCTCAAGCTAAAGGGTGAAAGCTTTAGGAAGACAATACTAACAGGGGGTGAGTGAAGTAAAGGGTTGCTGCAGCCCTGATGATCTCCACCAAGCTGCTATTTTCAAGCGCCCACATTATATGTTCTGTTAGTATCCCCCAAAAATAGAGGAAAAAGCCAGTTTATGATAAGCAGCCCAGTGTTACCCCACCTCTGCCAATCACCAGATGAAAGGAGTCATTATTGTAAGACCCCTGCAGATGTCTGTCTGTCTTTTGTAATGAGCTCATAAGCAGCAGCGATCGTTGCGGCACAGTTAATTGGAGCACCCACCGTGCCAGCTTCTGAAAGGCAGTTGTTTGTGTCACACGAGTGTTTCTTCTTCCAGCAGGTTTGGTTTACAGACAGACACGCACTTCTGCACATATTTGGATCCAGGTGGCAATAGCAGCCACCTGGATGGGCAATATCAGCCTTAGGTGCTGAGAGAGACACCAAGTTAACTCATTAATAGCGAGATTTCAGGCAGGCAGCAATGTTCAATAAAAGCTGAAGTACAAAAAAAACCCCAAAACACTGTGCTGAGTTTTGCAATGAATTTCTTACCATGATTCTATGATTTGCCCCGTAACTTGTTGATTCATAGAACAACCAGGTTGGAAGAGACCCACTGGACCATTGAGTCCAACCATTCCTATCAAACACTAAACCATGTCCCTTAGCACCTCGTCCACCCATATTCAGCCATTATTTTAATGCTTTAAGTGACAGAAAATCTACCACACATCCAAAAAAGGTGTTGTGATGATTACACTCCATACAAAAGCTTCTCAACTTATTTCTGCTTTGACCTTTGGTAGCTCCAGCTTACTGCATCTTGCTATTTTTTTTGTCTGCGGGTTTAAAGGACCCTCCAACTAGAATTGATTACTGTAAATAAAAAGCCCTTCTGCCATTCTTGCTACTTCAAAATGAGAACAAGGTGATTTCTCAGCAGTATAATCAAGGAGAGCCAGATGTGACTCCTCGCCATCTTGCAAAAGGCAAACAGCTGGATCCAAACACACACACACACCTGCTGATGTAGCACAGACTTCACAGTCAGAAGTACCCACACAAAAAGCATGAACAGAGGAAAGAGGAGCTGCATTTGGTTTTACCATGCCTGAATCCATGCAGGTTTGTCATGTTGCTGGTGATTAATTACTCCCTGGAGCTTTCAAGAAAGGAGCTACATGTCCAAGAGAAGCCCCGTGGCAGAGTAAGTCGAGTGTCCCCTGTCCAGGCCTGGGGAGAGGTGGCAGGAGTTCAGGAAGAGTGAGGAAATCAGTGCTACAACTCCAAAATACTCAGCCAACCACAAATTACAATTCAAGGAGGGACGTCTGGACCTTTAGTACTCATGGGGTTTTGCTTGGGTTTCCTTTCCCGTTGTTGTTTTGGACTTTTTATGAGTTAGCACAAAGCCGCCTCCTTTCTGAAATGGGGCTTAGCAGTCAAGGGACTTGAAAGCTGGAACTCAAGGCTGACAGTGCCTTTTGCTACTGTTTTAGGAACAGAAAGAAATATGTCATCTATACAGGGAATAGGATAATTATTCCAGTCCTGCACATCCCAAAGTAAAACTGGACTCAGACCCTGTTGCCTGTCCCCTCACCATCAAGAGAGGGCATCACAAGGCAGAATGGTATCGTTGAGACCTTGTTGGGAAGGAATAATCACTGAAAAGAAGCGGTGGGAAAGGCTCTATTTTCAATCCTTCTGAATAAAGAATTTATTTTTTAAAAAGTTTGTTATTTCCTGAGGGTCATGTTAAGATCAAACGTATTAAGTGTCTGTCAGCCAGATCTGACCTTACTTTGAGAGCACATTCAGGCACACATTCTTCTGAAGTGTTTAGATGAATACGTGAGACATCAGACTTCCCAAATGTCTGCCTGCCTTATCTAAACTAGATTTCTTTTTTTTCACTGGAACCGAAGAACCTTTCTATAAATCCTGCAAGGTGTCTTCTGATTGTTTAGGCACATAAATACCTTTAAAAATGTGAGCGTGCGGATAGAATCCATCTTGCCACATGCAACTCAGGTGCACAGTCTTAACCAGTCACATAGGAAACTCTTATAATCTGTGGGGAGAGCAGACATCACCTTGGGGCGTATCTCCTGAAACCTCCCTTGGACATCAGTCTAAGGACTGAAGCAGCTTCCTTTGGGGCGCTACCTCTGCCTGTTCATCACAAAGGGAGCCAAGACACATAGTTTCATCTGCTTAAAAGTCAGGTTCTGCGCAAGTTAAATGAGAGAGATCCCACCCTCCACAATTACATTGTAGAGTTTAGTAAGTCATACTGGAAATGTACTGCAAGCTCTTTTCTGAATTTGAAGACAGGAAAGTGTGAGAGCGTGCAAGGTGCTCTGGGCTGGTGTGTTGCCAGAATGCTCAGAGTTTATCAGCAGGCAGGCTCTCCAGTAACAGAGCTTGAAGTTTTAAACCCTTAAACATTACCCAAAGGCAAATTTCAGATCAAGTAATTTTTAGAGTTTTGTTAGTCACCTAAGTCATTCAGGAGGGAAAAGAAATGACACCATATGACAGAGCTCATTTGCCAACATTGATGGAACAATGGGGTTTAACTCTTTCAGAATAACTAGAGAGAAGAAATAGGGTACAAAGACATGCAAATAGTTTGGAACAACAAATAGAGGTGGTATTCCCTATAACTGACCACCTGGATCTACAGTGACTCTGTTGAGTCATTAGGGTAAGCTCTCTGCTTCAAGGAAAAAGTTCAGATTCTTTTCAACATCAGCATTGAAAACATCAGTTGCAGCCTCAGAACAACCAGTTCATCTGGGAAGTGAAAGCAGTAGAGGATTGTGGCTCGCTCTGAAGCAACGTAGCAGCAGAGAAGCACCTCAAGGAACATGCCAGCAAGTTAGCAACACTCCCCAGAAAAGGCCACTCTAACAACACAACATCATCCATCACACCCTCCTGAGGGCAGCTTTATAGCTGTTAGGAACCCGAATGGTAATTACAACACAGGAATATAGCGCACAGAGTATCTGGAGACCAAACGGTATGGGGAGCCAGCAGCCTGTGGGCAAGCAGTTGCATTTCCATCTTTGATGCAAGCAAGGGCTGGTTTCTGCTCTCATGCTGTCCTGGAGCCATGGAACGGTTTGGGTTGGAAGGTACATTAAACCCATCCAGTTCCAACTCCCATGCCACAGGCAGGGACACCTCCCTCTGGATCAGGTTGCTCCAAGCCTCATCCAGCCTGGCCTTGAACACCTCCAGGGATGGGGCAGCTGTTGCTTCTCTGGGCAACCTGTTCCAATGCCTCAACAACCTGATGGTAAAAGAATTTCTTCCTAATCTCTTTCCTAAAAGTCCCCTCTTCCAGCTAAAAGCTGCCGCCTCTCATCCAATCACAACACTCTTCCTAAAGCACCAGTAGCATCCAAGGCAGTGGGAGCCAACACAAGCAGCAACTCCTCCGTGCAAAGAGATGAAACTGCTGTACCTGCCCAACTCCTCTGCAGTGATTTCTGCGGTAGGACAGGCCTTGCAGAGCCCATTGCTCCGAGATCAGGTTCTTCACACCCTTGCACAACACTGCTGCAGATAGATGGATGCTTGAGAGTCCTCACAGGATACAGTCTACTTCTCTAACACACATTTCTTACACTAAGTGTCATGTTATCTTTGGTTTGCATCAGGACTTCTAAGTGTAAGTAACATTAGCTGCAGCTTCAGTCCTCATGACTGTTCTGTTTTGGCAGGATTATTGCTTATCCCTATCCCGCAAGCTTGATCACTGCAAGGATCTGCCTCACACACTGATGAGTTCCAGAGCGGTTGGGAAACGCAGTGAAATACCAGCTAAGGACATTGCTTCTTTTCCCAGTTATCTTTCAATTTTTCCAGTACCAGAATCAAGAACACTGACTCCTCAGAGCAAACTACAACCTCAACAAAGCTTCCCAAAGAGAGGCAGGGCTCCCCAAAAGGCTTGTTGGAGAAGGGGAAAGGACTAGCACTAGTTCTTGGTGGCAGCTTGCCCAGGTTCATCAGTAAGAGCCCCAGGCTGGGTAGATGCACAGCTCGGGGCTGTGCAGAAATTGCAACAGTGACCGCACCAGGCAGAAGAAAACAAAGCAGATGAGGGAAAGTAATCTGGGCAGGAAAACAAATGGAGATCCCTGTCCACAGCCTTGCTGCAGCCACTGAACTAGAGCTCACACTGTCTGGGAGCCTGGGGTGGCAGTAGGAGCACTCACTGGAGCATGGACTGTACCGCAGAGTGCACGTAGCATCTCCCTCCTCCCAGACCTGGCACTGACACCCACAGCATTGACAGGCAGCCAGCTCTTGCTCTGCTCCCAACAGAAACAGTTGGCAACTTGCTCTTTCCCAAGCCTTTGGTACAAGCAGAGCAACCACTTCGTTTTATTTTATTGTTCCCATGATATCACTAGTTAATTGTAACCAGCAAAATTCCTCTCGCCGCGCCTCCGAGGGCCAGAGCCAGCCTGGGGGCAGTGGGCACGCTCATCTCTTGTCTCTGTGTTAGCCAACACGCCTTTGAAACTATTCACATTTCAGAACTCCTGCACTCGGGCAAATTGCTTTTTTTCTAGCAGTGAGATCAGTTGGCGGATGCCCTGGATCCAAGGCAGAGAGGGGAAGGATGTCTTAGTGTGATCACAAAAGCCAGAAAGCTGCATTCAGGGTGCTCAAAATCACCAAAACCCAGGCTGAGGAGGGACAGAGAAAAGCATCAATGCACCTTACATACAGCTTCTAAAGCTAATGAGATCTATGCAACAATTATACATTTGGCACGAAATAAGTTATCCTTTGAAGACCTGGATTACATTTCCAGCACCCAGGAGACAACGTAAGAGGTGCTGGATAGCAAGGAGAGCTCACCCAGCCCATGCTCAGCCGCCTCAGCTGTGTGGGGGGAACGGCTACAACCAGCAGAAGGTTGTTGTATTAATATTCATAATTCCTTTGAGAGCCTCGGATCACAAGTACCACTAGAGGAGGGAAAAGCATTACATTAGTGAGAACCATTTATTAACCTCCGCTCTTGAAATCTCTCACAGGCGATGTCCAAACACTGTCCCATACGTGGGCTGTTCCTACTGCTCAGTATTTCTCTCTCTCTTGTGTTTGTCCCGGCTGAAAACTGGAAGGTGGAAATGCCAAATGCCCCTGTTCAGGGGGATCCACTTTCTCGCTAAGCAGAGGCAGCCTAGATCTGTCCCCATCTTTCCGTGCTGCTCGCTTTTATCAGTGAGCTGGACCAGCTGCCATGTAGGCAGAGGAAACGGAAGAGGCTTGAGCTGGAACATGGGTTCAGTCCAACGCTTAGATCCTGAGAATGGAAAACTCACAGTCCCTGAAGAGATAGGCTGGATTGTGGCTTCTAGAGGGAGAAATTTAATACAAGCTTGTAGAGTAAATAAACTGCAATCTCATCCCTACGTCTAGCGTGTGAGAATCTACAGTCCCGGGCAGCAAGAAAGAAATCCTGCCTTTAATGAGGGCTGGAGAGAGGAGAAAAGCAAAACCAGATGCAAGGGCAGGATTAGCCCAGGTGGGCTGGCTGCTGGGCATGTGCACCAGCCTCCCATGCACTTTGCTGCTCCTTTGCAAGGACTCAGCGCGCGCTTGCGGCTGGTGCAGGCAGCTAACGGGAGGCAGTCACCGGCTGGGGATTGGGATGTTGCCTCCTGCATCATCTCCTGCAGAGATGGACCTGGCCCTACTGCTCCCACGCTCGCTGTGGGTGGGGTAGGAGGCAGCTCCGAGGAGCAGGGACAGGAAATTTCCCTAAATCCTCTTTAATCCCTACGGACACTCATGTGTCACAAAGCAAGAACCGGCTCGCAAAGCATCATTGTTGGCTTAAAAAATACCCCTCACAAACTTCCCCTGCTATAAAATACTGAGCTGAAACCACCTCAGAAGACCAGTGGTTTAAGTCAGCGGCCAGCCCTGCAAACTGTTGGTCCTGGATTTTAATTTCCTGAAGCGTCTCATTTCTCTCCCTCGCAAAAGGGAGCCGGAAAAATCCTCTTTCTTCCTTTCTTTTTCTCCTTCTCGCAGTTGCTCTTTGAGTAAGGCCGTACCTAACAATTATTCAAGGAAACATTATGTTGACATTACTGTTTAGAAAATAAAAAAGGGTTTTTAAAGCTAGAGAGTAACATCGTGACCATATAGCACTAGTGAATGATTAAAAATTTAGATGACTGCCTTTGAAACAATAAAAAGCTTTCGAAGCTTCTTAATGAGCAGCTATCAGAAATAAAGCATTTAAAACTTCAGAAAGTGCCTCTGTGGAAATTTCATTGTCTTTGATGCTGTAAAATAACTGCAGGGTGGATTCATTTCAAGTTCTTTTTAGCATACTGGTCGTTTAGAAATATTGGGAGATATCTTTCTTAGCAATATGTGGGGAAAACAATGTCTTGGTCGCTTTCATTTATCTGCAATTTGACAGGAGTGCAGTTTATTAACTTGAAAAGAGACAGATACATTATCTGAAACACAGAGAGTATAGTGGGTATTGCCTCCTTTTTATACCAGTGGGAGTCCATGACACTTTGAACTTGCTCACCATTAAACGCCTTCCTGAGTTGTTGAAGAGGCCTTTAAAAAGGGAGCCTGTGCATTTATGATGTAAATTCGTTATTTTGACAGTCTTTGAAATCTGTCATATTCACATCCAATTTAATGCACCGCAAAAATTCTTTTCTTTTAAAATACTTTTCTTTTAAGATTTCAAAGCCATTTTCATGTAGAAAACTATTGTTATACCTAATACATCCTGAAAGTGTTTTAGCAAAGGAACTTATATGATTCTGTTTTAAGTCATGTCAGGTTTTAAAACATGTCATTTCTTCAAATAAGCTTTGACCACAGTATCTTATTTTTTTCATTAGTTAAAGTGCACTTGATTTCCATGGATACAATTAGCCAGGGTATCTGCTATAGTATCATCATCGGATCAAATGAGGCTCTTTCAGGCTGTATTCGGAGGAGCAATTGCCCACATATCCGAGATCAATACAGACCAGCACACAGGAGGACAGATGCAGAGAGCTGAGGGCTGCTTGGGAAAGTTGAGCATTGTACTGAAGCCCGGCGTATTTAACGAGAACCTGGGCCGGTGGGAAAATTAAATCGCTCCTTTTAAAAGGATGAGCTCTGAGTATTTACTCCAAACGTGGAGTGGGGTGAGGAGAAGCAGGACAGGAGGGGGCCGCGCGGCATCTGATGAAACCCAAGTTCAGTTTAATTCTGGTCGAATCCGAGCTTCATACATTTCAAGTCAATCTTCAATCCAAACAAACCTCCTTAGGCTCGCTAATCCTTATTACACAGTGGATTTTAGCTGTACCTGCACTTCTTTATCAGTTTGCAAGATATTTTCAGCCAGTACAGAGGTCTTCATGCAGCTCCGCTTCAAAGAGGTGTACAGAGGAGGTTCTGTACAGAGTTTCAGAGAGTGTTTACAGATGCCTTATCACTTTGGGAGAGGGGGTTGGTGGGCAGGGGGAACACATTTCTCCAAAGCAGCGCGGAATCATCCTAATCTAGGGAAACGATCAAATAAGAGTTTCAAAGATCTCCTGCTACAAAGGAAGGCATTAAGCTCACTCATTGCCAGCCCAGACTCCAGGGCTGGTTTGGAATACATGGAAATGTGTCTGTTATAGGAAGGAACTTTCCACTGATGCTTTAAGCACCATTTCACATGTCCTCAGTGACAGGATTTAAAATGCAGCATATCATGGGTGAGATAAACCAGGAGAATCATTACTTCAGTGGCATTTAACCCTATAATTGGGAGGCTTTTTCAGCACTGATTTTATAAGGTCACCCTGTTATTTCCTTTGCTGGCTGGCTTGTGATGCTGCTCTCATGTTATTACCCTCTTCCATCACAAGGAATATTTCAGGACTGAAAGGGCAGAAGATTTATAAGGACTGTCCTTTTCCCACGCTGTGATTGTCTGGGATCTTCGAACAGTCAAAGGCGTAAATGGGTTTTAGATGGTGTCTCTGGGGCAGAAATCCCACCTGGTCTAGGGATAGGGAAGAACTATAAGGATACAATCATCTTATAGTTAGATTGCCTTGTCCCTCTCTGCAAAGGCAGGATACGCTTTCCTGATAGAGCTTGTATCAGATATTAAACCAATACTACACTTGATCTCGGCAAAAAGGCCATTAAATCTCACAACCTGAAAAAGGCAGCTTGATCCCCCAAGCAGGGATTCCTGCAGTGCTTGCTGCCTGCTAACCCGATGGCCTGACTGAGCTCGCTCACAGAACTCGTTTCTGCTATCATTTCCCCGAGTTTCGGATTTCATTGGCACGAGCAAAACCTTGGGCTGCATGAGAAAATACTTTGAAACGGTGCCTAATTGACTTGGGTCTGGTTCAGAATGTAGTACGCCACATAAACCACCATAACATCAATCACGGGGAGAAAGGATGTCCCCACGTTTGGCTGAAACTCCAGGGTATTTCCTTTGCCGAAAGCATTTTAATCACACTTAAGTATAGGTTTGCTGTGGCAGAAAGACCGACCTATTCCAGTCGTTGATTTTTTCCCACAGAAGGAAACTTCTGTAAGGCAGCTCGTCCAGGGAAACATCCCAGGGTTTGTTGCACCAACTGCATTCACTTCACCAGTCTTATCGTATCTCTCCCTCTTGTTCTCCCTGCACTCCCACAGTAAAAGGCATGTTTCTGTGGTCTGCAAGAGCATTATTTCCATCCAAGTTTAATGGTATTAAATTTAGTCTCTGTGAGCTACGCTGCCCCCTCTTCTTCCTGGGTGGGTTTTATGCCCTGTCCCCACTCCTCCCCCTCTCCAGTTAGTGCTAGTTAGCTCTGATAGAGCATCCCTGGTAGAGGAAAATACCCAAGAGCCAGTTGTTATAAATATAAAAAGTTATTTCAAGGAGTCTGCTGAATAAAACCAAAACCTATGATTCTCTTGAGCACGTCTACCCTGCACAGACCCCATCTACTCCCAAAATCCTGGCATCTGCACACCTCAACACACTCATAGAAGAACTAATCACTTATTTAATGCCTATCCTTGTCGAACATAGAATCATAGAATCACCAGGTTGGAAAAGACCCACTGGATCTTTGAGTCCAACCATTCCCATCAGTCACTAAACTATGTCCCTCAGCAACAACTCATGTTTTTAGGCTGATTCTAGAAACAGTGATGCTGCCAACTATGCAATCAGTGTACGCTGCCGTAGTTGGAATTACTAAAAAAAAAAAAATAAAGTCATGCCTGAGCATGCAGAGAGAAATCATTAATAGCAGCAGTTTCAGTCCATTGCACAAGAACCTCGCTCATTTTTCTCTTTCACTTCCCATGAAACAGTAGTGATTTGCTTGTGAGTATCAGCACGAGAGAGTAGGAGAAACAGGGGGAAGAAACATGTTAAGCCATTCTGATAAATCAGACATACAGAAGGAGAAAGGATGAAAACTGGATGGGAATAAAAAGCACTGTTCTCGAAGGAAATCATATGAAAACCCAGCCATCTTATTACGTGCTGTAGATCCATCTCACACACTGGTGTGCAGACAGCAGCACAAACATATAAATGACAATTTTGTCCCAGCTGACACCAGTCTCAGTTTCTAACCTCTGGAGATACCACGTCTGGGAATAGTCATGAAATCAGAATTTTATTGGAATGGGGCTTCCGTAATAATTTCAGTTGGACAAATCTAGTTAGTGAATCACACACAGGCATCTGTTAAAAGGGATGTGAAGAGTCTTTTCCATGGGTCTTTAGCCACCATTCCTCCTCTGTTTTGCACAGGAGGGGCTCTTAGCCCATGCTTGTTGCCTGGTGGCAGCTGACACATTATCCACAGGAGCAGAAGCTGTTCCGTACGCGACCAGACCCAAACCATCTTGAATTTCAGCATTAAATCCAATCATTAACCTTACATGAGAATTAACTGCAAGTGCAGAGCTCTTATGAGCAAGACATTTTGGCAAGAAACTCTTCTAATAGGTAGGCTACTGCTTCCTGCAGTCCCTACAGTTTCTAAGCAGCTTTTGGACATAGCCTGTGTTCCATCCAAAAGGAAAAAGCAGCTGCTTGCAGGGAAGAACACAAAGTACAAATGCTGCCCTGTAGCCCTATGTCCCAGTCTGGCAGCCACGTGCCTGGATCCAAAGTCTTGTTCTCCACATTGGCACTTGTGGGACTGGAAGGAACAACAACTTGCACTCGTTTGTGGAAGAACTGTTGAGCTTAATGAAAATATTGCCCAATTATGTGAAAGGGCTCGATGCCTCGGACACATGGATGCAATTCATGAAAGAATCCAAACAGGGCAAGATCAAGGAATCCAGATCTGTTGTGCAATGTCAGACGAAGAACAAACATAAAGAGGCACTAAGGAACATCATGGCATCGGGAGACAGGCCAAGACGTCCTGATATGGGAGTTTAACCGTGCCTAAGGGCAACTGTGAAAGAGAACGTTGTGGCATCCAACTGCCCCATACATTCGTCTCACAGCTTCATGCCCCTTTGCTTGCTTATCTCCCCTGCCACCTGCACATAGAAGCACAGAGCTGGCCCAGCCACCTGCAGAGATGCTTTTGGTTCAGCAGGCTCCCCAACGTACCTTTAGCTGAAATTCACTTGACATTTTCGCTATTTATCATCTGATTTTGCTCTGTCTCCTGAAACAGAGCGCAAACGTGAAGCCTGCTGTTTGCATTGTTGAAAATAATAATAATTAAAAAAAATCAAACATAAAAAGAAACTCAGAAGGAAAACATAAAACTGAAAGGCAACCAAGCATCTCCCAAACAGAAAAGGGAAAAAGCAAAACTGCAACAGTAGGTTACAAAAGCAAAATCCATTGAACCCAGCAATCCTAGCAACACGTCCCTTTGTTTACGAACCATCTGAAGGAAGTTTTACCCTGCAAACTCCATGGGGAACCTTGATTTTGCTAGCCAAATTAGTTAATTTTCCTAAATCACACCAAACTCTGGTCATTTGATCTGTCACTCAAAGCCTGTCCTCCCTGTAAACAAAAACACCCCATAGGTTTGATTCTCCAGAAGCCCGCAAAGAGGATGACAGTACCCTAAGCAAACAGGGCTGTTAGGGTGTGTATTCTCCACGGTGAACCTCTGGGCAGCGCTTTTTATCCAGGAGATTCAACGAGAGCTCGTCTTTTACATGAAAAAAAGCTTGAAAACAACAGAGGAAAACTATTCTTAGATCTACCGCAGATATAGGACACATTATATTCTTATACAATATTAAAAAATTGTCATTTAAAGTTTCAAGTAGGCTGATAGGTGTGACTTCATAGTGTCTTCACCTTGGAACCTCCTTTGCATCCAGATACCACACTCTGCATCGTGCATCCTCCTGCCCCCAGGTATTAAAAACCAAACAGATGCACTTTTAACACAGGCTATGTCAGGGATATAGGGAGAAAAACCTGGCCATAAATATAATGGAACTAACCTGGTGGTTGTGCATCTCTCTCTAAATTAGTCCATGTGATTGGCACTGGTACAGGAGCTGCTATGGGGAGGAGATAATCTCCATTGTTTGCCCCTTTCTGTGTTTTACAGTGTCTTAAAGCTAGTGCTTAATCTTACAAATACCCAGCTTCTGCCTGAGCACCTGGTACACTTGACTGCAAACCCAAGGGGGGAAATCTGGAGTTATTCCTGCTTCACAGAACCACCCTCATCCAGCTACTCTGTGGAGAGAGGCAAGAGTATTTTGTGACCCCTCATTCATGAGGTGGATCCCCTGTGCCCCTTTTGGGCACCAATGCAAGTGGCATTGTCCCTTAGGGGCTTCAGCAGTCCTGACTCCATGGTCAGGCATGGACACCTCCCTGGGCTGCCTGCTCCACCACAGCCCCAGAATTGAGACATATTTGATGCCCTGATGATAGACTCTGTCCCATCACTTTACAAGCAATAAGGTGAAAAAAAAGCAGAAGAAGGAGGAAATGATGCTTTGAGTGAGCAGATACAGTAGGAGGACTTGGTGACACAAAAAATTTGGTCCAATTCACATGTTTGAGATCTACAATCCAATAGGTTCAGAGCTGCTTTGCCATTTTTACATGAAACTCCAACAGCTTTGAAGCTGCTGTTGGGGTCATTTTTCCTTTCTCCAAGAAAGCTTTTGTCCACCAGGACAAACTTTATTTCCAGTGAAGCCAACCTGCCAGAGACAAAGCTATAAGCTAAATGGAAAGGCTGATGCTAGCTTAGGCTTTAAATATCCACAATATCCCTGCTGTCTTTTCCATGTCAAAGATTGTAAGCCCAGATAGACGGACATACAGTGCACAAAGCTGTAAAAGAGTCTGGCTTTTTCATTTCCATGTTTTTATAACAGTATTTGATCCGTTTCCCCATCTACTAAGGTCTGACTCACAACAGGAGAGGCTCAACATAGTGTATCGTATTAGCAATTCATGTCACGTAGCTCAGCGTGACTGGGCACTTCAGTCCAGAGACACGTTCCTGCTGAGCAAGTTACTCAGTCCCAGGCTTGGAGTGTCTGCACCCAATTCTCCTCCAGACCTTGTTCCAAACGATCCATTTAGTGAGTCACTCCTGCAAACAGGGCCACCACTGCAGGATTTGCTGGAGAAAAACAGGAGCAGGAATCCAACAGTGAGCAAGGACAAGCTGAAGTCCTGCTGCGTGTGTCTCTCTCCTCCTCCCTCTTGTGCAGGTGACCTGATCTCAGCTGGGAGGTCGGTACAGGATTCCCATCACTTTTCCAGCTTTCCTTGGGCCCGTGTACGCACACGCTCCTCCCTCCTAAGGGAAAAGACTATGAAGTTTCATAACAGTAATACAGGAAAGCAGCAAAAAAACAGGGGGCTGAGCAGATTTCCCTTTGCAAGGTGGTCTCCCTCTCACCCTGCCTTTGCCAGCAGCAGTGGAAGGACCTGCTAATATACAGCCTCTTTTAGTTTTTCTTGGGAAAGGGAGTGGAAATGTTTGTTTCCCAGTTCCAGATTTTCTCCTGCACTTACATGTTTGTCCACGGAGAAAAATAAAAATATAATCCTCTGTTGTAGAACTTGTCAAATGAGACCACCCAAGCGGCTGAAGAGAAGGAACCGGGAAGAAGGAAGAAATGTCTTCAAAACCATTTTCTTTTTGGTGGTTTGGAAAGGGAATTGAATATTATTGTCTCACTTTAAGAATATTCTTTATGAGGAGGTCATGCAGCAGGCACATAATTTTCTAATTACAACCGTGCAGATAACATGGAAACAAAATGTATGGAGATTTTTTTCCAAAACAGAGGATACACCATCAAGTAATACACTGCACAGTTCATCTTCCAAGCCCCTAAATAAAGCAGAGAGCTTCACTCAGAAGGAAGCAAGTTATAGTTATAAATTGATAATCACTTCCTTTTACCCGCTGCTTTATTATCAATGGGAAACTTAAACTCACTGGAGAATAACTGGAAAATATTGTCTGGGCTTTGATGGAGTTCTCTCAGGGCACGCTGGTGCTGCCCATGGAAACAGCCTTGCTAAATCCACTTACAGGAAAGGAGGAAGGAATTCAGACCTACTCTAACACCAAGGATCCAGGGTTTTCCCAGCAAAACTTGCTCATTGCAAATTACGCATGAAAGGAATTGCATGATCAAATCCCATTAAATTGACAGGAAATGGTGCTTAAGTGAAAACTAGTTGTTTTTAAATATCTCAGCCGCTGCTGGGGAGAAAGGAGGTGACCCAGGGCTTTGTTTCCCATGCAGAGTGAGTGATGGAGCCCTGCTCTCCGTGATCCCTCTGGTGCTCACACTGCAGTCACCTGGCTCATGCATCACTACCAGTCTTCACCCTGAGCTTTAGGACCCACCCTGTTTGGCACTAACAAAGGTGGGCTCCCCCCAGGATGCTGGGATTTCTATCCCTAGCTTGATGCTTTACAAAAACCAAAAAGACTTGCCCAAATCATGTTTAAAGGCACTGGGAGCAGAGTCATTGCTCCTCCCAGTCTTAATAAACCACAACAGGAATCGTGATCAATGCTCTAATTTGTCCTTAGTTTGGGACAGGTTGGAGCCCAGCATCTTCCTCATTCTGCACATTTCTTTGGGCGATTCTAATCAGGTCAAAACTATTTTCCTTCCTTTGCTCTAATCTGCTCAAAGAACAAAAAGAAATATGAAAAGAAAACACAATATTTATTGTAAACCAGTGACTTCTGCATTAAATGATCAAAGTGTGTTTGCTGCACACTTGAAGTTCAGATGCAAAGGGATTTCCAACTTAAATAAATAAAAGATTGTTTTTCTGTAATGCAAATTGAGAAGGAGCAATCCGCACAAAGTAGTCAGACATGCTCTGTAGAAGGACTGTCCTACTCCTACACCCCACATTTTGCACAGCTGATGCTCTTAATCTTTTCAAAAGAAGCTCCACTCCGCCAGGGCATGCTAATGCCTGCCAAGGAGGGGGAAGTGGACTCTACTTGATGTGTGATTACAATATGCAGCCTAATAATATAACATCTCAGTTCAGATATTGATCCTTGAGAGCGAAGCAGTTTTGGGAATAGATCGAAGCAGGGGGTGGAGAAATATCCGCCGCCTGTTTTCTCATCTAACAATTCCCCAAAGAGACAGAACCTTCCCCAGTCCCTCATACCCAGGCCTGACAAGAGATCAAAACTCACTGGGGACACACACTGTGCCTTTCAGGTAAGTTATACTATTACTAATGATCATAAAAGAAGCTATCAAGGTATTTTGCATTTCTTTCATCTGGCAGGCCTGTGAGCACGTTTATTAATTGAGGAAGCCTCAATTTTCTACAAGGTAGATTCTAGTATTTCCTTTCTACAAGCAGGAAGCCAAGGCACAAGGACTGTGCTGCTCATCAAGCACAGCCCAGGCAAGAGCCCTGCAGCATCACAAGGCTGCATCGCCCTCCTGCAATGGGGGGTAGGGTAACTACGCTGCTCCCCCAAAATAGAGGGCAATGCCCTACATTCTGCACCCAAAGCTCATGTGCGAGAGGAGATTTGAAGCTAACCTGCTCAGATGCTGTGCAAGGTTAGTGGTCAACATATTGAGGTGTAACACATTGGCACTGCTCGTTTTTCAAGGACCAACAGCTGAAGCTGGGAATCTTCTCACCTGTGGCAGTGGCACTACAGCAACTTCGATGCTTTCTCCCTTCCCATGTTTGTGGAAGTTGTTCTGGTTAACCCCATGACCACCACAGCTACTACCAATCTGTGTGTCAGGAGCACTCTTTCATCTCAAGTAGACGTATGGAACCTGAAGTCACCGGAAAGACCCTGGTGAAGATTAGGGATGTGCTTATGTTGATATGTCCAAAGGGCAGGTAGTGGATCAGCACTTCAAAGTGAATAATTAGAGTAGCAGGCTGTTTCTGGAGCAAGACCAGCTCCAGTTCAAGGGATGTGAAAGGGAAGTTGAACCTGAAATACTTGTGGCAAGTTCTTGGATCCCATGAAAACCAGTGAATATGTTTAACTGTATAGAAGCAAGTACTCCCTTCAAGTGTGTGAAGCAAAACATGTGCTTAAGTGCTTGCAGCATTCACGACTAAATCTAAAACTGATGGGAAATGGGGGAAATCAAAGTTTGAGGAGAATAAGTTCACTTGCCCTCCAGAGTGTCAAACAAACCCTTTCCCAAGACCCACTGAGAAAAGGAAAACTTTAACCACAACACAGCGCAAGCTCATTTGTACGAGTCCAAACTTTGTCAAGACCACACGAGGTTTTTAGTTCTTCCACAAAACCAGGACAAGCCCATTGTGGCTTCAGGTCCTGGCCAAGGATCACACTGCAGAGCTTGGATCCAGACAAAAACTTCCCTGAATGTCAGGACTCTTGTTCTCTGTGCTTCGCAGCCTCCAGCTCCACAACACTCCCACAGAGCCAGCTCAAGCCAAGGATGGTCCACAACAGCTTCATGGCATGTGCTCCCCTGTAGGTGACCACCAAGAACTGGGCACAGACACTATTTTTAAGTCAGCTACAGCATCATCTGCTGTATCCCACCTAGAAGAAGCAGTGCTGGACTATTAGTTTAGAGGATGCTGTTTGCTTATCTAGAAGTCTAGATGTTTTTTCACTTGTGCATCTGGATGAATGACTGTGTTAGCATTTAATTATTTTCAAATAGAAAAAGAATAGACACTCACATACAAATTAGACATCACTGGGTATATTGTACACCCCATAATTAGCAGGTAATATCTACACTTTAAGAAAAAATGTTAAATAGAAGGATTTTTACTTAATTACAGGCTAACCTTATTTCCTCAGAATATGATACTTTCTCATATACCAAATTGGAAAAGGCACATTTAAAATGGAAGTACATTTGTGTGTTATCCTATGATGTACAGGCCCATAGAAGGATATTAGTTTTCTGTAGAGCTGTTCATCCCTGGGGTGTTTAAGGCCCAAGTAGACGAGATCCTGAGGGACATGGGTTAGTGTTTGATGGGAATGGTTGGACTCGATGATCCGATGGGTCTCTTCCAACCCGGTGATTCTGTGATTGGAAAAGAACAAGGCAAGTTCTAAAGCTTTACAGCCCAGGGGAACAGGAGGCACCTTGGTTTGGCCAGTCCTTCCTCAAGGCTTCCCACACAACACCAAACTATCCGCAAGCCAGGGGCCGACAGCTCCTGATTCAGATGCTTTTTAAAATATGAACAGCTGACACATGGACCCTCATGTTGTAAAACCTGCCCCTACTGCCAAGAAGGGGACAAAACTTCCAGGGGAAGAATCACACTGAGGACCGTGCATTACTGCAGAATTACAGACCAGACGAACATCCTTCATCCTGGTGCTCAGGGCCTCATGTTTGGTACCCGAGATTGGTGCCCTCAGCCCTGTGTCCATCTGCGGATGGGGAGGTCAAGCAGCCTGGTAGGATTTTCATAGATACGTTCATAGAATAGTAGAATCACCAGGTTGAAAGAGACCCACTGGATCAAGTCCAACCATTCCTACCAATCTCTAAACCATGTCACTCAGCACCTCATCCACCCGCACCTTAAACACCTCCAGGGAAGGTGAATCAACCCCCTTCCTGGGCAGCCTGCTCCAGTACCCAGTCACCCTTTCTGTGAATAACTTTTTCCTTATGTCAAGCCTGAATCTCCCCTGGCAGATCTTGAGGCCATTCCCTCTTGTCCTGTCCCTTGTCACTTGGGAGAAGAGCCCAGCTCCCTCCTCTCCACAACCTCCCCTCAGGTAGTTGTAGAGAGCAATGAGGTCTCCCCTCAGCCTCTTCTTCTCCAGGCTAAACACCCCCAGCCCTCTCAGTCACTCCTCGTAAGACTTGTGACATCTTACACCTTGCAACAAAGCATTAGCTGCATTTGAAGGCATTAGGACTGATTAAATAGGTCATCCTATATAGCATCTGCTTCTCTAAAGGCTCAAGGAATCAAAAACCATAGCTAAATTAACCTGAAATTCTTGTGGGTGTGAGATTTATCCCGCAAAATTATAGATAAGAGAATCTGAGGTCCAGAAAAGCAAGGTAGCAAAGCTCAGTTTGGATCAGCGACAGGGCTGAAAACAACACCCAGGCACCGGCTGCCAGCGCCTTCCTCTAACCACTGGACTCGGTGGCTTTTGTGTTTCTCCTTTCCATTATGCATACCCTTCCCTTTTCCCTTAATGATTTAGTGATGTTTGTTCCCTCACACTGCGCGCAGACCTTGCAGATCAAAATAGCCAGTCATCTAAAAAAAATTCTTTATCCTTTGTTCTTCAAAGAAACCAAATAATCTCAATCCTTTGAGAAAACTCAAAGGGTGAAGGCAAAGCATCAGGACTGATGAGAACAATAGCGGTGTATCCCCTGATGAACAAGCATCTCTAGTGCTGTGTGGTTATTAAAAAAATTCCTTGTAGTGAAAATTCTTGGGTCAATTACTTGTTGCCACGGGGAGATTTCCTAGGAGTTTTATTGTTATTATCACTATTCAGTGATTATCTGTAGCAACACAAAGGTGAATTTTTATGTTTGGTAAATCTTAAACAACAGAAAACAGAAGGGGGGGTGTGGGGTGATGGGGAATCAAAGTCCCTGCAATTTCTATAACATTTTGGAACCAACACGAGGCTTTTACTGTTGCTTTTGGAGGTCTGAAGTATTTCTCCTCATTTTAGAAGGTTAAATGCTGATGTGGTAGCAACCAGCCATATAACCACAACATTTCTACACTGAGCAGGATCCGCTTCTGACAGCCCCATGGTCTCACTGCCCCATGCACAACCCCTCAAAACACTGAGGGAAGACCCTTCAATTCCCAGGGGAAAAAAAACGAAGCAACAATTTTCCAAAGCAGACACCATATTGCGATTTTGAGGACACAGACTTCTCTAAACTGAGGACACAGGCTGTAATCATCACTTGGCTCTGGCTTGGGTTTTGCTCACCACATTTTAGAGCGCTTTACGCTCTCAGCAGCAACAGCAGCGAATGAAGAGGCAGCATCCAGACCTTGAACCTCAACCAGCTCCCAAACACATCAGCTGCACTCCAGCAGACAGGAACAAATAAAGTGAAGCTGAGCGATGGTTCTATAGACCGACCACCTCTCAACAGAAAACAACTTTTGGATTTAAATACAAAATCCTTATGATTCCCTGTATAAGGTGGGTTTGCACACAGAGCACTTTCATTACAGCACCTTCCTCCAGCAAGTGATAGGGGCTAACACTGGTTTGCCTTTTGTTTCTCACTAAAGACAAAAGGAAGCATCAGAAAGGGAAGGGGCTAAAGCATTTTGTCACACAGTTTGGACTCCAATCTTCCTTTGACACATAAGGAGAAAGTGAACTATAAATGTCGTTTTTAAAAAGAAAGATAAAACATAATTTCTTACATGAATTACCATGTTTTCCAACCAGCTACAGCAAAACCGCTCCAACTCACACCTGGAATCTGCATTGAGAGAAAAGCTTTGGTTCAAAGTGCTTAGTTCCTCAGAGTCCTCCAGCAAACCCATCAGAAGATTTGCAGGGACCAGCTTCCCCGGCATAAGGGACAGCCAGGTGCCAGCCTGCTTGAGCACAGCCTCCATCTGCACAAGCCCTTTGCCAGGGTAGGTGGTTGCTCTACCACGACCATCGCAGAGCGACTGCACGCACAGAGATGGGATGGAGTTCACCTCACCCTATTTTCTGCATGGCAGGAGATTGGGATTTTGCCCTGGTCACGTGCTTTTCCCAGTAACTTGATCCTAATCCCCTACTTCTGCTCCAGACAGAATTTGCACATCTGAATTGCCTCCCGGGGGGCCAGGGAGGTACCTACAGTTACACAAGAAAAGGTGCTCGCCGGTCTAGCAAAAAGCAGAAGGAAACGCTACCACTTAACTGCTTGCCTGAAGAGAATTAAACTAGTAAATGCACATTCTAAAAAAGATACTCTTGGATGTGAGGGCTGATATGAAATGCCATATGGGTACCAAATAGGAAGCTGAAATATGTCTATCAAGCCGGCAGTCTTTGATCATCAGAAGTCACTCATCATTTACACATCACAGGAGAATGCTCAACTCCAGAAGACACACAGCCAGCCAAAAAGGAGGAACGATCAGCCGAGTATTTGTATCTTAAAGATGTGCAGCCATTGAATAAATATCACAAAATAACCTAGTCAGCCTCCCAGGGGCAGTGGCATCTTACACTCAGACAATTTATGCACGCTTTATGCGATTATTAACTCTACTGCTCACTAAAGAGTTAATAGGCATTTTCATTCCCAACGTCAGATTAATCTCACTTCTGGTTCCTCTTCCCAAACCATCCCGCAGGATCTCTCCTGCATTATTTACAGCCTCTCAAGAGCTGGTCTAGAGCTGAGTGGCAGGACAATGCTGCAGAGACATTTTGTGTCTAGGGGCCTAATTCTCACCATTGAGACCATGCTTCAACAGCACAACTGCCTGTAGCTTATGGGACAGCAGCACATTCGTGCCAGGCTGGCACCACAACACAGAAACCAGGCTGGGGGCTGCAGACAAAAGCTCGCTTACACCTCCTCAGCATCAGGAAAGTCAAGGAGGGGTGTAAAATACAGACTTGCTTTGCTTACATAATCAAAAGTGAATGCTATGCAAGTGATTTTTTAGACTACATGGTTAAAAACACTCTCAAAGCAACATCTTTTAAGATTAAATAAAACCTTAGGTGACTCAGAGCAGGGAAGAGTTCTCTGCCAGCTCTCGCACAGGTACCAGGACACAATGCACACTCTGTGCACAGAGCTGGGCTTTCCAGGCAGTCCCAGGGCTGCGAGAAGACATCAACCCAAGTGCAAACAGCTCACCCTCTGTCACAAGCCTTAGCAGCGAGTCTTCACACACCTCAGCACGCACAGCTTACCTGCACAGCTGTAGAATTTCCTTCCGACTGACATCAGACACCCCTGGCCCCATCATCCTTCGGCTTCATAGAGGATGCTCACCAGAGCAGCAACAGCAGCCAACTCGCTACCAGCACTGTCACAGCTGAGCAGTCGGGTGGAAGGCCACGATATCAGGTTTCCCAGCCACCCACACACCCAGGAAGGAACTAGGTGCTGCTGCAGCCACTTTTAAGAGGAGGGTCCCTGGGAAATGTGCTCACAGACCCATCAAGGCAAAACGAGGAGCACCTGCCCCACACTGCCCTCCCCTCCACGTGTGATGGGCCCACCTGAGCTCCCTTCTCCTCTCCTCCTTGCTTTGCAAACAGAGGGACATCCCCACCCACACCATCCTCCTCATCCTCCACCGGGCACAAATCAACTCCAAATGCCTCTTTGTTCAAATCACCTCTCTGGGATTTGTTCAATGCAAACCCCTCTGCCCACTTGGCTCGTCGAAAGCTCAGTGTTCAGCCGAGCTTCGCCCAAAGACTTTTGCTCAAATCTGTAAACTCTTTGAGCAAACCTGGTCCCAATTTCAAGCTGGTTTGAACTCAATTTGAGCAGATTTATAGTTCAGCATTAAAAAACAACAACAACAACAACTGCTCTTTAAAAAGGCAATTTGCTCTGCTACACATAGGTAGCCATAAGAGAAATCAATGCTACAAACTAATACCAACTAATAGGAGGAGGAATTAAATAATATTTGCTTAGTGTAGTCAAAGCTGTAGATCTGGGAAAACAACTGAAAAATGTTGCTTTCTCATTTTTCCGATTCAGCACAAACTTTTCAGTAGATGACCACACACTGTTGCCTCTAACAGCAACCAGTTCTCAACTTCATGGTTATAAAGCTTATGGAATTGTTTCACCTTTAAAAAAAACACTTTACAAGGTTCCTACAAAACTTACCATGCACATTTACTACATTCAAAATACTACAGTTGGTAGCAACGATCATTACAACCATTAAGCTTCAGTTTAGTTTTAACTGCTCAATATGTGATGACCAAATAGCCCTATGAACAGATGACAGCATGGCAAATACTATTTGTGACCACACAAAATGACAAAATACAAAAACCGCTCACTATACCTGCAACTAGTCCACCCTGGAGAACTGAACATTAACAGCTTCCATGTGCACCACTTTTAGCATTGTGCTTATCTAAGGTTACTCTTTAGTGTCTATGTAAAGCTATTATTTACCCTTCAGTACAAAAAAGTAGGTCACAGCCTAGAAATGTATGAAATGATAGAATCATTCAGGTTTGAAAAGACTTTTAATATCATCAAGTCCAACTGCAAAACTCACTGCCAAGTTCACCACTAAACCGTGTTCCTAAGCACATCTACACATCTTTTAAATACCTCCAAGGATAGTGACTCAAGGCCAGGTTGGATAAGGCTTTAAGCAACCTGATCCAGTAGAAGGTGTCCCTGCTCATGGCAGGGGGGTCGGAACTGGCTGTTCTTTAAGATCCCTTCCAACTCAAACCATTCTATGATTCACTTCCCTG
>WAAB01016673.1:13131-108337 GCA_013389865.1 Piaya cayana | reverse complement strand
CTGGGCTTTCCAGGCAGTCCCAGGGCTGTGAGAAGACATCAACCCAAGTGCAAACAGCTCACCCTCTGTCACAAGCCTTAGCAGCGAGTCTTCACACACCTCAGCACGCACAGCTTACCTGCACAGCTGTAGAATTTCCTTCCGACTGACATCAGACACCCCTGGCCCCACCATCCTTCGGCTTCATAGAGGATGCTCACCAGAGCAGCAACAGCAGACAACTCGCTACCAGCACTGTCACAGCTGAGCAGTCGGGTGGAAGGCCACGATATCAGGTTTCCCAGCCACCCACACACCCAGGAAGGAACTAGGTGCTGCTGCAGCCACTTTTAAGAGGAGGGTCCCTGGGAAATGTGCTCACAGACCCATCAAGGCAAAACGAGGAGCACCTGCCCCACACTGCCCTCCCCTCCACGTGTGATGGGCCCACCTGAGCTCCCTTCTCCTCTCCTCCTTGCTTTGCAAACAGAGGGACATCCCCACCCACACCATCCTCCTCATCCTCCACCGGGCACAAATCAACTCCAAATGCCTCTTTGTTCAAATCACCTCTCTGGGATTTGTTCAATGCAAACCCCTCTGCCCACTTGGCTCGTCGAAAGCTCAGTGTTCAGCCGAGCTTCGCCCAAAGACTTTTGCTCAAATCTGTAAACTCTTTGAGCAAACCTGGTCCCAATTTCAAGCTGGTTTGAACTCAATTTGAGCAGATTTATAGTTCAGCATTAAAAAACAACAACAACAACAACTGCTCTTTAAAACGGCAATTTCGACCATAATTTATGTGAGGCCAGATGGAACTTCGTGTTTTCAATTAAGTTTCAGCTGGATTTTGTAATTTTAGCTTTTTGTTCAAGCAGAGAGTTGGAGCAAAATATAGAAGAAGGAATGGAAAGCAGCAATTAATTCACATGAAACGTAACAGGAGGGTAGGTATATAAAAGTCTCGCAACAGAGCGGTGTCCTTCCACGTATATCTGAATGAAAGACAACAGTGGAAGTGTCGCTTTGAGCTTGTCCCTTTATTGCTTGGCCAGGATTTCTTTCCACGCACCAGACTGGACTTTGTAGCCTCCTCGGATCAAGCGTGCGATACGCAACACCGCAGTCCAAGGCATTTTGACTCCGTCTTCCAGCTACTTTCCTTGAGATCCTTGAGTATTTTAATAGCCGGGATTAGATCACAGTAAAAGCTGAACCTTTGACATTTCTTCCTAGCAAGTAACTCACAAATTGACGATAATATTTGACTGTGCCCAGTGGAGACCAAATCAATACTTGAAAAACTCACTTCTCCACGAGGTACCAAGGCTGGGTATTTTGTTTTTACAGGGAGAATATCTGGAGCCTTTTAATGGATTAAAAATAAGTGGCAGTTGATCATTTGTTTACGAGACAGAAAAGGCTTCAAAGATACACAAGCGGATTAAGCAGAAGCGTTCAGATGATTCACAAGCTGATACAGGCCACCAGTCAGGAAGCGTCTCAAATGACTTGCTCTTTTGTGCCTGCATCAAAGCAGCAGCGGATGACTGGCAGCCTCCCTTCTGGCCGGCCGCCTGCGGGGACCGAGGTGGCACAGAGGCGCTGCGAGGAGCATGGGCTGGCGAGAAAGAAGTGAATTTGCCTCCTTCTTCACCCTGGTGCAGCGTATCTGCTGTTTGTACGAGAAGCTCATGCTCAAGTTTTATAGGTATAAACTTCTCCTCCCATTGTTTTTCTTCCCCGTTTCTTCTTTCATCATTTTTCTCAGCCCTGCTTTATCCTTTCGGGCAAGAGGAAGTCATGTGAATGTAAAAAGCTGCAGCTTGACCTACAGTTCCCTCTTCATCCTGACCTTATGGCTGGGGCTCGTGTGCCAAGAAATGCCAGCCCAGAGGGCACAGTAGGGTGCAGCTGAGGGTCATCTTCAGGGAGTTGGATTTATAGCCCACTTAACACACTGAGGAGAACATCACTGAAAGAACCGGGTTGTGGATGAAGCCTTGGGCTGATTGATTTGGGAGAAAGTTTAGTGATGGGCTGGAGAAGAAAATTATCTTTGTTGGAAAAGTGCTGCCAGCAGTCCTAAATCCACAATGGCTCTTCCTTCCTTCCTTCCTTCCTTCNCTTCCATCCTCCCTTCCATCCTCCCTTCCATCCATCCTCCCTCCCTCCCTTATTCAGAAGCTTCTAGGGGGAAAGGGAGCTTTCTACAACCTCAGGCCTCCAAAGCTGGGCATAGATGACCAATGGTAAAAATGTGGGATGATTGCTAATTGCTGCTAATCAGGAGCAATGCCAGCGTTGGTGACCCAAGCCGGCTGTGGCTGAGGGAGTGGGTTCTCTGCTGGCTGAGGGACACCTCCTGGTTCATTCAGCTGAGCTTCTTGGAGTTCACATTCCCCACACTGAAGGAGGTCAAACTTTTGCTCAAAGGCTGCCAAGAAAAAGTTGGACCACAGGGTAAGAGGCACAGAAAGCTCGCTAGAGGGGATTTGTGTGGCTTTGGGGTCTGATTCTGGAGGCCAAGGATTAAGCCAATTGATCTTTGCAAGAAAAAGGCTGCAGGAGATGAAGCCCATCTGCATTAATTCAAGGCAGATACACAAGCAGCAGCCACATGCACCATGTGGCAGCAAGAACCTCCAGACTTCCCAGTAAAGGATGGAGATTTAAATGAGTACACTGTGAAATTAGCTAGGAAAACTCCACACAAAGGGAGGAGAGAGATTGCATATACAGCGTGTGAGATCATTATATTAGAGACTTTCAGCACCGTTTCATAAGGAGACACTGAGAAAGACTTTACAAGAGACTAAAAAAAATCCAGCACCTCTTAACATCCTGCACTTTTAACCAAAGGCTTAACTTGCACAGAGAGCAATGCTTTTCATATTTAAATCCCATCAGCACGATGGCGGGCCAGGAGGAAATATATCCAGGCTTTGGAACCCAGCTATGAAGGGAGAACATATAAAAATGGGGTCAGCTGGGAAAAGAAGCTGGCAGAAACCCCGGTGCGGCCACCAGGTCACTTTCTGGTTTTGAAAGGCAGTAAGTTGCTCTGTTTTACCGAGTCTCCTTCATCCTAACGTGGATCTGGTGCACCAGGTGCTCTGCGGAAGAGCTGCTCCTCCACCTGCCATTAGAAGGAGAGACCTGTGCCCAAGATCCCTGTGCTTAACAAAGGTTTGGAGCCATAATGGTGATAGAAGTTTGTGTAGGTCCATGACTATTCCCTCCTGCATCAGCCAAAGTGATTTCTGCACCAGAGCAAATGAGGGCGACTGTGGTTCCCTGAGCTACCTCTGACTGTCAGCACCTCTTCCTCCTTCAGCCTCCCACCCTGGTGATGGTGCTGATGCAAACCCAGCACCAGGGCTGGCAGGTTCCTCGCTTAGTGATCCCTCTGCCAAGCACTCCAGCCCTTCTCCTTTTGGTTTCGTGCTTACAATGTGCTCTCCTATATTTTGGCACTCGGGTACACGGGCAGCTTCCAGCTACTGTAGCTGATACCACTTTCATTTGCTGCCAGAGAAAACTCTCAGCCCACAGCTCTGACCAACCACCAGGCTTGCAGCTTCCTGGCTCTCAGAGGTCTTTCGAAAAGGCTCTTTCTTTGGAGTTTGGTGAAACCACTGGCTTTGGTGAGATGTTCTGTTTCAATTTGGATCTAGGATATCGCTTCAAGTGAGCATGACTTTTCTTGCTTGCTCTTCTTCTTTAGCAAGAAAGAAGTGCTCCTTGCTTTGCCCACACAGAGACTAAGAGACACCTTCCCTCCCCACCCAGGGTGGCCATCCAGGAGGGGCTGCTGGCTCACAGCAGGGTGCAGTCAAGGGTCAGATGGGGAACCTGTCTCTATTATGTCTCAAAAGTTTACCTTTCCTAACAAAGCTAAAAAGATGGCACCTTAATTAGATGGGAATAGTACATCAAGCTCATTAACTAATTACGAGGGAAAGTCCCTGCAGCAGATGCCTGGATTGCCTAAAGTACTGCTTACTCATAACTACTAACTTTGAAAAAGGATTCTGCTGTTAAAGCATTATTTGGTTCCAAAAGCACAACAAAGTCATTAATTTTTTATCATGTCTATCCAAACTAACCCCTTTACAGCTTTTATATGCATCTGTGTAAGATCGGGGGGGTAGGAGCATGGGAACACATTCTTACAGCTTCCTTGGACCATTCACAAATGGCACCAATTGCCTTTCGAGAGACCGTCCAGTACTTGACACCCATGGTCTGCGCTTCAACTGGTGCCTCTACAGTTCTATCAGGAGCAAAATGTTAAATGATCTGAAGGATCAGGCTGAAGCACAAAGTTATGAAACAGCCAAGAATAAACTCAGCCAATAACCTCCCTATCATCAGCAGGAGGTCTTCCCTCTTTCTTTTCTAGAGGGTGCTGATAAAGTGGGAGAATGAGATGAATCTTTTGGCTACTCCTCATTGCACCAGATAAGTACTTGAACTAGAAGTATTTACACCACTGAGCACCTCTTGTTGCTTCTGAACTAGTTGGCGAGGCGCAGTTGTAATATTAGGGCCTGCCTGGAGATATTTGTCTGCAAGGACTGAGACTTAAGGTTCATTTGATGTAGCCCACTCAATGGTCAGGCCATGAAAACAGCTGTTGATCATCCAGAAACCTTTGCCAGGATCAAACAGCCTGTACCAGCCCAAATTTCCCAAAGCCTGAGGGACCTTGAATTCTCCATCAGGAGCAGCAGCCTGAGCTCATCCATGCCTCCTAGCTTCATCCCTTGAGAAAGAGGCAACAGCCTCCACCATCACCCCTACATAGGAGAGCTCTTCAGAGGTTTCTTCCCTCAGCTACAGGCAGCAAACCCTAAATATTTTTTTCTCCTTCCCTCTCGAGGCTGAAGGAATGCCTTAAAACGTTTCTAATTGTGCAATCCCAGCTGTCATATGACCTCAGCGAGAGAAAATGGCCAAATTCAGAAGGAAACTTCTTAAACCCATCATTAGCTTGCACCCCCCCCCTTTTAAATAAACAAACAAACAAATGAGAACTTGCAGAGCCCATACGGGTGTTGTTGTTGTTTTCCTTTCCCTAGAAAGCCTGAGGAATTGCACGGTCAGGGAACTTCAGCTATTCGAAGATGCTGTGAAACCCACACCACCAGCTAACAATCCATCCCTCTGCTTACGGGAGCGTTATCAATAAGGAAAGTCATAAATCGCCCGCTGAACAGGAACTCAAAGACCAAAGTCATGTAACTCAAACAGGCTCAAAGCAAAAGAGTCCCTTTAGTGTGAGGGTGGTCTGTGTAAAGTTAGGAGACACCTGCTAGCAAGTCCTGAGACACTAGCATCTGTGTAAACTTGCCCCCTCCCTGCGCCCACAGCCCTTATAAGGTGTTGAATGAAGCAGTTTCATGAAAAAGGCTCTGTCTGGGGCAGTTCTAAGGCTTACACACACCTAAGTAAAACAGAGCTAGCGCTGTGCAGTCCTGGGATGGATTACCAGGAACCACAGGGAGGTCTATTAATTATTGTGACAAGCTGATCTGCCGAGTGACTGGTGGCTTGAGTTGCCTGTGGAGGGGCGGGTGAGCATGTGATAACAGCCCTTTCTGTGCGAGGGGTTCGGGAGAGCACAGTAAAGTCGAGAGGATCTGAGGAAACCAGAGCAGGAGGTGGGAACCCGAAGCTGAACGAGCATCTCCACCTGGGGCTGAGAGCTGAGACCTAGCGGGGTCGGTCCTGGCCTCCTGTGCATCCCTGGACCAGGAGTGACACCCCTGGCCTCACTGCAGCATCTCCCAGCCAAGGCACCCTGGCAAGGGAAAGCAAATCCTGACCATCCCGATCGTGGTCTTTCGCCCTCTCAGATCAGCCGCGAGCTTGTTTGAACACTGATTTATTTTTAATTGGAAAGCACAAGCTAAACAGTGAAACCTTTACATACGAGGCCATCACACTTTCTTATGAATTAAACAGTGGAAACATTTTTAGCACTGCTGAAGCTGAAATCTGGAAATACCAGTATTTCACCAAAGCAGCGTTTTAATATTCTGAAGTGTCGTACGTATGACTCTGAAGTTTCTAGCTGTAGGTGAAATCTTCTCATCATCAGCTCTCAATATAATATGCGCTTATCTTAAAGGACATTTACTTTCCTGCGCTTATCGGCTGTATTTGAATTGTCAAATGACACTTTGCTGAAATTATTAAAACCTAGAGGTCACAGAGAACCCGACTTGAAAGCGGGAACACACATTCTTTCGTCTGAGCAAAAGTGCATATTTGGAATTTTAAATGCAGATTTCTTTTTTTTTTTTTTTTGGAGGAAGAATCACTTTTCTGCCAGTCAAGTACAGACGGAGCATTTGAAAGAAGGTTCTGCTTTAATTTTTGACAAGTGCTGTGAGCAGATACTCTGCTGTCAGAGAGAAGGGATGGAGCAGAACCCCGATTGCAACAGGGAGCCAGGGAGCCTGAGGCGGGGAGCGGGGCCCTCACACAACGCTCTCTGCTTATGTTCCTGGTCAGGGTTTTACAGCAGGTCCCCCCAGCTCCCCAGAGCAGATTGTAGGTGACCTGGCAGCCTGGTCCCTCAGGGAGGGCAGTGAGGAGGGGAAGGGCTGTGCTGGGAGCCTTCACCCAGCGGCTCTGCGACCTCTGGCTCTCGTCCTAAGCCCCAGCAGGGAACCAGGCTCCAGCTGCTCTGATACCCACCCAGCTCAGGCTGAAGAAAGGCAGGCGATGTCTGGCTTATATACTCTGACTGCAGGAATGTTTTCTTTCCGAGGGATAAGGCTTATCAGTTCCCCTTGTTCATGCTTCCTTTTAGGGTGTACAGAGAATGGATAGGAAGGGGAAAGTAAAGATGTTCAGCGCCTCTCTCAAAACCCACCTCACATGACATTCGCAGATTAGCCGTAACCTTCCTGTTCCGCGGCGGCCGCAGTGCATCCCAGGACATGCCTGGCTGCGGGATCAGGCTGTGCCAAAAACGTTCAGGCAAGGAGCTGTGAGCCAGCCAGCTCGAAAGAGATGAGAGGCAACCTTGCTGGTGCCTCTGAGTGCATGTTAGATTGCAGCATGGGGAGCAAACCCTGCCTGAGCAGAGCACAAAGGTGAAAACAAAAGCCCCAGGGCCTGCAAGTGCCACTTTCTCTAAAGAAATATTGTCCCAACCCCAGCATTTGAAGGCAAGAACCAACAATGTAGAGGTCACTCGTAAGAAGAGNGGTGGATGAGGCGCTGAGGGAGAAGGTTTAGTGTTTGATAGGAACGGTTGGACTCGATGATCCAGTGGTTCTCTTCCAACCTCATTGTTCTCTGATTCTATGATTATAAGAGGGGATGAAGGAAACCTTCGCATAGTGGCAGAGCAGAGCTAGGAAGACATTTCCTACCATGTGGCCCTTCCCTTTCCCTCCTTCCCTCTGCTACACATATAAATGTGGTTTGAGGAATACAGACTCCAACCCTACCCTGTTCCAGCCGGTAACAGAAGGCAGTGACATTATCACTGCTATGCCATGCGCACCCACAAATATACACCGCTTTCCAACTTAGGCTGAAATGCAGGTTGTTCACCTCTTCTCACGTATTTCACCTATGGTGACCTGGATTATTTTGCATGGATGTGCTCACAATCACCCCTTCATTTAGCTGTGAATCTGGGCCCTTCTTCTCTAACACAACGCAACCTGCCTTAACCGTGACACGCTTCATCCTGGTGCCTTCCCCGCGAGCTGGCACTGCCTGCCAGCTTCTCACCCTCCTCGCAATCAGCAAAGCCTGCTCCTCAGCTCTGTTTTCGTGCCTCCTGGAGAGCTCCTCGGTGCTGATCTGAAGTTTGGATGCAGTGTTGTTTTTATATATAAATGACATTATGACAAATGATGAAGGATTAAATTACACTTCAATCAAATCAAGCCAAACCAGTAGGGATCGAGGTCCCAGTGGAAAGTATACATGGAGTTCCTCAGCTTCCTGATTTGAATGACTTTGTTCTTCTTCCAGAGAAGGGGGGGAGGAAGGGATGAAGGAGAAGAGAGGGGAAAGGGAGAGGAGGGGGGAATTTGGCCTAAAATGAAACATTTTCCTTTTAAGTTGAACATTTGAAAATGGCTGGGAGGAAAGAACTGAAACACTGTAATGGCTGATACTGAAGAACAGCCTGGGACTTTTGCTTTTTGAGAACAGAAGCCAGGGAGAGAGCTGTGGTGTGAAAAAGGCAATGCTGCGTGCCTTGAAGGGGAAGGTGTTTGCAGCAGCCCATCTCCTGCAGACACTGAAAACCCCCTGCAAGGCACTAACCCAATTAGCTTTGCGAAGAGCTGCACTGTGAAAAGGCAAAGGCACTGACACTGGTTTTGGTAAAGGCTAAAGACAGCTTCAGTCTGCCTTGCACTCCTATCAGTTGCTTTGTTATCTTTGTGTTACCAGATCTTGCAAAGGGTGGTTCAAGAGCCTTTAGCTCTGCATCTCTGTCCAGCTAGAAAGGCTCTCTTGGCATCGCGCTGTTTTGAACACGGAAGCATTTCTAAATGCTACAGAAATAGTCGTTCCATGAATGAACCTGCCTGTAGCAGGGAGGTGGATAGACAGACAGACAGATGAGGAGGCAGATGCTGTGCTCTGGTATCCGCATCAGGGACTTTGCTCGAGAGGCTGTATTATATACTACTCACTGTGTTCTGATTTCTGGGTGCAAATCTTTGGTACTGTGCCCAATCAATCCCATCACTGAAAGTCCAAACAAGTGAAGCAGAATACATCAGAGTCTCCTTTGGCTTGACAGCTGCCTCTGAGAGAAAACCCATCAAGTTGACTTCACTGTGATGCGCTTCATCCTCCTGAAATGATGTCTGTCTGATGAGCTTGGATGAACTCAAAACCCTCCTGGCACATGAGGCCAACGTTTCAGAAAACGTTTCTTAAAACTTTGGCACTATGTCTGCATGGGACTCAAACGCTGTCTGAGCCTGAGGAGGTAGAAGACCTTTTCCCACCTCCTCATTTGGGTTAGTGTTTGATAGGAATGGTTGGAATTGATGATCCAGTGGGTCTCTTCCAACCTGGTGATTCTATGATTCTATGATTCTATGATTTGATTATTACTGTCCTCAAAACAACATGCACCACCAGCACGTGGTCACTGCAGGGAATCCATTAATCTGCAGAAGGAGGGATGGACAAGCTCCTCCCTCTTTCCAGGGCAGCTTAAATTATCCTGGTCATAAGATGCGTGTCAGTCATGTGTGCACCTGCTAGAAGACCCTCTTCCATTTCAGAAATGAAATTTTGGTCTTGCCAAAATGAAGGGCAAAAGGACATTCCAGCGGGGATAGAATCTCACTCTCGGTGCATGGTAAAGCCACTTGACTGAAAACAGAATGAAGCTTACAAAGCCCACACACACGTGCCCACGTATCTATACATGTGCTCAGGCACACGCTCCAGCCTGCGGCTCAACAGGATGAAAAGCTGAACACCACCTCTTTCTGATAGTCCCTTTTGCTCTGAATTTTCTCACTGTAGTAATAGGCTTTGCAAAGTATTTTAAAGAATAACTTAAGCGATAAGTCCCAGGACACCATTTGTTACCTATGGTGAACGTCCAATCTGTTCATATTACATCTCAGCTTTCTGACACAGAAATCAAGGAGAAGACTTGCAGAAATCAAGATCCAAATTGGTTCAGCCTCTGAGGATAATAAAGACTTAGAAATATGTATAAATTTAAGTGGTTTTGAATAAGGACAGCATTTCAAAAAGCGGCTGAATTGTTACTTTGAAATAAGCCATTATTTTCTGCTTTTTTAAATTCCCGTCTTTAATAGGGCATGAGATCCAGACTGCCAAGAACCAGGGAGAGGTTTTGATGCAAATGAAAAGCAGCATAAGAAGTGCAAGTATCCCATAATAGAGCCCACAACAAATCGCCAGCTACCAGACCTGCCTGGGATGTTCAGGGGTCCATCCAGACCAGATGAGAGCAGGAGGTTTTAGTGGCCTCGTCCTCACAAGTGCTGACCTTATGATTCACCTTGTTTCTTCTGGTGAGATCTTGGGGCTCACACCACAGCCCTTTATTCAAATGTCTCTAGCCAAAAGGTGTGGAAGGTCGAACTTGGAGTCAGACCCAGACACACAACCCAGGCAGATGTTGTCATGGCAAGAAGGGATGGGGGAGCACTCAAGAAGTCACCTTGAACTGTTTTGCTGATCCTGTCCCTGTCCAATGTCTCATTAAAAATTCTGTGTTTACTGGAATTTATGGAAGAAAGACTTTTTCTCTCACGGTGCTGTGCCTGGAGCAAAAACGTCTGTTAAGGAAGCATTGCAGTAGTAAGTCATGCGCCCTTGAATGAGTTCAGGATCTTCATACGTGAGATCCTCCATGGATACCCACTCCTGGCACCGATCCTTTGCAAACCTTTTTGTGGTGGACAAGGAGAGACAGACACATTTTTTTGTCTGTGGTGCAGCTGGAGAAGGCAGGAGCAGGACAGCAGGTCCTCTCCTTCTCCATGCAGAGAGAAGCGGAGCAGCCTGGTGCCTCCTTCTGTCCCAGGCATAGCAGAGGTCGTCTTTGGTTGTGGGGACACGTCTCTCCTGACCTGGGAAGGCAGGGTCTGTTTTGCCAAGAACACAAAGAACCTGGAAAGGTGGGAATGAGACGGCAAGTGGGGGATGAAGGCACCTCCAGCAGAGGATGAAGCCACCCCACATGCTCCAGGGCTGCCCCACAGCACACGTGTGGAAGGAAGGTGGGATGCGGGGAGGACACCTGCTGCAGCAGAGCACAGCGTAACAGGAGAGCATCCACAGAGCAAAAATGGGAGCTGGCTTTTCACAAAAAGCCCTATCAGCTGTCCTTGAGCAAACAAACAGCCCTCGTCCCAACTTTTTCAAAGGTTACTCAGAAAATAAAAGGGCCACAGGATCGGAGGGATCAACCTAAGTCATGTACATCTATTTAACAAGAAAACTCATTGATAAGCAAACCACCTGATGCTTGCACAGCAGAAAAGAAAACACCTGGTTCTGCCTGTGGGTTGATAAGCCAATATCTTTAATCTTTTTTTTTTTTCTCTTGATGACTGAAGTACACACTCTGTGCGGCCCTATGCTCCAGCCACATTGGTAATAGTAACAAAGCTTTGATGTCCCCCTCATTCAACAGAATGTTGTTTAGTTCAAAGCGAAGAACAGAGGCAATTCTTTGCTTTTAAATTATTAGCTCCCTAAGTCTTCTGTAATGATATAGTTTGACTGAAGTGTGCAGTTTATTAACTACATAAAGACGATATTATTAGAGCGGAGAAAGGCAGCCGAAAGTTTTGCCTTTCAGCTCAGCAGCAGGGGTTTTTGATACTTTGATCTCAATCAATGCTAAATGTCTTTGTGAGATAGAGGGAGCAGCAGAAATTACCTTTGGCACCATGAGTACATCAATTATTTAGTTCTTTTTCTTATAAATTAAAGTGTTCTTCAACTTTTACCCCAATTTTTCCTTATTCCCTTTTTTTTTTTCTTTCCCTTCAGTTGATTGGGGGGGGGAAAAAAGCTGACTGGAAGAACTCTGGCTGTGAACATTAATAAAAATCCCACTGACCTTCCCCAGCCCTGGCCTGGAAGGGTCTTCTCTAGGGTGAAAAGATAGACTCATGCGAGCAACAACAACAAAAAGGTAGCTTGGGGTAATGAGCTGTTTAACCAAATGACTGCAGAGGTTGTTATTGCAAATTTGCCTACGTGTGGCCTAATTTCTTTTTATTTTTTGTGTGTTTTTTTCCAGCATGGCTAGCATGAATGCAGCTGGAAAAATGGGACACCTGATGGAAACTAAAGGATTGCTCGAAGCGGGATCTGAAGTGTTGGTGTTTATTAAAGTTCCTTCCATTGCTCCTAGTAAATGCAACAGGGAAAGTTTAGGAGCAAGAATGACACAGCCCAGTGTCAGGTAACAAGGAAAATAAACTCAGGTCTCCTAAGGCTTAAAGCAGAGCTTGTAAAGAGCCAGACTGCTGTACCTGGAGCTGCAGCAGGTGCTCACACACTATGCGTTGGATGCACTAGCTCTCATTAAATGCACTGGAAACAGGTAATCCTGCCCACGTAGACTCTGTCCTACCCATACGGAAGTTGCATCCAGCCTCAAGTTAGTCGCCTAGAGACAACAGAAGAATAAGCCGTTTCCAAAGCCGAATCATTCCGTCCTAAGAGGTGTGACTGACTCCTTCCCTGGGGACAGAGGGAACCCAGCTTGATGGGGCTAGAGGTGAGGGAGGAAGATACAGCTCAACGCTTCTGCTGGATCCAACAATTAGATAGCATTTCAAGGGAATTTGTGCTCTTTTAATACTCCAGGGAAGAGACAAGGCTGTCAGCCAGAGAGCAGAGGGAAGGGAAGAGGGTATTCCTGCAGTTTTGGAGACAGAAATTGGTGGCTGGGCCTCAGCGCTGTGGTGTACCCAGAGTGTGTTAGAAACCACTGGAACCAGAACTCAGCTGGGAACACGAGCAGCAGGACCACAGAGGAGCTAACTTACACCAAGTGTGAGCCCGATGCAGCTCGAGGATTTAAAATACCATCCTTCGGCCAGAGGAATGTTTTGTGAGGGAGAAATAAAAGAGGTCTTTGCAGAAATGTTGAAGCATGAACTATGGGAACTTCGATATATTTATATGTAGAACATGTTGGAGAACAACATAATTCTGTTTTCATGGTGATCAAAGTTTTGCAAGAAGGAGGACTTGAGAGAGTGTGCTAAGCTGCTATGGCAACATGAATTTTAAGAAGTAAACTGACTTGCAAGAGCTTATCTTTTCCTCTGTAGTGTGGTGCAGAACAAACCCGGGAACCTCTATCCTAAAAGGCATCCTGTGAGGTGCTCACCTCTGCTTCTGGGCCAAGCGTATTGCAAAATGCATAAAACATCCCTTGAGGCAAGGGGAAAAACTCTCCTAATGACTGGGTTTCTTCCTGCTCCTACACCCCAAAAAGCCAAGTCATGGTGACCCTTTCACAATACATTTATCATAATTCAGATGTTGGGGTGAATGCACCCACGAACCACTTCAGTTCGGCTGACGTCCTATTCTGGGACCTGAGTGGGATGTGACACAACGCAGCCCCTGCAGAGAGGTGAATTCCACCCACGGAGCAGCGTTTCCAAGAGCATCGTGACGTGGGCTCGTAAAGGCGGCGGTGTCAGGAATGTTCCTGATGGTTCCTTTCACAAGGGGATGCTGTGAAGAGCTGTCGTGCTCTGAGTCAGCTGTTGTGCCCCGGCTGGCATTTCAGGCAGGAAGAGCCCGCTCGCAGAGCTATCCCAACCACGCCGCCTGCCAAAACCACACTGGGAATCTCATGGGAACAAGCCCTCTCCTGAGCCAGCTGGTACTTCCTGCTCCTGAGGCCTCATCCTGCTGGATGCTGAGCATTCTTTGTTCCATTTTTAAATTAACAAGACTTGAACCACGCACAGACTTCACAGAAGAAAAGAGGCCCTCCGTGGTTTTGGCACTTTGGCTGTATGTCCCAGCTGGAGAGGAGAGGAGAGAGTGGAACGTTATTCTTGTAGGGAGATGTGAGAGATGTTGACCGCCTGGAATCCGGACGTTTTAATCAGGTTCACCAAGCTGGCTGTGCCCCACACACTCCTCTCCTTCCACCTCAGTCCTGCAGCACAACCACAGAGCAGCCCCAGGCCGCAGCTCAGCAGCCCAGCGCAGCTCACCCCAAAGCCCAGGCCCCAGCATCCACCTCCTACCATCAGTAAGAGGCTGAGGGTCATGAGCATGGGACACCCTCCCATCCCATCCCAACAGTGTCCCCTTGAGGTTGGTGGTTGAGGCAGCTTGGGAAGAGCCTTCACAAAGGTTTAGGGGGAACCCCAGAAGCTGCTCTTGCTTTTCAGGTTTGGCCCATTGCTGCAGAGACAGCTCGCAAGCCAACCCAGCAGCCCTGGGTCAGCTGGAGCCTGAGCAAAGGATGTTGGAGGAACCCACCCTGACATGGGGTGTGGGGCCAGAGAACCTTGTAGAACTGCACGGCTCATTGAGCATCTTCCTTCCATGATCATTCAAACGGTACCAAAAGTCTGACCACTGCAGCCCCTCCTGCAGCTCACCAGCTCAGATCTGGAGCTCAAGGAGCTCTCCCACCAGCTTCAAACCAGAGCAGGGCACAGCCACTGCGTAAGCCTGTGACAGCCGCGAGCCCCCGCAGCCGTGGGAGGTAGGAGAGCAGAGCTGCTGCTGCGAGGGCACTGGGCTTCCTCACTGCTGCAAGAGACTCCTTTCTTCTGTCAGCCAAGCAGCAGGGAGTTTTCTGAGAAACTGCCCACAGGGAGCGATCAGTTTTTCCAGTCATTAACCTTACACATCCCTCACATTATCAGAATACCTTGGATGTCTAAGTTGTTGCAGCGAGCTAATTCTTCCAGGTGACTCCAGGCAGCATTAAATGGGCTCCTGCACAGCGAGGGGATTTGAACTGCAAGAGCTGAAAGCGCTCCCGACTCCGGCACGTCAGGCCTCCAGCGGGGTGAGATCCTCAGATGTCACCGTGCGAGCGCAGCGCGGTGGCAGGAGGGATCTGGGGCCTCCAGAGCACGAGCTCCTGGGGAGTCTGCAGGTGATAGGAAGAAGGAAAGAAAGCAAAGAACAGGCTCGAGATGCATGACATGGGGGCCTGACCCCACAGGGGAAAAAAGTCCTCAAGTTGAAAGTTATTGGGGAAAAAGAGCGGTGGCCTGAATGGATAAATGTTTGGAACCCCCAGTGCTGGCCACTGGGACATTTCTGCCTGGAGGTAATTGCATCAGGGTGTCCAAGCCCTGACTGACTGACGGTGCAGTCAGTTTTGGATCCTGAAGTCCTTCCTCTGGTTTAGAAGATAAGCACGAGGCCAAGGAACAATATAATTCCTCAGCAAATATGGAGAAATCTCCGCAGTCCATCCCCTAAGGGGCAGAACAGGGCACCAGAGAGCATGAGCTTTCCATCCCCCAGGTGTGCACCGTGTGAGAGCCAGCACAGCCACAACCTGGTCTCCACTCAGCAGCAGAAAGGCTGTGTCTGGAGACGAAACACTGACAGCCCCAGGCCACTGGAATTAAACCCACTGGTATTTCTACAGCTATTTCCCTCTGTGTCTGCACAAGAGGAACCCCGAATCATTGAGAGAAATCTTAGTAGCACGATAGCTCTTATAACATGATCATATTAAATATAGTATTATTAACTCTTATACATCACAATGTCTTCCAGACGTGTTTCCTGGATTATGCATCACCAGTGTCCCGTCAGAAGCAGCTGAGTAATAATATTAACAAAAATAATCACAGAAGACACTGCATTTGTCTCTCATGCCCACCATTAGTGGCTGCCAGAGCAGAATCAAATCCTCCTGGCAAAGCAAAGCCAGCAAGAGCAAGCGTGTATTGGCACAAGAGGAGCCTCACGGGCAGTGTGGGGCAGCACCCTCCTGCTCGACCTTTGCTTTGGGGTGGTGCGTCTTTCTGCTCCAGTGGGAAAGAGTCTTTGGAAACACGAATAGCCTCTTGATTTTCCCCACCTGTCCTATGATGAGAAGTGTCGTCCCAGACCTACGGGAAACAGGGACCACTGAGTATGTGTGAGGAGAAATTTTAAATCCCATAGTAGAAGTCTGCAGGATGAGCCACACCAGCCACACAGGCAAAGCTCCTTTTACATTAGAAATACAAACCAGATATATCAAAAGTCACATGTCATGAGGTCAAATTACAGACTAACAACCCACATCACACACGTCACGGAAACCCCTCCCCACCTGACCCAAAAACCCCATCTTCAAATGGTTTTGACATAAGGAAAGCAATGTTCTCTTGATAACAACACAGTTAAAGACTGTGGCAAAGCATCAGTCTCGTTTCAGAGAGGCACAAAACAGAGATTTCTCTGGGACCTTCCCAGGTGTTGCTGTGATGCAGTTCAAGCCCTGGTTTCAAAACCCAGCAGTGAGAGGCCACAAAAGGGAAATTGGAGCTAATGCCGCCGTGCCCCGGAGCCTTTGCTTTTCTGCACCACTTGCTCTTTGGGATCACTTTTGATTTGGGTTAAGGAACGATGCTGTGTCATACAGTACACAGCTTCTCATGAGGGGTTTACTTTATTTTCCCCAGCAATCAGCTGCCTCTTAATGAACTTCCTTTAAAATCAAAAAAGGTCATTATTAATAATAAGAGATGGACCCAAGCTGGGGACACAAACACGCCCAAATCTTCCTATTAAAGTCTGAGTCCTACTCTGAAAAATGCCTGCGAGCTCTGCTCCAGCTGTGTTGTGTACAGTGTGCTGACACCTCATGGCCAAGCAAGTAATTCAGATAAGACACCATTTCCCAGGATATATGTACACACAGAAATTCTCCATCTGCTATAAGGCAAGGAACGAAGTTCATTTATCAAGAAGTTTGTACTGAATAGATCTGAAAATACCAAAGACAGGAAAGAAAACCAGTCCAGAAATGCTTCAGATTCTTGAATCACTAACAGATGGGGGTGACAAGGTCCGTTATTCATCGCCGTGGTAGTCTGAGCTCCCCTGATGCTGAAGGATGGCTCTAACACGCTTCTTCAACAGCATATACTGAGCCAGATGGGGCACAACTCATAGTCTCAGGCCTGGAAAGAGTCTGGAAAGGGTCCACATCTGGGCTGCTTGTTACCCAGCTCTCCCCTCTTCCATGGGGTTCTCCCAAGGGCAGATCACCTCTTTTGCAGAGTCCTTACAAGCTCGGTGGTGGTTGTCCTCTCCCTTCTCTGAGTCTACGGGGCAGGTTCGGCTCTCCAAAGGACCATCCATTTTTATTTGGAAGAAGCTGGGTTGCGAAATAAAAACTCATCGCGCGTACAGCACTTTTTGATGTGCTCTCCGAGACGGCGAGCGTGCAGCATGGAGCCTGGCTTTGAGCTTTCCACTGTTCAAACCCCAAATCCCAAAGCAAAACTCCTGGGCACAAGCTCGCCGAGATGGAAAACAATTGAAACGTGCACTCCCACCCCTCTGAAGCAAAACTGTGGTGTGATACGGCTCCAGCACAGCCAGAGCGGGGAGCCAGGTGGAGAAGGAGCCCTCAGATTCGTGCTTTAGAATTTATAATGTGGACTCATCCACTTGGTCAGCAGCAGAGGTGGATTAAAGGAGACAGAGGACACATTACTCTTAGTGAGGGACGTGGCCAGGATTTGGTTTCAACAGCGACAGCCTCTCCAGGGAAAAAAATCCCCAATTTTACACATCCTGCTCCAGAATTACAAACATTTTGTAACCTTCCCTCAAGATTTCTCCTCCCTTGTTGCTTCCGGGTCTCCTCTGGCTTTCAAATCATTAAATGAAACCTGAACCAGTGCTGGAGAACAAACATAAATATACGACTGCTTTCCCAAATCAGGGAAATCAGGTAGTTGGAGAGAGCAATGAGGTCTCCCCTCAGCCTCCTCTTCTCCAGGCTAAACACCCCCAGCTCTCTCAGCCGTTCCTCATAGGGCCTGTTCTCCAGCCCCCTCACCAGCTTTGTTTCTCTTCTCTGGACTCACCCCAGAGCCTCAATATGAGGCACAAAGCCTGCTTTGATGGGCTCGGCTGATACTACTTCAATCTCTGCCCAATTACAAACCCAAATGGTCTGGGAGGAGACCCCTTCATGAGGGCATCCAGGTGCCCGCCTGGTGCTTACCTGCTCACCTCCTTGGTGTCTGTCTGGAGCTGCTGCTCACGCTCCCCCAGCGGCTGCACCTTCCCATGTGGCACGGCCGGGCACTTGGGGGAGAGCGTGACAAAGCCAGGGGACGCCCAGCAGCCCCTCTTGAAGAACCGGCCAAAGGAGAGGGCAGCCACGCGAGACCTCGTGCTGCTGGAGAGGAAGGGGCTGGGGCTGGCACCCTCGGGCTCCCGCTCCTTCTTGGTGCCCACGGTGCTGCCGAGGGCCACGCTGATGGGCGAGGGGCAGGCGGTGCTGGGGGGCAGGGCTGGGGGGGCACAGGACGGAGCAGCGGGTGTCGATGGTGGGATGCAGGTGCTGACAGCAGGGCGAGGGGCATGGGCAGCGTGGTGGCACGGCTGCAGGGAGGAAAAGGAGAGACGCTCGGTCAGGCCTGGGGGGTAGCATGCTGGTGGCCGGCTCCCCCAGGATTCCTCAGGAGAAGCCTTCTCCTGCTTCCAGGAGAGATGAGGCTCAGCTAGGAGGCAGCTCACAGCCACCCCAAGCAACCATGTGAGTGTCCCCCTCTCCCCTTCTCTGAGGGAAACCTGAGGTGTCACCATTTGCCCATGGAAAGCAAATGGGTCGTGGGTACCAGTCTCAGCAGGTGTTGATGGATCCAGACCCTGGGGATCCTGTAGAAGATGCCAATTTATCTCAATCCTTACAGGGATCAGCTCCAGGCACAGAGGAGTCTGCTATCCTGAGAATGTGATCTTGGTTCTGGACTGTATAACCATGTCACACCCCAAGCACCAATACGCTGCCTGCTGCTGCAGCCAAAAAATATGATGCTGAGCTCCAAACTCTGCTGACTGATAATATAAGAATCCACATTTTGCGCTGCAGCCCACAGTGTCCCTGGCTGGTGCCACGAAGCCTTCAGCTCAGCTAATGCAGCCCTCAGGATAAGCCCAAGTACAGATTCATCATCATAGGACATGCTGCAATTTGGGATTTCCTGAAGACTTGCTTCCAGCAGAAATGAGATGCAGCTCAAGTGTCCAAAGAGAAGTGCTGAGAGCAGAGGCACACACAGAAAATACATGCACGCATGGCAGAGAGATGAGACAGGGAAGGATGAACACACTGACAAGACAGGGAAGGATGAACTCAATTCTTTTTTCCATTTTCTACATTTATTTTTATTAGACAGATGAATGCATGGAAGTGATGGCCACGAAATGAAATAGCATATTGCTCCAGTTTTCAACAGAAACAATTTCTTGCCTGGCACAAAGTGAAGTTCAGTTTGTACTGTGGTCATACTTTGTACCAGGTGACCTTCCTCCTCAGGCATTGAACAGCAAGGGACCAAGGAACCACTCACTTGGTCGTGCCAGTTTATTCAGCCTACAAGCAAAATGGAACCAGCTTCTGCTGGCAACTGCTGGACTGGTGTTTCACAAGCACAGTGACTCCAGAGCACGCAGAATTAACTCATGACAGCGATGAAAAGCCGAGATGATGAAATATCAGAGAAAGGAATTGGATAGAGAGACTACAAAAAGCAAAACTGCAAACAAAACAGAAGTAGAATCAGAGGGACTGACTGGAACACACAGATTTGTTATTTATTATTTATACTCTGACTTGATCTTCCACATGTTATGACATAGTGGCAATCGAACACGCTCAGTGCTCCGTGTTACACCAACTCTGAGGAGGCTGTAGAGCTCATCACCCAAGTAGCTTTGGACCAACCCTGGCAAGTTCCTGAGTATCCTTCAGTGCTCTTATGACAAGGTAGGTTGATGGTGCTCAGTATCTCGCTTAAAGCCTTGTGGTTTTAAGCAGAACTGAAAAATTTACAGTCTGAGCCTGCTCACCCTTATGACGTTGCCAAATTTGAAGTTGTTTGCATTGGGACTAAGAGCAGAGACATAGCAAACAGACCTTGACATCAGAGCAAAAGGCTCATGCAACTTGGTTTCAATTCCTCTAAGAAGATTTATCACTGTTAGGTTAACAGAGGTCATGAAGATCTGCCTAACTCAGCTGCAAAGTGAAGGAGACTGGCTCTGCGGTGGTACCAGATCAGGCCATGTAGCCATGATTCAGCCCCCGATAACACGTGTAGGGAGGGCAAGGAATGCTGTTCAAAGCTGTTTGGGACACAGCTATGGACAGATTACCTCCCAGTTCACAAGGGGTTGGTGTGCACGCACCCAGGTACCTGAGGGCTCCCACTCCCATCGAGCTTTCTCCACCTCCCATTTCCCATAAAATCATACCAATTGTAAAAGTGGATGAAGACCACAAACTGGAGTGATGAAGTTTCCCAGAACTCAGTGTTTCCCACCCAGTTCCTCTGCTTCCCCTAAATTTTAACAAAGTGAGGAAGCTTTTCTGCGTGGCCCCAGTTCCCTTGACTGGGCTTTGCAGGAATCTTTCCCACTTCTGGTAATCATTGGCCTGGTCCAGACACAGGGGGGTTTCCCAGCAAAGCCTGGAATCTCCCTGAGCTCTTTAGCACTAATTTAGCATTTCAGATTGCCTTATCCTAAACAGCAAAAGAGACAGAGCAAATGAAAAAAAAAATCCACTACTTACAGTTGAAATCAGCTCCTAACACCTCTACCCTGGTTCTTCCTTGCCTCTGGGCTACAAGCTAGTGACAACTAGAACTCCCTCCTGTTAGGTCTTTTTTTCACAACAGAAAATAGAAGGGCAGGAAAAAGACAAGACAAGAGGTAGAAAGGGTTTGATAAAAGAAACACAAAGCTGGGGCTGCATCTCTCAGGCCCTCCTGCAGGCTCCCTGTGCCTGCACACCTAGCGCGTCCTGAGGAGTCCTGGGAGAGAGCTGAGCTTTCCACCAATCATCTCCAACGTGTCAGGGGAAACTTGGGAGGGTCATTTAAATTCAAAGGGTCAACTGAACATTCAGAAACTCTTCCTACTGTTCTCACAATAAGTCTAACAGGTTCTTCTGCCTGTGGCTCGGCTACACTGGCTAGGAGATACAGGATACTTGGAGTGAGGGATGCTCTCCTCTCAGGGGGTGGCCAGCTGCACCCCTTGGGGGGGTCCACATCCCCTCGAGAGGATGGATGCCAGCACGGACGTGCTCTGAGGTGAAGCACCTCACCCTGCTCCCCGCGGGGCTGGCCACCTCTGCTTCAAGGAAGGCTGATTTGAACCCAAAGATCTGGGGTAACAAAACTTTATTCTGCCTTGTGCCATCCCACCTCCTGGAGGAGCAGAAGGCAGGGAAAGGTGGCTGGTACGCCCAACCTCCAGGTGGACTCGGAGCAGCCAGAAGGCATCCCTACTCCAAGGCGTGTGGGGAGCGAGCTGGGGACCTGCCCTCCGAGTCTGGCAGAGCCAGCAGCCTGGCTCCAGCACCACTCCCATGCCTGACGTGCCTGGGAAGTGACAAGTGCTGCTCCAGGAGCCATGGCAACAAGCAGGCTGCTGGCAGAGCCGGCCTGGGAAAGCTAAAGCAGCACTGACACCTTCAGGAAGGGGAGTCGAAGCTCAACGCCAGCCTCAGCTTGTACTTTCCCTGCACTGTGCTCTGCGGGGCTCAGAGCCTACTTGGGAGGTTCCTGCTTGAGCTGGCTCCTGCGATCCAGCTTGCTCATGACCTGCGTGATGTCCACAGTCGTGGCGGCTTCTTTGGCTTTGGCCTCTTCCTCCTGCTGCCTCAGGATGACAGGGCTGGGGCTGGAGCGGAGGTGACGGCGCCCGAATGGGAAACCAGAGCTGGGAGAGAGTGGAAGAAAGAAACGGGGTGTTACCGAGAAGTAGAAAGGTCCCAAAACCTCATCTCTGGTAACGAAACCTGCCAGGAGGGCGAGCTCAGACACAGAGACAGAGGTGCCACTGTCATCTCCACAATATCAAAGTAGTGCAGGTGCAGATGAGCTGGTTTAAAGCAGGACTCGGTGACTCAGTGCCACACATTGACTAAGGAACTGTTAAAGATGTCAAGGCAGTCCTGCTCCTTGTCCTTGCAAGGGACTCCAGGGCCAGGAGATGGCAAGTACATTACCCCTTTTGTTGTGTTTGCACATCTAACACTCAGTGTGAAGCCAAACAAATGCTGTCAGTGCAATTTTTTCTAGTGCTTTCAGTGAGATCAAGATAAGGATCAGTCTGGGTGTTTCTGGTGCCTGCGATAAGCCAAAAAAACACCTGCTGCTTGCTTCAGCAAAGCCGTTACCAGCATTAATCAAAAGAAGAGTTAAACTACCTCTGGATGAAGTACCAGCTCTTTAGTTTAACCAGAAGGCTGAGTACTGAGTGACCAGAACAAGCAGTGACAAACATGAAGGCATTCACCACCATCAACCAGCAGCCACCAGCGACCTTTCGATGGGTGGCTTAGGGAAAATATAACCAAACCCCAAGCAAGTCAGCAGGAGGGGTTTTTCCACTGACTTGAAATGCGTTTTAGATGAAACAACAGTGTGAAAGTCCATGATTCCTCTTTCTTGCTTGCTAAGTTGATGAGTAGAAGAGGAACAGAGAAAGTAGGGCACCACCCCGATCAGCTCTGACCTCGCACGCTCAGCTTTAAGACGCAACTGCAGTTCAAGTGGCCTAAATTTGCTGTACGGCCTTTACCTTGGTTGGGAAAAAGCCATTTCAAGGCTGCCTCTTCTCAGGCCACGTACCTGGTGTCAGCGGTCACTCACAACTAACGTGCTGTTTGTTCCCATGTGGTTGCCTGTCACCTTCCCTTCACCAGAGGGTAAGTGGCTCTGGCCTGAGCAGAGCCCTTGGAGGACACTGCGCTGGCTCTGTGTCACCTCTGGCAGCCAGTGTTCTGTGGGCAGGACTTTTCCCTGTATCTCCCCTTTCAGCAAAGGAGCCACAATTAATTCAGCAATCACAGCCTTTCTAAGCAGACCCAACAGACAAGGCATCAGTCCATTCCGACTGCACACAAGCCTCTTCCAAAGGGCTCACAAATGAACACCACTGCCAGTCTCAAAGCAAGCCATCTCCTCAGTGAAAAATTTTATTTAATTAAGTGAACATCTAAATCACAGTCATTTTGCTGCAACTCAGGCTTTTTCTACCCTTCCTACAAGAAAAACAAACGCCACGATTACATTCAGTTTCACTTGCCTTTTTTTGACGGTCTCTTGTGGCACAACAGCCTTGGACAGCATTTCCTTGTATATTGGAGACTTTAAATAGCGACCGTAGGAGTCCTACTAGGAGCAAAAAAAGAGAAACTGGTAGTTATGGACTGCAAACACCCTTATTAAAATTACCACCAAATACAGCTGCTCAGGAGCCAGGGAGGCTGGGAACTGGTTAATCTTCCTCAGCAACCCAGGGGACTTTGCATCTTTCAGGCAAATGTAGCTATTTAAACCAATACCCTTTCATCTTGGTGTAAAATTCCCACGGTTTTCCATCTCACAATAAACCTTCCCAGGTAAGATACAGACCAAAACTCTGAGCCAAGCTTAGCCCAGGCCCGGGGTGACTCACAGTCACTGCAGGGTGAAATGCCCGCGTTTCAGGAACCAAACTTGACAGCAACTGGCAAAACCCAGTGTAATTCTGCTGCTTTCAGCATCACCGCACATCTGCTGCTGCTCTGGCCCATAATGCTCCCCCCCGCTAAGTGCATTTTGTACCATTCGGAAGAAGGAGTTACAGGTTATTTGTGGTCACCATGAACTAATGAAAAGCAGGACATACTGTACGCTGACATCAGCACACGGTCTGCTGCAGCAGTCAGGCCTAAAAACTGGTGTCCATCAACACAACTGCAGAAAAAATGTGGGAAAAACTCAGCAAAAGCTGAGATGAGCCACATCTGGTTATGCTTTTGGTACCAAAGCCATGCAGCTATATCACAATCGCTATTACCTTTCCCATCCGCTGCTGAAATCCAAGCATCACACCACAGGGATACCTGAGGTGACACATAAAGTGGTCCTGAGGTGAGGTTAAAAATTTGTTAATGAGCTGGTGACCAAGCTGCTGTTTGAAAGCAGGACTTCCAGCAGACACCTAACCTCCTCCAACCTTGGGCTGCCTTCAGGGGAAGAAGCAGCAAAACACAAAGGCCAGAAGCAGTGCTTGCTTAAAGCAGCAAATTAGAGGGATTTTCAAAGAGGGACCACTTGAAAGTGACAGCTGAGAGCCCACAAAGGCAGGGAAAGGCCCAGAGAACCGGAATCCCCCTAAGGCTGTGGAAACAATCAACAAACCTTTTTCATCAGCATGTAAATGTGGGTCTGAGCAGCATCTAAAACATAACGATGAGGGTGCTTGAGGCCTCTGACGGTTATGCCCATTGTTGTGCCATCAATGTTAATCCAGCGCCTTGCTCCTGGAGCCAGGAAAAGCCTGCAAGGAAGAGGAATCAACAGTGTCATTAACTCAAGAATTCGTGGAGTTTCCCCTGTCTGCTGCATGAAAGGAAAAGTCCCTCGGCTCCCCACTGCAATTTGCTGTCCTGAGCTTGGGCGGTCAATCTCCTCTCCAATATCTTTCAATACTTCTGCTTTTGTCTTCAAAAGCTCTTCTACTGCATGGGGACATAGAACAGCTGTTTGATGATAGCTTGCAAAGAAAAGTTTCAGGAACAAATCATTTGGAGAACTACAATGTGGAAGAAGGTGATGAGACTCACGTACAAAGAGTTTAAGAATGTAAAATTATCACACTCACTTGTAAATTTCTTCTGCTTTTTCTTTGACCTTGGACTGGTCTCCATACTTGAGATCCTCACAGGCTTCCCAGAAACTCAGATTCTCTCCTGTATTAACAAGGACTCAGTCAACAGAGAGCGAGACTAAGGAAAGCACAATCCCATTTATTAAATCCTGAATGGAATATGTTTGACTCAATATGCTCTGGCCTCAATTGAGTCTCTCCAGTTCTTATGGCCACCTTGAACATCCTCTTGCAACTGAAGGAAGAAAATAGCTTCCCCCTGCTCTGTGCTCAGGGACAAATGGACACCCCTAAGAGTGTGCGAATCCAGGCAGTTCCAGCTGTGAGTGGTTGCTCCTGCACAGTGTCCTGGGCTGTATTTTGTGTCCTGAGCCACTAGATGGTATTGCATGCACTGGCTGCACAGCCACCACCTCCAAAGTCACTTCTACTGCCTTTACTTTGTGACTTTGTCACTGCCTCAGCTCCCAGCACCAACTGCAAAGTCCTGGCTTTCCACCACTGCTCTGCCTCAGCTGTGACCCAGGCAGGGACAGAGACAGAGACACAGCAGACTCACCGCTAAACTCCTTCTTGAGGAAGAGCTGGAAGTTCTGCCGACCTTTGGGGTCCCGGATCAGCTCACTGAAGTTGAAGGCCCATCTCTCCACACGCATTCTGGTGGGGATTTCCACTCTGCACGGGTTGCAAACAGACAGCATTGCAGGTTTCATGTGGCCATTCTAATCAGCAGATTAATTAAATCCAAAATGCGCCTTTGCTGGAATGCCAAGAGACTTAACAGCGCTCTGTGTTTTCCAGGATGCTGCAATGAGCTGAAGTCAGCCCACTAAGTAAACTGTAATTAAACAACTTGGTACATAGTGGGATCAGGATTTATCTCTTTCTGGAAGAGGGACTGCTGGTTTCCCAAAGCTTTGCTTCTCATAAGGGCATTCTGTGAACTTTTTGGGGCTGTTTAATGGGATATTAGCACTCTAACGGGATTGCTGGTCTCAAATGAGAACCAGTAATAAGCTGTATGCTTCAAGCCTAGAGATGTCACCATATAATTAGCAAGTATTATCTGAATGGGAAACCAAGAGAGACCTCAGAGAAGGGATAGACCACCAGTATGTGCCTCCAAACTCTCTCCTAAGAAAGCATCCTGACACCAAGGACCAGCCGCTGAACCCTGAATGGCTACACTATTGGCAGCACCTAATCTAGCAAGGTTGATGCTAGACCAAGGGCTATCCCTGAACATAACTGGTCATATTGCATGGAAGTGGACTTCACTCAACCAAGGGGAGGATTAGACCCACTCAGTGTGGGCTGAGGACATATTCCCACCGTAAATTCAGGAATTTGTGAAATATTAAGGAAGGCTCCACTAGAAAAAGATAATACTGGAATCTCAGCGTGGAGTATTTCCAAGAGATAGTTTCTTCAGCATGGACAAGCTGTGTCAGAAAGGGAATGCTTCCCTGCTCGTGACCGGAGACCAGACATCATGATGAAATCAACGGTTCCAGTTTTTTGATTTCTATCAGCATCAAGGTCAGTGTAAACCACAAGCAGGCCAGAGATATAAATACATACAGTTTTGCATTGAGATCCCAGAACTCAGGGTCATCTGTTATCCAAGGGTTACTGGGGAGACATCCAGACAGGAGAGGATCATTGGAAAGGAACTGCTCAGAGTACTTCACAAGCCTGCAAGTAAATCCAACAAAATCAAAATATTAATTTGCTAGTAGAGCTGCAGCCAGCCCCATTGCAACCAAATACATCATAGAAAGCTAGAATGGTTTGGGTTGGAAGGGACCTTAAAGATCATCCAGTTCCAAACCCCTGTCACGGGCAGCGATGTGCAGACTATAGATGTCCTCAGAGGTTCCCTATCAGCACAGGGATCTTGAAAGTGGCCCCTGCCTTACTAGAGAAACTGATCCATTAGCTCAGCTAATCTTTGCCATTTCCCAAACTGTAATCTCCTGGTTGTCTTTCAAAGCAGTGATTTTGCCAGCTCAAGCGCTGGGAGATATACGACTCTTCCATCACTTCCATTTGCCTCTTCATTTCAAGGAAGTGGCTCTAAGCCCCTAAATGGCTTCTGTCTCTGTCTGATCCTATTTTGTCCTACACATTACAAAGAGGGAAGCCCCAGAGAAGAGGAAAGCAAATCCTGTATTCTCTCAGGGTGGGTTCTCTGCAGCCTTCCCACGGGGTGTGGGAGAGCACAGGGAGCTCCTGGAGAGGTGAAGGAGTGCTGAGGGCACATCCTGGCTTCTCCCTTCCTCCACTCACCTACCACACAGCTCATTCCTCTGCAAACGAGGTCGAGGGCTTGGCACAGAGCAAAAAATGTCTCTATCCTAGCAGGAACCAGACAAACACTTCTCCTACCTCCTAAGTTGGCCAGACTTGTAATTACAACTGATTTCACTAATGTCCTGGAATTTTAGCTTTCTCCTCCCTTTTTTGATTCTTGAAAATAAAATCATTTGGTTTCTGTGTTTAAAATTCCTTCCAGGCCAAACTGCTTTCATGTGCCCAAAGCCGGGATCGCACTGTCCAAGGGCCCGTTGCTAACAGGCCCCTTGGCAGAGCTCCTGCAGCACAAAGCACACCACGGGCTTGGCACAGAAGCGCTCGATCCTATCTTCTCAGTGGAAATGCCAAAGCATTCAGCACCTGCATAATTCACTCCAATCCATATCTTTTAATCAAGCTACAAATCTAAACCTGTCAACTCAGGTAACATTGCTCTGTCCTTTTAATGATCAGCGCTTTGCAGCTCCTCCTAAATCAACGCAATGCTCTTATGGATGCACATGATGTAGTTGCTGCTCTTATGCTCATCAATAATAATATGATGTGGACCTGATCCTGTAGCTGAGATGGAGATCCAAATTTCCTGAGGATTTCTTGATTGAGGTGATAGCATTATCCATCAGAAGACAAGGACTAGTGTGTGAAAAGCTCCATCACAAAACAGTTAAGCACCACAAAATCTCTGCAAGGTAGTCAGGTGTCCCCAGCTCCAGCTCACAGTTTGGAAAACTGAGGCAGGAGAGTTTTAAGTGACTTGGGAGTCAGTGGCAGATGAAAGAAGCAGATCTTTTAGTGCCTTGCAAGCTGTGGTTCTCAGAAGAAAGCACTGCTTCCCAGACTCATCCTCTCCTTTCATACATCCACAACTGTCCTCTCCCAGGGAACAAGGTCTGAGCACCCTGTTTATCTCAGATTGAATCTCTGGGTGGCAATAACTCTGTAAAACAGAGAGGTGGCATGGACTGCATCTTTAGGAAACAGGGCAGCACGTAAGAATCTGATCAGGAACGACTCCCACTGAGAAGACAAGTTCCTAGTTAATAGCTTGGACTTTCATGGAGAGATGTGTGTTCCTTCATAAGAAGGAACAACCAGAGACTTCTCCAGCTCCACATCACTACACAAGCAAGACAACTCACTGGGTGGACTGGGATCAGGGACAGGAGGGTCAGTCTGTCCCTGCTGCTTATCCATCCTGCAGAGGAACAGCCACATGATAGACAAACTGCTGCATTCTTGCAAGGCAGCCTCCTCACAGCTGCCTTTCAGGGCTGCAGAGCTGTGCTGGGTCCCAAGAACCACAGTCCAGTCCTGACCAGTCTGAACATCTCTTGATTTCAGAGGCAATCTCAACCAAGAGACTGGCGCTGCTCTACAGACACTCAGTACAAAGCTCTCCTTAGCTCCAAGGGAGACTCTTCATCGTGACTGGGACTCTAACCCCTCCTCTGCCTTCTGCCTCCTGGCCCAGGCAACACACAGCCCTGAGAGCACAAACAACACCGTGTGTGGCCACCACATCCATTCTCTGACTGAGTCACTAGCTGCCAGAGCAGATAGCTTAATCATCTCACCAGGAGATGAGCGCTGAAGACTAATTAATGTGCGGACAGAAGGCAATCAGGACTTACCCTCCAAGAGAGACAGAAGATTTCACTCTGGACTTCATGATGGCCTGCTGATAGTACATGATCTGAGAAGGACCAGACACATCCGTGGTTAGAAGCACAGAGACACGAAGACAAGGCCATCTCTACCTGAACTCAAATGCCGTCTCCCAGGGAGTAAGGCTAACTACAACAGGGACTGCTTCTTCCCTACTTATTGGGTGTCCAAAGAATTAGAGAATCCCTAAACCATCTCAGTTAAACAGCTGTGTTCACTGAGCTTGTTGCAAATGTCAGAAGAGCATTTTGCAATGTGCAAGTAATTAGAAAGCACTCCCATGCTATACAAAAATTGGTTAATAGCTACCATTGTAGGCACCTACAAATGCTCTGGATGATTTAGCATCTAATTATCATTGATCCTTGGCTGTCTGTTATACTGGCGCCACAGGATGTATCTCCTATGATTTCTCCACCACTAATTTTGATCTATTGGATTTTAGCCCTGTTGTCTGTCCTTGCTTGATCCTTCCCGTCACTGGGAGGTGCGGAGGCAGGAAATGTCCTGAAAACACATCGACCGAAAGCTCCACAGGGCAGAGACTCTGCCAGCCAGACCCAGGAACTTTTAAAACATCTCATCCCTTGCAAAGGTGGCAACACTGATTTAAGAAACACATAAAGGATGGACACCTGGAAGTGAGGGAAGGACCACTTACCTCTCTCCTATAAACATCCATAGTTTTTTTCTGTAAAAGAAAGAAACAAAAATCTTTAAACTGGGATGGATGCTCTCACTCGTCTTTTCCGAGTCACGAAAACACCGTTGCTGCCACTGTGCAGCACTCTCCAATTAATTCTCATTACAATTAAAATCAAACACAGCAGCTCAGCTAATCAGGGTGTCATCAAAGCTAAGAGCATCCATACATTGTAAATCGTTCCACTAGCTGTATTTATTGTTTAGCACTGCTTCTTCCATCACAGGCTGCCTGCATGCCTTCAATTAAGGGGTTATTCTAATGGAGCTAAAATAGATTCATTTACGAGACACAGATTAGATCATTCAATATTAGCTAAAGGAGACAGGAACCAACACATTGCAAAATATAAACACAACAATTAAAAGCCTCAGAAGCAGTATCTGCTGTGCAAAGGCTGCTTACGTTGTGATTTGAATAACTCAGACTATGTTACATGTCATCCACAAATGAACAAGCAATTGAAGGCAAGAAATTAACTGCAGGGTGTTTATTCAGAGTTTCCTTTGAAGCACAGTTACTTTGAGCGAAAGAAACTTGGGGAGAGAGAAGGAAAGACAGGCTAAGTCAATGATGCTCCCAGCAAGCCTTTAAAGGCTTATACAGCGTTTTAGTTCTTCGTTTCCCATTTTAGCCAACAAGATCTGCATCCCAGAATTCTTGTGTCAAACACCACTCTGCTCAGTGCCTTGGCAAAGCGCAGTTTGTGCGCAATGAGGGATGAAGCATCTGGTATCCAATGCCCCAGGCAGCCTGCTTCTCCCATCTTCTCACCAGGGAGCCTGCACCCCGAGCTGCCCGTTTTGGGAAAGACAAAACGCTCTCCCAGGGCTGCTTTGTGAGGGACACTGGTGCAGAGATGCTTTTGCATTTTAACCATCATCACTAGCTCACGAAGGAGAAAAACAGGCTCATTTTGCTGGAATTTGGCTGGTTTTGAGAGGGCACACTCACCATTTCAGCAGCAGGAGCCAGATATGCAGCAGATCAGCCAACCTGTACAGCCCTACCATGGAGCCACCCCTGTGATTCTAACACAAATCCGGTGCAGTACTAACAGAAATCCTCCCTGTGGCCTTGCAAAGGGAGGAAGCTTTTTCTGTTGCAAATACCGTAACCAGCTTTGAGTGACTGCAGCGAACGTAATCTCAGCAGGGACAAACAGGAAAGCAAACAGGAGCTGCACCAGCTGCGATGCTCTGCTGGCCACACACAAGGAACTGCGTGTGCCGGGGAAAGGGCTGATACACTGGGGAGAGGAAAAAGCTCTTGGACAACAGGATCATTGGCCACAGGGCCATACAGCCTCCCTGGCTGATTCAAAGCCTCCTGAGACATCGTATGGAGGACGCATGGACTACAGCTTTTCACCCTGTGGCTGTACCCTTGATGCCAGGCCAGCTTCCATGTAGGCACCACTTCTTCCCCCCCATTTTTACAGTGTCGTCATTGTTTCAGAGAGACTGTAGAAATGGAAGGCAAAAAAATCAAGCTGCTTGTGCAAAGAAACTCACTGCATTTACTGCCCTAGAAGTGTCCTCTTTAGAGAGCTTTGTTTCTGTTTCAGGCCAGCTATTTCCTGCACAACAGGAGTTCCCTGTGTCCTTGGGGGACCTGAGTTACAAATCAGACCCCATCATCCGAACTGTTCCATCTGATGGAACTTAAGTGTGGCGAAGGCATTTACTTTAGGAAAATCAACGCATAAAAATTACTGGGTGGCTTTAAAAGGCCCCTCATTTCTTCCTGTGTTTTGTCAAGTGGGTGCATGGGGTGAGGAGAGGCAGACGCTGGCACAATGGCTTGAAGACACAGCTCACACGGCAGGAAAGTTGTGTTATCTTCTACAGGGCTCTTAGAGGCAGGCAGCACACCACACACACACGAGACAAACAGCTGGAAGGAAAGAGAAAAAAGAACCCAGTAAGTTAAATGTTACGCAGAGCAAGAAGGGCATGAATTAAACTGCCATCACCACAGAAAAAATTATACGTGGGCAAGTAAAAAACAAAGCTAATGCCATGTCTGCAAACAGGGAAATATTTTTTTGAAAATGCACCCTACACCAAGGATCCCCTCCCACCACAGCCTGAGCGTGCAGGTCGGCACTCTGGACAGCTGGGGCTGTGGTGAATCTCCAGGGTGCAAAGGGGATTTGCTGAGGCTCACACAAAAAAGGGGGCTGTGGCACGAGAAGGACAGAGCATCACGAAGTAGTGGCACACGCTGAACTGAAGCAGAATCAGAGAGGAGCCCAGCACTGAACACCCTGTTGAGGGCTGCAGGTGCCGGCTATGCTCAGCTCTTTCCAGTTCTCAAATCCACAGTAACTGGATCTCAGCTATTTCACCCCAGAGCTGCACATCGTTTCATTTCCCTTTCTCCCAAAGTGGTTCCTGTGACCAGTTTCCAACTTCACTGATGGTACAAGCGACCCTGAACGCTGTGTCCCCCACTGAGCACTGCCAGTTGTCCCTCTGTCACACCCACCCTTACCCCTGCTACTGACAGCAGCAATGCCAAAGTGCCTGTATCACCCACCCACCCTCCCTCATTTGGAAGGAAATAATATTTGGAACAAAAGAGTAATTTTTTATAATGAGATTAATCTTGCAATGCCCTTAACGAGTGACTTATCGCAATTACCATGGATAAGCTCCCCAGCCCTGCAGGCTTCAAGTCAAAATGGCAATTAGTGAAAGACCTCAGTCTGTCTCAGGCGAGACTGTTAAACATCCTCCTCCCCAAGACACAGAGCAGCGCTTGGACACCCTGCACGGCCTCGTCACACCCTGCACTTGCCAAATATTCAGGCAGTGGCTGCAAAGCCCAGCTGGGAGCCAGCCAGGACCTGCTCAAGAGCTGATCCACACGGCTGAAGCCCGGAGCTCATACAAGAGCTGGGACATCTGCTGATTCCCAGCTAACCATTTGCATGGACCTCCTCTGCTCTTAGAGTGGGTCTTCCTAACCACATTGTGGAGATAATGGCCAGTATGTTTTCGCCACCGTCCAGTGTTTACAGAGGCCATAAACAGCTGGAGAACAGCTTTTGTGTGTGTGCCCAGATGGAGCTTGGAGTGAAAAACAAGCACAGACCACTTATCCAGAGTTCATTTTGGGCCAGGGCACCGCAAATCACGTCCACGCTCTGCCCTGAGGGCTGCAGGGCTCTCTGTCCACACACAGTTTGGCCAGCTGCAAGGATGCCCACGGGAATCTTGAGCAGAGCACCAGCCACTGGGCACTGGGCAGTGCCAGCAGGGCTTGGCCTCCCTCAGAGTTCACCACCTTGCAGCCAGAGCTAAAAACGGAGGGCATGGCCTCTCTGACCCTGCAGTGGCAAACAGCACTGCGACAGGCACACAGCTCTGCTTCTGCACCAACATCCCTTGTCCAGTGCAGACGGGACTTTTCCCTACACCCAGCCAGCTGGAAGCCTTGCAGCCAGAGGCAAATTCTGACTCTTGCTTAAGACCATCTCAACAGGCATCTCCACTGCGCTGGAAATTAAACCTGTAACAGTCCCTATGCTCAGTTTCATTCAAATTGCTAGTTTCCCCTATCTTGCTTATCTGGTCCTGACTCTGTTATTTCAAAAGATACGATGGAACAGCAGAAATTATGTGTTTATCAGGCAGCCAATCTGACAGAGGCTTATGAAAGTAAAGGTCAGCAATGATTATCTGTGTCTGATTCGATGGGTCTTTTCCAACCTGGTGATTCTATGATTCTGTGGATTTGATAGGAATGGTTGGACTCGATGATCCCATGGGTCTTTTCCAACCTGGTGGTGATTCTATGATTTGCTGCCTACAAGAAGCCAGAGCATTTCATTCAGTAGTCCCTGAACCAGAAACAGTGATTTTTGGCTAAGTTAAGCACTTTCAGAAAGACTTTCTGGTTACAGAAGACAGCAAAAGCTAGATGTGTACCCGCAGGCTCTGGCAGTTGCCTGGTAACTCTCTAAGCAGTGAAGCTCAATCAGGAGCCTGAGACCTAGGTAACAAAAGGCTAAAGCATCCCTTAATTAGCTGTTCAATGACCGGCTACTTCTGCCTTACTCCTCCAGTAAGCACAGCTCCTAACTCATTATAACCCAGAGGATGCCCGTCGGTCAGTAACAGAGTCCCTGTCAAAGGAGTGAGATGTTTGGCTGAGCACCTGTTTATCCCCAGAGGATCCTATCAATTAGAGAAGGAGCAGCCCACCAAAGGGACTGAGAGGCAAGTGAAAAACACCTTCGTGCCACTGTCAGCTTCAAAGAAGTCATTCTGATGTCAGAAATTAATTATCACCGGGAATATTTTCTTTCTCAGCTGTCAAGATAAAAGACAACTAATTGGCCGGCCAAGCGAAGCCAGACTGAGCAGGAACAAAGACACAAATCAAATAAATGGGCACTGGATTCATGCACTCATTTGCTGCTCTCACCGTTTCACCTCTGGCAGAGGCGGGGCGCACAGAAAATATCAATAAAACTCTGCACTGCCTTCAGCAGGGGTAAAATAGAGCCAACAAAGCACAGTCCGGCTCAGCAGTTACCTGCAGCGCTTGGGCCATCCCTTCCACTTACCAAGGGCTGCTGAGCCACAGGTGCTGCTGAGAGCAGTCTGCAGGAATAAAACCAGGCTGCTAGTCCAGAGGGGGCTCTATGTGGGCTTTTGGCCATCTCATCTGTTGCCAATCGCTCTTTCAAATGCAAAATCAGAGAAAGAACCTTCTGTCTTCTACTCAGCCTCCAGAGAGGAGACAGCTCAGAGAGCAGCATAAAGGGGAAAGGCAGTGAAGTCACCCCAGCCTGGTGTCCCTTGGCTCAGGCCTCCCTTGGATTCTCTGTTGAGAGCGGGGACTGACCATCGCTCTTATGTCCAGCGTGGGAACTGAAGAGAGATCCCTCAGCTCACTACTTCTGTGCTACCAAGCAGCTGGCAGATGGCCACGGGCTTTCAGCTGGTTTGCACACCTAAAATCTCCTTCCACGTCAGCTGTAAAACTGTGGGCAAGAAGTTGGCTTACTCCTCTTTTCCATCCCTCTCCCTTTCCTCCACTCCTTTTCTTTCTTTTTTTAAGATAAAAGAGGCTTTCAGCAGCTGCTGCTTACAAGAATAAAATAAAATACAACCTAACCCCACATTTTGCTCATTTTCAGTCTCTATAGCAACAGAACACAGTTGGCCAAAGCAATTATCCTGCCTCTGGCTGTTGAGCTGTTTAAAGGCTGTTATAAAAATGAGAAGTTGTGGGAATACAGTGAGTGTGCTCACAGTAACAGAACACTTTGACTTCACTTCCAAATGAACACCATTAAGTGCACAAATGCAAGATCACTTAAAAACACTGATGGAGAAAGAGAAGAGCAGCTCCAGTTCCTCCTCTATTGACTGCGTTTGTCTTATTGCGGACTATGAATCAGTCCCAACCCGCTGCAGCCTTGATGATCCCTGTTCATTAATTCTGTTTCTTTATGGTCTAGGTACATGATACGCATTCTTAGGCAACAAACTGGGTCTCCTATCCACCACATCAACTTCTTCATCATCTTGCCACAAATTACCCTTTTGGAGGCTTTCAGTCGTTTTATTTTAAACCTGGATCTTTCCTCTGATCCTTTACACCTCCAGTCCCCGAGTCCATTCGCCACTAATAAAAAAGCAGCAAGAAGCATCTGGAGGTAGAGAATTCCTTAATTCAGCTGCACCAGCAGAGAAAACATGTCCTGTAGCTAAACACTCACACTAACTGTCATGGCAAGAAAGCTGACGAAGTATTTTCAAGCCAAAAGATGCTGCCAAAGCCTATTTTGAGAGCCCCACACCCCAGACAATGAGACAGCTTCAACTTCTGGCCCACTTGGCTGTCACAACTGAGCTAACTCGCTCAGCCTGCGGTGCCCAGAAAACCACGATCCCAGGGACATTGTCTGGCTCCTTCCAAACAAATTCAGTAGGTGTGGAAAGAAAAAAAAGCAACCCTGTCTCACCTGGTTTACCTTATTTTCATTGGGATCCGTTACACGGTCTACTCCGTACTCTAGGACATCTAGCATGCCGGGCTGTTATGGACAAGAAACACCAATAGCTTCGTAACTCATTTGTTTAAGTCTGTGGTTCATACAAATGCGTGAGGAGACTCCCAAGCCCTGAAGGGCTTGTCCCAGGAAGGGTTTGGGAGGCAGGAAGGAAACCACAGAGGCACTAAAGCCACATGCCAACAGCCTCTACTTACAGGAGTTCGGTTCACAAGCCAGTAGGCTCTCTCCTGGCAGTCCAGGGCGTACCTGTCCGCCTTCTTTCGTTCCTTCCCTGCCCTGCAAAGCCAAGAACAGGATTTAACTCTATCAGGGGATTAAATTACTTTTGTCCTCCTAAAACCAGTGGGATGCGAAGGGAGTCACATCTCCAGTCTCTCCCACCCCCTGGGTCCCAGCCTGACTGCGCGATGCTCTGATGCAGCCTCCTGACCACATCTTACACTGGCTAATTCTGGACTGCAGATCATGCTGTTCACATGGCCACACATGACTGTAGCTTTTGAGAAATCATCATCATCCCGAGCTCAGCTGGGAGCAGACACATCCTCTTTTGATTAGACAGACAGTCCTTTGGTAGAGTTTTACGCTAACAACCCGCTACTTGTGGTCAGTCCTGTTGCCTCCTGTTTATCTGTCTCTGATTTCCCCGGGCAGTATCTGAGAACTGCCACGCAGAGGTACATCCCAGACCCATCTTGTTCCTGCTTCGCAGTAAAGGGGAACATTTCTCACAGAAATTATTTGGAAATGGGGCCAAGCAGAGTCCCCAGGCACTAAAACCCAAATCACATCTACTATTAAATAAAAGAAGCACCAGCATGGTTTGGGCTTGGACCAACTAATACTTTCCCAGACAAGTCCTGGGCACAGTCTGGGACTTAGCATGGGCAAAGGAGCATTCCCAAAAGGCTGTTTGCTGTGGTTAACAGGGTGGATGCGGGCTGTTACGTACCAGTCTGCCCCAGCACCATCATCAAACAGCCTCAGACATGGTTAATCTACTAGTTCAGACACAGCCTCAGTATCTAACTTTAAAACTGCATTTGGCATCTCTTAACCCAAGCCTGACCTCAATTTACAAGAACAACAGTCTCGTGTTTAATGAGACAGCTATCAGATGAGCTGTATTCTGATGACTTGGCTACTATCCCAGAGAAGACAGAAACACTGCTGAAGAGAGAGGCAGTGCCTGCCGTGCCAGGAGATAAAAAAGGTAAAAGGAGTCCACAGAAGTAGGAAAGATCCTATCTCCGAAGGAGTAATCCCATCTCACGTTCACTAACTTTCCTGGGAATTTGAAGGATTCAGCTCCGCAAATCAAGTAATTTCGGCTGGCTGCCTAAGCACGCACTTCAGAGTTTTTTCTGTAAGTTCCTCCTGGGAACATTTACTGCTTCTGGATTCAGGACATTCGGTTCAGCTGCGAGACATGTGCAAGCAATAATTGAACCAGACCAATAACAGGTCCTAAATCCAGTGGCCTGATCTACAAACACTTGTAGACAACCCTGAGCTAAAAGAAGCTGTCTCTAATGAGGGATTCCACGCTGCAGCATCAGAACCCAACTGCTTCAGGGAGTCCTATCAGGTGCAAAATCTAAACCTCCCCTTGCATAGTTAATGCATGTGCAAAAACCACTTGCAAAGAGGCAGGCAGTTGGGTTAGCAGGAAAGGCACCCAGCCCGCCTGCGCTGTCGCTCTCACAAACCACACCAACTCCACAGCTTTGGGAGACAGATGCCAGGTGGGGATTGAAACACAGGTTCAGCGGGTGAGGCTTTGCATGGGGGCATCCAGTCATTTAAGAATGTCTGAAATCCTCCCCTCCAAGTGTGAAAAGAACAAAGTTTAATTGCTAAACGGAGAATCCCCCAGCTGAGAGGAAAGGCAGGTTTGTTTTACAACCTTGAGGGGCACTTGCAAGTTATTTCAAAGCTGTAATTTATGTTTTTAAACCGTAATTTAAATATCAAGACAATGAAGCTCTGCCTCCTCATACCCTCCCCGGTGATGCAAACAAGGAAATGTAAGTCAACTCACTTATATTGCTCTTTGGCCTGCATAATAACAAAGTCCCACTTGTAGTTTATTTTTTGATTGAGCATGTTGTAATGTTCCTGGAACAAAAATAAAAAGCGGTTAGTGCGAATATGCTGGACAAGGCGCTCCCATGCTAGGGTTGTCCTGACTCTCCATAGCTCAACTGGGCCAGGCTGGCAACCAAGCCAGGAAATCTGGATTGTTCTGAATGTAATGACATGAATTGCATCAGATAGAAAATGACACTACGAGGAGAGCAATCACTTCTGCTAAAATTATCATGGACTTCAGAGTATTTTCCTGTGCTGGGCACTTCTCACTTTCAAAATTTTGGCTTTTGACACTGCTGGAGTAAAATCCCACGCAACAGAAGAGGGATTTTTTGCCAAGCTCTCTTCATTAGCAACAAAGGGCTTAAGCTACAGCAAATGAGGAGCTTGCAATGGGACAAGCACAACATCTCCTTACCTTTTCATACTCTTCTAAAATCCCTTTCCTCTTAATGTTCTTCTTTGCTAGGTAAATTGCTGTGGAGGGAGAAGCAAATAAGCAGCCAGTTATGCTTACATCAACATTCAATAATTAAAAATTTACCCATGTGATAAGCACAGGAATCTCTGTCTGTTATATCATCTTCCCCGGCACAAGCTCCAAGTTCACAAAGGCTCATGGAAGAAAAACGTTGATGGTTCCTCAGCATTTGACCTCTAAGTTTTTCAAACACAGGCCAACATTTTGTTACAAGTTCTACTAAAACCACTCCAATCTAAAATGGGCTTTTTTATTTCTCCTGATCTGCAGCATAAGGCAGATAAAAGGCACAGAGGACAATCTTGGTATAAACAAATCAGTCTGTGTACTGCACAGCCCACAGGAGCAAATCAAGCTGATCAGCCCAAGTTTCATGATCTGCACTATAATGAAAAGCATCATAAAGGCAAAAAAAAAATTTATACGGAAAGAGCCATTAGGAGACATCAGGAGCCACTGAACATTATGCAAAGATAGAATTATCTCTGAATGCAGGGCTTGATCCAAATCTGCAGGAAGACAGTCTTGGGCTCAGGTCCAGGAATACACTTAACTACAGAGGGAAATCTAACCTTGTGTTTAAAGTCCTCCCTACCCAGCAGAGTATTTCAGATGTGTTCCAGTCTGATGGATCTTAAGGGAACATACAAGAAGCTTAAGCACTTTTTCTCATCACAGCCACCACGATGGTCACATCCAGAGCACTCCCTCAAATCAGCATCACTGAGAACTCTTCACAGAACAGCATGAAAGAAAATGCAAGGGCTGTTTGTCGCACGTGGGCACGCAGCACAAAAAGATGAAGAGCAAACACGGTGCAGGACTGTGCACACAAACACCTGGGCTTGCATTACAGCTCCTAAACACATTTAGTGCTATTACTCACCATAGTCTGTGTCATCAGCAGCCCAGCTCTGCACTGGCCAGAAGTAGGGGGTCTGCAGAAAGACAAACCTTTTGTTAGTGCACAGTAGCCTTGAATTCATACTGCTGACGCTGGAGGGAGAGGAAAGTTCTCCTCTGCTATACTCAGAGCCTCAGCTCGGGCAAGCTACAGCAGGAGGATGGATGCCAGCAGGCTGCCAATGTCAAATCCCTTTCTGCTTTGCAATCGGTTAATATGGCCAACTCTCACTGCGCATTCAGACTGAGATGCTGAAGCTGGATTTCCACCATGATGGAATCAGAGTCCCCATCTAAAGTACCAACACGGGTACTCTAATTTCCTATCATACTGGAAATGGTCCAACTATGAATTATAGAATCATAGAATCACCAGGTTGGAAGAGACCCACTGAACTCTGATAACATCCCATTATTACTGTGCTTTTTGTGTATTCATTCAGTCTCCCCAGATTATTCTGTTTTCAACGAGCCACTTTAAGATCTGGAAGAAAACACATATTTGGAAGAAAGCACAGCTATTTCGAAGTAGAACAAAGACACTAATTTAGTGGAAGGAAGTGTCACAGCTTCCCTGGCAACTGTAATCTAACACACAGAACCAGGGGAACTGACCTGAAGCTATTCTGTGGATCCCTTCCTCCTTCACGCTGAACAACTAGCACAGCCCCATCTCACAAGTACAGATCTTGGGGAATTGCCTCAGCTGCCTGGTTTATAAACTCATGCTGAACCCCCTCTCAATGGCTTTAGACAAAGTGCCACTCACTTGAAACCTGTACAGGCTGCCGTCTGTCTTAAGGGTGAGATTCTTTGGCTCCTGAAGAGGGTAGATGTATCCATATTTGACAAACAGGTCCCCCAGGTGAAGCGCCTCTGAAATAGGACAAGGCAGATGATTTGATTGCACAGGAACACTGCACTCTAGTTGAAAAGTGAGATGATACTTGGGAGGGAAGAATTCATCTAAGAGGTTTTGTCTATGGGGACCTTAAAGATTTACAACTCAGTGCTGGGAAAAGCCTCGATTTTTGTATTTCTACCCACCTTCCTGAGTGATCTGTAAGCGCTGGAGAATCCACTGCACTATATCATTACCTGTAAAGCAAAGAAAACATCAGGTGCTTGAAGGTGGGAGTGTGCCAAAATCCATGGGTCAAAATGAGACCTCCCCAGCCCTCAGCCTTTCCTGTGCTCTGGAGCCCACCAAGTGCACAGACCCCTTCTTGCAAATGCACCGCGCAAGAGAGAAAATGCACTGCTGGTACATAAAGGGGTAAAATCTCACTGGTCATGCTGTCACTCAGGCTTTCTTCCAACCAAGCAGGCATCAGTCCCTGGGAGGGGGACCCCAAGGCCGGCAGTGACCTCGGGGAGGCACAGTGTGAGTGTGCAGAAGCACACGTGGCCTGAGCAACACTTAAAACCCTTATCATCGGCTTAGAAAGGACTTAAGCAATGCAACAGCTTCCACGCCAGAGAAGGTAAAGTGCCCCTAGTTTTACACCATCTTGCCTTGAAAGATTCACTGCAAAGTATTTCCAGATTCACAGAGTTCAGTCCTGCCCTAGTTTTGGCAACAGACCAGTGATGGGTCATTGTGGGTCCTTTAAGAGACACGACTTCAGTGCAGAAGTGATGTTCAAGTCTCAGATCCAAGCTGCAGTGGGAACAGGACTTATCAAAGGGAAACAAGATTTCTGCACTCCTCATCTCTCCCATTCTTCTGGAGGGGTGTAGCCAGGCATACCCACAGTCAGAATAAACCTCCAGCAGCTTTAGTTCCATGCTCTGGGAGCAAATTTCACAAACCTCCTTCCAAATGCACTCATCCCCTGATCAATCACTTGTCTCTTCCTCCAAACAATGCCTAGAACTGCAGATTGAGGTGTTGACCTTTCTTGTCATTGCAGTGATGACTTAACTTTCTAATAGGGGCTCAGAGCTCTTATCCTACCGCCTGCTTCCTGAAATAGATGAAATTAAAGGATTATCTCATCACTCACTTCTAGACAGCTCTCTCTGTAAGCGTTTTCCCCCAAAGGTGCAATTTCAACATGGAGGTTTATTTGCCTTTGCTGTTGTAAGCCAGTTTACTGGCTCTGAATTTAACTAGTTAGCTTCCTACACATGAAGAGCAAAGCTCTCTCCAGTGCTTGTGTCCACTGCTCTAATGCCCTCACCATTCCCTCACTAACATCAAAGAATTTTGCAGCACCCAGAAGCCAATTAGTATATTTGCTGTTTCTTCAGCCTGCTAGAAGAGGAAAAGCTGCCATTTAGAGGCAGTGGGCTGAATATTTGGGGTTTTTCCTGCACACTGAAGAAAAATTATTATTAGCAGAAAACATTAAAAGGGAGACTAATTATTTGTTGTTCATTTCTGAAGATCAGTCTGACTCCAGCCTGCCTATTTTAATTGTATGTTGATATTTATCCTTATTTGTGATCCAGCCCCACCAGGAATATGACAGATCCGGAGGCTGAAGCACCCATATTCACATGTGTGCTTAGAGAAAGCAAGATCACTTCAATTAAACTCACATGAGACAGCTAAGAGTGCACGATTATCAATCTTTGTGTCTCTGATTTGATGAGCTAGGAGTGAAATGAGATACCAGTGAGAAGGAGATAAAGGGGGCAAGTATGTCTCAAAGGATGCATGGCAAATATTTATTGGGAACCTTGGGGTCCACCCACAGCCGTTCACTGACAAACATCCTTGACCCGGTCCCTTGTCCCAGCAAAGTTTTTACCTGTCACAGCATGTGGGATGTCCGTGATCATCACCTTCTGCGTCTGCGTCTTGACGCCCGTGTCTGGAGCCTGCATCTCCATCATAAGGGGCTCGATCTGCAAGGCATGGTGGGGATGGGATGTATTACAGGAGTGGATGGGGGGGAGTCCCAGGACCATCTGGGGGCCCTGGAAGTGCTACAGGAGCCGATGCGACAGCCAGAATCCTCACTGAACCTCCCCCTTGCCAGCAGAGATGCCACCTCCAAACCATGTCAGATCTCACACTGACTCACAGTGTCTCTCCCTCCTACAGAAGACACACAGGCACAGCCAGGGCTAGCAGAGGAGGGACACGATGTAACCACTCCATGATAAACAGATAATCTCTGCTACCCATCAAAGTTCTTCTCTGGCTCACTGGGCAATAAGAAAGCAAAAAGAGGGAGGAAATAAAATCTGTGCTTCTATTGCACAAACACCTCAGCTGTGCACAGACTTGTAGATACTGCATCACGCACCAAGAAAATAAGCGATGTTTTGGCTGCAGACCAGACAGAAAAAGTTCTGTTTCTGGCCTGCAGGTAATAACCCATCAGGACTTTAGGAGAGCAACAGGAAAAGCACATTGCTTTGCTCCAGGGCTGAGCAAGAAGCTCAGACCCAGGGCAGGGAGGGATGCAGATGACCCATCCTTTAAGAAAGCAGAGCCACAACCCCAGCCAAGGCTTTGAAAAGCTGGCAAAGGATCGATTACAGCAGGGACCAGAATTTGCATGTCAGAAAGCAGTCTGCAAACACAGAAATGGAGCCCAGTTTGTAGGAAGGAGGTGTCCAAGGGACTCTGGCTGTTCCTGTGGACAGTTGCACCCACCCACCTGGGATTTTCACTCGTCGTCTGTGGACAGCAAAGCTCAGTCCCTCTGGAGATGGGGCAGAGTCACCATCAAGAGCTCCTCACCCTCCTATCTGGCAGCACCTCTCACCTTTGATTCCTGAAGGATGCTGGTGAGGGATGCTGATGACTTGTTTTAACAGATCATGTCACGGATGATAGGTCTCACCCTCAGGGCCAGACTTGTTTTATCTCTGGTTCCCAACAATCCTACTTTTTTAAAGATTAAGATTTTCAAATATATTTTCCTCCTCTTATATTTGACTTCTCACTAGAACTGGCTCAAAAGCCCAAGAGCCTCCTTCTTGCACTTGGAATCCTCCACTCGAATGCATCGAGTTGGGGCACGCTCCCCATCTCCTCATTTTAGATTACCTGAGTGCCATGAGAACATCGGCTTTGTGGAAGATGCTCTTCTTTTTGTCTTCTGCTTCCAGAGATATTAAATCAAAACTGGTCCAACAGGACCAATTTGCTCTCTCCGCACATTCATTTTGGGTGAGGCTGTAGCTTTTTAACTAGGATTAGAGTGTGACTTGATGACACTCACACATAATGAAGGGTATTGTCTTCACAGACACCACAGTGACTTTGGTCCTAGGTCTTGCCAAGTTTAGTGAGGATTTAAGTCTGTAGTGACAGGCTGCACTCTGGGCTTGACAGTAAAAAGGGATTCTCAACTGTTTTTAAACTCAGTGTCAAAATAACACTACAATAGAGAAGGCTGGTAAAATTTCACACAAATACTTGTATAAATACTTCTGTAAAATATTTTAAAACAGCAAAACAGACTCAAAGCCATGAATATGAAGACTTTTTTAGACCTTTTACCTGAACCTCCCCTCAGCAAGCTCAAAGCTGGGTGTGGAGAGATGCCCACATAGACATGTGAGATGAGGTGAGGCAGGATGGTCCAGCAGACAGGGCACTAATTTAGGAAACTTGGACTCAGTTCCCTCTAAGGAAATGTGGATGATCTTGGGGAAGTCCCCTACTCCCTGTAACTGCGTGTCTGCTCTGCAGACAGCATCTTGTCAGAATGCAGGGATCCTGCGAGTAGCCACAGTGCTGCTTATCACCCCCGTGCTGCTGTCTGATACCACCAGGCAGGTTCCACCAGGCTCAGCCCAGCCTGTCCCAGCACCAGGCTGCTGTTCGCTTCCCAGTGGGCTCAAGAGATAGGTCTTTACCAGCTGAGAGCAGGGAATTGGCTCAGAAACCCACACAGCCTCCCAGCACAGCATGTTCCCTGTCATCAATAAGCAAAACAGTTCCAGAGTCTCATTACACTTGTACCGCACCAGGCTCCCTTTGTCATTGGAGAAATAATAAAAATTCAAAAGAAATAAGTGCAATGAGCCAGGGAGCTGCTGTTAGGGGGGGTTTGCTGCTCTGGCTTCAAACCATACATTTTATTCATCAAAATTCACCTCATCTCTTCCTCTTCTCCTAAGGAAACACTACTGATTATGGGTTTCTGGCGAGTAGGAGTTGCTATCAGCACCAGCCTGGTGACAGGAGGCCAGGAGGGCTGGTTAAAATACAGCAGGAACATTGGCTTGCTTTGCTAAGGGCTCTAGCCCATTTTGTCACGCTTTCAGCCAGGGAAGCACCGTCTGGTTTGAATTTTGTAGAGCCAGAAGCCACTTCCTGACACTGGTTGGTGGGTGGAGATGCACGCAGAGGTAAATATCAGCAGTAGGACTGCAAAAGGAGCCAGGCTCTGGGTGAGCATACCTCAAGCACTGAGCTATTGCAAGACATGAGGCCCCCTGAGATCTCCCTTCAGAGCAGTCAGAAACTCTGCACAGAGGTGACCTCACCCTGAAAGCCACAGAGGAAACAACAGGAGAACTATCTGGCCCCCATCTGATTGCAAGAAGTCATCAGGTTAACTGAGTGCAAAGCAAAACTTGAGCTCGCAAAACCGAACCAAAGCAGAGTCCTGCCCGGCTGAGCACTTCGCCTCTCACCAGGGTTGCCTGGAGCATGTCATACTCCCTAAGTGATGCTCTGCAGAAATGTGTAGCATCAATATGAACCAGTCTAGGGCAGGGAAAGGGAGAATGGGATGAGGCTGAGCTTGGGATGAGGTTCAGCTCCTTAAGCCCAGGGCCTCGCTTAAACAGAGAGCAGGAATCCCACGATTAGATCCTTCCAGTAAAAACACAATTCAGATGCTCATGTGCATCAAGAAACGTCCAGGCAGATGAGGGCCAGCAGATACTGAGAAGTCTAAGCCTGGTGAATGGAAACCAGGCTGGAGAAGACCCCAGCCCTCCCTGGCTGCTGCACTGCCTCAAGAGGAGCCACTGGGGACCAGAATATGGAGGAGGCAAAGGGAAAAGGCAGGCAACATCCATCAGCCCTACCCACGAGGTATGAGTCACAAGGCAGCTCATGTAGTGCAGCAAGGAAAAATACACAGCCCAGCAGCTGCTGGAGAGCACAACCCTGCCCGCTGCCTCCTGCTCTGCCAGCTGATGCCCAACAGAGGCCAGATACTGGCTGCTGGGCAGGCGCAGGCACCAAGAGCTTCAGCTGATCCAAGCTCTCCCAGCATCTGGCCAAACTGCATTTCAGAAGCTGCCTCCCTGTCCCACCAGACTTTTGTGCCAATCTTCTTACTACAAAGGCAGTTTAGGAGAGGGGAAAAAAAGGAATAAAACAACCTAAGCATTAGTCATGGGTATTTTGCGTACCAGCAGGTGTTACAGGTCTTTGGAGGGGGGCTCCCCATGTCCCCCGTGGTTTGGCCATGAAGACCAAGCTCTGCATCCAGCCCAAGCTGTGCAGAGCAACCTCACAGCAAGTACCCACCCCTATAATGCAACCCCCTTTCCTCTCTCCCTGTCCAATGGCAGGATTGCTGCAGTCACAAGCTGCCTCTGGAAAACCAGCGCACGGCAGCGCGTTGCAGCTGCAAAGATGCAACAGGTCCAGCAGCCCAGCGGGAATCCCTCTGTGCAGCTGCCACAAACCCACAGATGCAGCCTATGTGCCAGCTGGTGGCAAAGCTTGAGCACACTTATGCAATTAACAAAGCTTCTCTCTAGGATTTTAGCTCCTCACGGATCTCAGACCGCAAGGCGCTTGCTGGATGTGTGGCAAGCATCCTCAGCTCCCACCACAGGCAACCAGTAAAGGTGCTCGGTATTTCAGAGAGCTCTGAAGACGCAGCTGTCTTGCACCCAGATCACACTGCCCTGGAACAGCTGAGGCTCCATCCACCACCTCCCTGAGGTCTGGGGAAAACAGAGGAAGAAGGAAGCAAGAGATAGGAGCCAAAGCCTTTCTGCTGACCATCCAGGAGTTCCCTTTCCTTGTGCTAACAGGTGTTAGACTGGCAAAGCACTGTAACTACCAAAACCCACAACGTGACCGGTGCATGCTCTTCAACAGTGCATCGCTGCACTTTAATAGATCTTCCCACCTGAGGAACTTGGAGCACTTTGCTCCTACAGAGCAGCTAAAGCGCAGCTGCTGGAGGTTGTTTTCTCAAAGCGCACAGCTTCTCCTCTGCACCCCCGCGCACAAATCCACAGGGTAGCGCTCAGTGCAGAGCTTGGCCTGGAATATTTCCTTTGGCTGGGCTCCCCAGCCAAATCTGCCTTGAAAGACACAGCACCAAAGAAAACACCTTCTTTACTTCCTCTAGAATAAAACATACAGTGCTTATATTGTCAGGTTCACACTTTAGCACAAAACAGCCCCAAATTTCCCCTCCTCTCCCCTCCTGGGATCCTCCCTGGGTCGTGGGTGTTGCAGGAGAGCTAACTACAACTCCAACAGCAACTGGGTGGCTGTACTTGTCACTGGAAATTCAGTTAATTCCACTCAACAGGATAAGCCACAGGCAAAGAGAGGTGGGTGGAAGAAAAGCTAGCTTAACACTCTGCTTTTCGCAATCTGCAGATACCAGTTACACTAAAACTGGCTCCACTTTTGAATGAAGGCTACAGGGAAAAAAACAAAACACACGGAATGCTTTACGGAATTACGCATCACATCCAAAAGCGTAGGTATGCATCTTCCCACTCTTTCAACTGCTTCTGGCCACAAATACACTCGTTACTGAAAAAGAGGAAAGAAGCAGAGAGCTGGCCACGGTGCATCCTCTGAAAATAGACTGGGAGCACTGGGAACGCACGCACCAGACTGACCGTGGACCAGCGCTGAACTGGGCAGTGATGTTTTTTTTCCCCTGGGAAATGACAGGCTTGAGGGTTTTGTGGGGAAAAAAAAGATGGGAGAGAGAAAAAAAGGTGTCAGGAGAATAATTCAGCTGAGGCTAAGCTGAATAAATAAAATTACAGCTTTATTTCCACTGTGACTCTGGCACACGCCGCCCCTCAGCCCCCCCCCCAGCCCGAACCCCTGGGATCCAGCAGGTTGTGGGGCACTCAGAGGGCAGGATGCTCTGGATCCGTGTCCCCCCCGCCCCGGCCCCGAGCATCGCTCGTTGGGTACCACACGGCATCACCGCTCCGGGATGCAGCCCGGGAGCGCCCAGTGGGAGCGGCCGCGCCCCGCCGCTGCTCTCCCCCCTCACCTTTTTCAGGAAGGCCATCCTGGGCCGGTAGCGCTGCCCATGGTCCAGCCGGGTGACGGTCATGCTGCCGCTGCTGCCGGTGCTCCCGGAGCCGCGGCCCCCACCGGGCGCACCTGGCGCCGGGCACCGCGCCCCCCGGGGAGGGGCGGGGCCAGCGCCGCGGGGCGCAGCCAATCAGAGCCCGCCCTCATGGTAATTTGCATTAATGGGCGTGGCCGGTGAAAATGGGATGGGTCTGCGGAGTGGGCGTGGTCTGGTGGAGGGAGCGTGGTCTGAGAGGGCGGGGCAGGAGGGGACTAGGGATGGATGCTGGGACCAGAGCTGGGGCCAGGGCTGGGTGTAAGGGACCAGGGGTGGATGCAAGAGACCAGGGCTGGGTGCTGGGAACAGTTCTGGGTGCTGGGACCAGGGCTGGGTGTAAGGGACCAGCGTTTATATTGGGACCAGAGCTGGGTGTAAGGGACCAGAGGTGGATGCAAGAGACCAGGGTTTTAATTGGGACCACAGCTGGGCCCTGGGACCAGGGTTTGGATTGGGACTAGCGCTGGGTGCAATGGACCAGAGCTGGGTGCTGTGACCAGGTCTAGGTGTAAGGGACCAGAGCTGAATGCTGGGACCACAGCTGGGTGCAAGGGACCAAAGCTGGGTGCTGGAACAAGAACTGGGTGCTGGGACCAGAGCTGGCTGCAAGAGGCCAGGGCTGGGTGCTGGGACCAGAGCTTGGTGTAAAGGACCGGAGCGGGGTGCAAGGGATCAGAGCTGGGTGCTGGGGCCAGAGCTGGGTGCAAGGGATCAGGTCTGGGTGCTGGGACCACAGCTGGGTATAAGGGACCAGAGCTGGGGCCAGGGCTTGATCTGGGAACAGGGGAGAGGGCTGATGGAGGTGTAGCCTGATTCACAGAATCACTAGGTTGGAAAAGACCTTTGAGATCATCAAGCCCAACCAAACCTGTCCACTACTAAATCATATCCCTAAGCACTTAATCTACCTGTCTTTTAAATACCTCCAGGGATAGAGACTCCACAATTTCCCTGGTTAGCTGGTTCCAATGCTTCACCATTCTTGCAGCAAATATTTTTTTTCCTAATTTCCTATCTAAACCTCTCCTGGTACAACTTACGGCCATTTGCTTTCATCCTGTCACTTGTTATGTGAAGGGAGAGACCAACGCCCACCTTGCTACAACCTCCTTTCAGTGAGATGTAAAGAGCAATGAGGATCATAGAATTGCTAGGTTGGAAAAGACCTTTGAGATCATCAAGTCAAACTGTACCTGTCCACTACTAAATCATAGCCCCAAGCACTTCATCCACCTGTCTTTAAACCCCTCCAGGGATGGGGACTCAACCACCACCCTGGGCAGCCTCTGCCAGTGCCTGAGAACCCTCTTGGTGATGAAACATTTCCTAAAGTCCAATCTGAACCTCACTGGCATAACTTGAGGCCATGCCCTCTTGTCTTATCACCTATCACATAGGAGAAAAGACCAGCACCGACCTCACTACAATCTCCTTCCAGATAGTTGTAGACAGTGATTCTGGAGGGTGCTGGGTGCTTGTTGCTGTCTGTGCCAACCAAGCTTGGTAGTCACACTTGAAATGGTCCTTACAAAAAGAGGGTGTTTGTGCAGAGAAGGTGGTGTTAGGGAGGTGAGAGCAGGCAAAAGAGGAGAATCCTCCCCAGAACACTCCTAGTCTGGAGTCAGGGTAATGCACGGGCACCCAAAAGCAATCTGTGGTGAGAGAGAGTCGTGCATGTGCAAAAGGTAAGCAGTGCTCCAGGCATCTGCTCCTGGACTGCCGCCAGCCTTGGTCAGTGCAGCTTGGCTCAGTCCAGCTCTGCTGTGGATGCAGGAGCCAGCTGGGTGGTTTTGGGGAGTCAGTGGCTTTGCCACATGAGGAAATGGTGACCGCAGGGCTCCACAGTGCTTTCTTGCAACAGAGCTGTCTCATGCCAGCAGGTGAGGAACTGTACCCTGCTGGCAGCATTGGAAACCAAAAGCTCTGGTTTTCTGGCTTGTTCAGAAAACAGTGAGATTTCCTCCTGACACCCAGGGCTCAGCCTGCCAGCGCATCTGGGCAGGAGGAGAGGGCTTGGTTTGCACTTATGGAGAATCTGTTTGTGCCAAGGCTCCTGCGAGCGTTCCCAGGAATCCCTGCTAGCCACGTGGGCACATTTCCATTTGCACGTGAGGCATCTACATGCACTCTCTGCACACCACAGAGACTCTCCCTCGCAAGAGGGTGTGCTCACGCTATGGTGTGCATGGAGAGCCATGCGTATACGTGAGAAGACACTCACACTGCACTCGCCCTAAGCAGATCCCACTCAGCACATTCCCACGCGTCCCACAGACACGTGAACACTGGTTGTACGGGCACATTTATACCTCATGCACATCTCACACTACGTATTCAAGTAGCCCACACTTCCCACGTGTGCAGAGCTGTTTCTCATGGCGGTGCCTCCCCAGTCACACTGCTAGTGACTGTCCTGATGGTACAATCTGTGGTTCACACACTTACAGAAAGTGCATTGGCTCTGAGCTCCAGCAGAGCCTTCTGCCATTCACAGTAATACCCTGGAGGCACAGGCTGCTTTCCCAGTTGCTTTGTTGCCCTTGTAGAAATGTTTCATCTTTATCTCTGCTCCTTCACAGTATCTGTGCAAGCCAGTGCTTTTGGAAAGCCCTTCTGTGTTTGCTGCAAGTCACACCCATGTGAAATCCCCCTGTGAGTCACAGCAGCCGCTGGATCAGACACTCCTTATTTTCCAGGCGGCTTTTCCTCCCTCCTCTGCTCTGTGCTGCTAGGTGATTTAATGATTATGAGTAAGCTCTGCCACTCCACATGTAAGCATCAAAATTATTGCACCTCACGCTTCAAGGCATCAGCTGGGGACTGAAAGGAGCAGGAGGAGTGTTTTTCACATCTCTGCAGTGTCTCATAATTCAAGCATTGTGTTGCTGTTTGGTTCTTTGAAATCAAGCTCAGAATCACAGTGGCCTTCTGAAATGGCAAAGGTGACAATCCCTCCAGTAGCACGGCTGTTCCTGCAGGACAGCAGGAGAGGGGGAATCAGAGGAAGCAAGAAAAAAGATGGTGAAGGCAAGCAGGCTTTTTGATGATGATAATAGCAGCTAACAAAAGTGATTCCATCTCTGTTTGAGAGAGATAGATACCGACAGGAGAATGGCATGTCTATACAGGCAAGTCATTCTTTTGGACATAAATAGCATACAAGATGCAGCTCCATTTCTTGGTTTGGTAAGCAAACCAGGAAAAGTTGTTCTAAACTACAAACGGTTCCTCAGAATCACTGTTTCCCTTGCCTCTTCTGGGTGGTGGAAGGAATCATAGAATCAGAACAACCAGGTTGGAAGAGACCCACCGGATCATCGAGTCCAACCATTCCCGTCAATCACTAACCCATGTCCCTCAGCATCTCGTCCACCCGTCCCTTAAACACCTCCAGGGAAGGTGACTCAACCCCCTCCCTGGGCAGCCTCTGCCAGTGCCCAATGACCCTTTCTGGGAAAATTTTTTTCCTTGGAAAAAAGGAAAAGGACTTGGAAGTACTCTAGGTGAGGTGTGAACACTAGTCTAAGTAAAGGATCAATCACCAACTGCATGTGCCCCACATTCTTAAAGGAATAAAAATGGTCATTGCATCCTAAAATACTGACTTTAAAAGTTCCCTTGAGAAATTCAAATGTCGTTTCAATGAGAAACTTTTGAAAACCATGTCTACAAATGAATTCAGAAAGAAGAAAAAAATCCCTTGCAGGAGATTCAGGAGAAATAGCTCTGAAGAGCTCAAGCTGAAGTGTGAGCTCTTCAACTTTGCTAAGCTCTAAAGCTGACAGTAGTTTTAAATCCTGCTGATCTGCTGCCAACACCCCCTCGTAGCTCAGGTGTGGATTTTTTTCAGTTTCTACTTTTCTCTGACAAGCTAAAATAAAGCCTAGGAGTATCTCTCTCCATTGCAAAGCAACTGCATGTCTTTGCTATCAAGAAGGTCCAGTGTAAATTCAGCAATGATAACATCTGTAAATGACCTAAATCACCAAACCCAAGAAGATCAGAGATGAACTGCATTTCACCTGATGTCCAGGTGAACTACCCCAGCAGTTAATGCGCAACAGTAGATCTGCCACGTGAAGCACTAGGCGTTTAAATCAGATTACAGAAGCTTGTGAAGGCAGATGCTCCTGGGCCCACAATCACAAAACCCACACCTGTGGAGAGCAAACAGTTCTACAGTCTCTGACTGAGTCTGGTTGTTTGATGTGTGTGTGAATTTGTCAGTCAAGAAAGCGAGAGACTCGAATGGCTCTCCAAAGCTCACAGACCCCTCTCAGCCTGCACCTGAGGCCATGGAGTGTGTCCTGGCCAGGAAAAAGTCTAATGAGGGTTGAATTCTCTCCTTCTGTTCTCCTTGTGAATCCCCTATAAGCTGTGATCATTCTCAACAGACCTGCTCACAACTCTCGATAGCTTCTCTTGTGGGAAATGCTGCAGAGGGAATCCCCCCTTTTTTTCAAAGATCACATTTCCTACGTGGTTGCCCCTTCTTCACACATCAGAAGTTGAATCATGCAACACAAAAGGCATGTGGTGAGTGAGCTACCTTTCTATCTAAGGAAACTGGGGATGGCCCTGAGGGGAAGGAAGGGGGTAATGTAAGTGAAGCAATGAGAATGGTACTTTGAGCATCACAAGCAGAGGTTGAATTTCAGTTCGCAGTTCCTTCCAGGAAGATTTCGAAGCAGTTTACAAAAAAAAAAAAAAAATTTAAATAGGGCAAATAGTGGCATAGAGAGAGATGTGACTTGATCTCAGTTCGTCCAGCAAAGCAATAGTTACAGTGATATCTCCAGAGTTCTTTGTCCTGCCTGGAAGCCCTCATGATCACTCAAAATGAGAGGCTTCCTTAGCAGCCACATGGGAATTGCTGTCAGCACAAATGGGCAGCACTTGCTTCCCATCATTCCTGGACTTTCCAGGAACAGGAAAGCAAAGGAAAGAAGTGGCAAAGAGGAAGGAAAATGGCAAAAGAGAGAAAGACCTTACACTCCATGACTTACAGATGAAGCTTGGCTGTTGAGGCGAGAGGATGCAGCTGGATTAACACCTGACCCAGGACTGAGCTATTTGGCTTCCCCTGCTGAGCTGGATGATGCTGAACTCCAAAGAACCAAGGAAAGAAAAGGGTAAAACTGAGACTACCAGGGAAGAACAATGAGAGATGAAAGACACATTGAAAGGAAGCCCAGGTAGCCCTAGGAGATGCCTGTCTGTCCTGAAGCAGTTCTGGCCTCTGGTGAAATCAGCTTTTACTCTTCATTCATTCATCCTTCACTGTTGCAGCCCAGGCTTAGGTGCATCTCACTACTGGTCTGGAGGGCAAGGACTCATTAAATCACCCTTGTACAAGTTTGGCTGTTGGTTATCTTCTCTGCTGTGCAACTATGATTTTCTTGACCTGCTTCTACTACTTACGTTTTTTTTTTTGTTACATTTCACTGTTATAAGTTAGTTAGATTCTCAAAAAAGTAGGCAACTACTTCTATGTTTCTATATTTTTGTTCTTGTTCCTCGTTTTCAACTCTCTTTTTCACCAAGAGAAAGTAAACGTTCATTTTCCCTTAGCAAGGACGTTAATTTTTTTGAAGGAAAGCACAAATGCTGTTACCAGATTCACTTTGCAGGTAAGAAATATAAAAGGAAAGACATTGGTAGGATTTTCATTTACCAAAAACTAATAAACTCCAAGGGAAATTGTAGAAACTTGGGTGTCCTCTGCATTTCTGGGGGTATGATGAGAGCTGCATCCAGGCAGCAAAGATCACTTCCTTTTAAAACTTGGACTAAAGCTCAGGAGTGACTCGTTTCCACATCCCAGACCACCAGGATGTGCTTCTTGGAAGACTGTATGAATTTTATACCACATCCTGCTCTCTCATGAGAAATCCTTTTTCTTCTAAGGCCATATGGAATAATTCATGTGGAATTTATCCCCACATGGGGCCACCCCCTGTCTATGGTGTGAATGCTGATACTGGTGGTAGACATTTCCTTGTGTTAAACTCATCTCAGTTTTCTCAGTTTTTGCATCAATAACTAAGGGGATACAAAAGGTAACCATCATTTTGCCTTTAATTTTACAGACCACACCTTCAGCTGCTGTATTTCTGTGCAGGCAGCATATTTTTATGACCTTGCGCTGTGCTGGTGTAACTGATGGTGAGTTAGTGTTGGAACAACTGTGCTCAGGGGCAGGTCAGGGCAAACTCTTGGTTTTCAGCCCTCGCTTGTCACTCAGCCTGCTGTTTGCTCTACCCATCATGTGAACAGTTGCTAACTTTTAGGAAAATTTTACTGCTAGGCACTTGAAAATAGAGTCTTTGTTTCCTCTAACTTGGTAGTGGATAATAAGTTCCACTCAGTTTTTATCACTGCCTGTGGACAGCCCCCACGTGAGGCCTAGAACTGGAGTATTTGTCCAGCCTGGTGCCACATCCCAGCAGCACTGGAAGGTTCTTCAGAGAGGAACTACGTGCCAAACTGTTCAAAGTGTTTTAATGAGACTTCATTTCTCGCTGTACTGAGAACAAATACTGTGCAGCTGGCAAGCTTCATCCTGCCCCACGACCTACGGCTGCCCTGCCCGCTTCCCTGCTGCAGGGGAGGTGCCACTGCTGGGATGGGCTGAACCTAGGACTCCTGCTATAGAATGCTAGGTTGGAAGGATTGTGTGATCCAACTTTTTTAGGTAATATACAGAATCATGTATTGGTTTGGGTCAGAAAAGACCTTAAAGCCCATCCAGTTCCAACCCCCTTGCCATGCACAGGGACACCTACCACTGGATCAGGCTCCATCAAGCCTCATCCACACTGGCCTTTAACAAACGCAGGGATGGGGCAGCCACGGCTGCTCTGGGCAACCTGGGCTAGGGCCTCCCCACCCTCCCTGTGATGAATGACTTCCGAAAGCCTCATTTAAATCACCCTCCTTCCAATTCAAACACACTCCACCTCGCCCTATGACTCCCTGACTTGCAGAAAACCTCTCTCGGCCCACCACAACGCTGCTCTAAACACCCCCTCCCGGGGCTTTCTCTTCCCCCACGCTGATCACGTGACGGGAGGGGCGGTGGTGCCCGCAGTCACGTGACCACCGCCCCCCTCTCGCCCCGGGCGCTGCGGGCGCGGGCCGGGCGGCACCGCCCGTGTGGTCACGTGACGTGAGGGGCGCGCACGTGGATCACGTGACGGGCCCGCGGCGACGTTGGTCACGTGACGAGGAGCGGGGCGTGCGTGGTTCAGGAGAAGGAAGAGGGGGAGGCTGAGCCGGGCGGTGGTGCCCTGCTGTCACGTGACGGGAGGGGGAGCGGGGCGTGCGCGGTACAAGAGCCGGGTGCGCGCCCCTCGGTCACGTGACGAAGCCGTGGGGTGGCTGTGGAGCGGACAGAGAGCTCGGGTGGTGCGGCCCTCGGTCACGTGACGGGAGGCGGGGGGGGCCGCACGGCCTGCCGTGGCGCGCAGGCGCGGGTCGGGCCCGGGAGGTCACGTGACGGGGCGGGGCCCGGCGTAGGGCGTTGGTCACGTGGGCGGGCGGCGGCGGCGCAGGCGCGGGCAGAGAGCGCGCTGGTGCGGGCGGGCCCGGCGGCCGCTCCCCTCGCTGGCAGTGCTCGCTAAGATGGCGGACTTCCTGCCGTCCCGCTCCGTGCTGTCGGGCTGCTTCCCCGGCTGCCTGCTCACCAGCGGCGAGGCCGAGCAGCAGCGCAAGTCCAAGGAGATCGACAAGTGCCTCAACCGCGAGAAGACGTACGTGAAGCGCCTCGTCAAGATCCTGCTGCTTGGCGCGGGCGAGAGCGGCAAGTCCACCTTCCTCAAGCAGATGAGGATCATCCACGGGCAGGACTGGGACCGCGCGGCCCGCGAGGAGTTCCGCGCCACCATCTACAGCAACGTGATCAAGGGTGGGTGAGCGAGGCGAGAGCCAGGCGTTTCTGGGGCCGAGAGCCGGGGGGGGTGTCCCAGGGGTGGGAACGCTGGGTTTCTGGGGCTGGAGCGAGAGGCTCCGGGGCTGCGGGGTTTGGGGAGCAGGCGTGGTAGTGGGCGATCCCTAGTTTGTGGAGTCGCTGGGGTGACAACAGGGGGGCCGCTGGAGCGAAGGGTCCCTGGGGCAGCAGGGTGGCGACAATTGGGAGGGTGTCCCTGGAGCTGTGGGATCTCCTGGGCGGCAGTGGGGGGTCCCCTGGGGCTGGAGTGAAGGGGCAACGGTGGTGGAGAGGGGTGATATCTGGGGTGACAGTGGGGTGGTCTCTGGGGCTGGAGGTGTGAGGTCCCTAGGATGGTAGTAGGAGGGGTCCCTGGGCAGAGGGGTCCCCGGGGCAAGGGGAGCCCTGGGTCGCTGCAACCCCCCCCCCCGGCAAGATCAGTGCTTTCGTTTCTTGCAGCTGTGGCTTCTATAGTGGTGTCAGCCCAAAAGGTGTTGAGCTGCACCCTTTCCTGGGAATGTGATGACAGTGATGAGGGGTAGTGGATGGGCACAGATGGAGGTGCAGGAGGACAGGAGGGTTCTGTGCCAGAGGAGGATGCACACCCTGCATTACACTAGAGTGGTGGAAGGGTTGACCTCCTGTTGGACCCCAGGCTCCATCATTATGTGTCCTGGCTCACTGTAAGGGGGATGGACTAGATGACCTCTAAATATCCCTTCCAACACAAATCGTTCTGTGATTCTGTTATTAACATCATCCTAGACCATCGTCACGTTGCCAAAACCTCCACGCTTGGCTTCCTTTGGAGCTGGCTCTTGGTTTCACTGCTGTCATCCTCGCTTAATTGCTCATCCTTACCTATTTCCTCTCATCTAAATTTATTGTTAGATTTTCAATTTGGACTGTGTAGTTGTTGGACGAAGCCTAAGCTGAGTTTCTCAAACACCAAAGCGTCATCAGGCCTCGCTCAGTCCTGCCCTTGAAGGGGACCGAGGTCTGGGGGTTCTTAGGGAGAATGGTTTTAAACAAGTGTTTATAAATCAAGCCTGGAAAACTCTAAATAGCGAGGCAGTAGAAATCACGAGCGTGGATTATGACCAGGTTATAGCTTTATTCATAAAGTAAGGTACTTCCTGCTCTGTGAAAGTATACACGTAAGAACTGCAGCTCTCTTGAAGGCTGCTTTCCTGCAGTCTTTCTTCTTGACAGATTAAAAAAAAATTGTGGAAAGAGCACGAAGCTTGAAAAAGTACTTTGAGCAAGTTTATTGTTATACAGCCATTTGTTACTACATCTTGATTCCTTATAATTCTCCCCATGGCTTTACAGTTGCTTATTTTTTCTGAGTTTTGTTACTTTCTTTTTACTTTTTCACTAGTAAATTTAGTACTGGGATTAATTTCCCTGCATTTCCTTACCAGTATGAGTCCAATGTTGGGTTTTTTTAAAACTCTTGTATAAGAGAAGTTTAAGATGCTTTCCCCTACAGACTATTTACCAAAACAACAAATGTTCAGGAAAGTCTTTAGGTGATACAGCTCCTTCTGTGAAAATATGCTTTTTATAAAAGTGCTGTGATTTTAGTAAATGTTGTCTTCTTTTAAACTAGAACTTAAACAGTTGGACTAGATGATCCCTGAGGTTTCTTCCAACCTGGCATTCTGAGAATCATGTCTCTGGGAGCATTAAAGACTGTGATAACTCTAGGTACAACTATATACCAAGTTAATAAGAATACAGAGACTGGGGACCCTTAAAATAAACCATCAGATGATTTGACATTCTGAAATAAATCTGGTAGGATTGGGTATTTAGTAATTAGAAGTAGCACTTTCCCAAGAGTTAAACTTGTGCTTTGGATATCATGCTGTTGGTTGTGGCCATGCTTTTCTGGTATCTAATATATGTAGTTTGGTACTACCTGAAAATGGAGTGCTTTGAGATGCTATTTCAGAAGCTTTCCAATTCCCTACAGGGTTCATAGTCCTATTGAACCTTTACAGAGTGAGTGCATTGTTTCAATCTGTGCAGGTTTGTAGGCTAGTGAAATAGTAGATGCTGAGAAACTCAAATTGCAATGCTCTTTCATGTTGTTAAAGGTGTGAGAGTCCTTGTCGATGCCAGAGAGAAACTTCATATCCCGTGGGGAGATCCTGCTAACCAGAGTAATGGAGATATGATGATGGCATTTGATACTCGGTCCGTCACGGTGGTGCAAGGCATGGTGGAGACGGCAGTTTTTTTACAGTACCTGCCAGCCATCCGGGCTCTTTGGGCAGATAGCGGGATCCAGCATGCCTATGACAGACGCAGAGAGTTCCAGCTGGTAAGATTTGTGTTTCAGTATTTTCAATTAAGTGTATGATTCTTGTGTATGTGTTGCTTTTCTCTAAAATACTGATCAAGCAGCCTCCTTACGGATCTTAAGTGTTTTTGCAATACCAGTCTACCGTTAAAACAGATACATTTAGCTCCTTACCCCACGCCACCCCCTTTTTTTAAAAAACCAAGAATAATAAAGGGCTTCTGACGTAATTGTCCTCATTTCGTATGTGAGAAAGCTGAAGTATAGAGGGCTTTTATGTTCTGTAACAAAGGTAGTACCTGTGTAGTATTTTTACCATATGGTGTTTTTTAACTCTTCATGAACTAGTGCATCGACTTAAGAAAAATGTTTACAATAAAGGAAGTCTCAACACTAATGTGATTTTTAAGAAAAGATATGCATGGGTTAATGAGAAGAATTTAAAAACCACTCCCTTCTCTATTCCAGTTTGAGCCATCTAGCAAACATTCCCTCTGTATACTTCCTGTTTAATTTTGAATGTCTGTGTTAATACTCCAGTAATGAGATTTTTGTTAAATTGAAATTCTCAGCTGAAGATAGAATATACAATTCAATAGTGGGATTGAGAGAGCATATACAGTTTAACAGTGGAGCTAGAAAGGAAAAAGAAACCTCTTGGTTCTAGAGGCAGAACTTTAACTGTCCCTGACAGCTGAAAGTCCCTTTGCTCCATTTCCATGCACATGCTGCAAAAGGAAATGAAGAATGAGTTATATTTGCTGTTTGTTTGTTCATACACTTATGTAGCAAATGCCAGTGGCATAGGGTTTTGTAGAGGTGGGGGTTGAGAACCTTAAAATAGATTAAATCTGTTCCTGTAGGTCTCTTAAACCTAAGTGGCTTTGTGTTTTTCTGAATTAAAAATAACCTTTGTGTTAGTGTGAATCTGAACAATAGCTGATGATGTCTCCTGTTGAGCTATTATGAATGGTTGCGTAATCATACTCTGACTTAAATAGGTTGTGTAAATACTCTATAAATGTGTATTGCCCTGATCATGGAATGCCTTCTATAGACTGCAGAATGGGCAGGTGCCTGAGGAGCTGGTCACCTGCCCAGCCCAGTTCTGGGCTCTGTATATCAGTTTGTCGTGAGACTGATGCTCCTTGCATTTTGCCTTCATAGCGATCATAGAAGTGTAATTGCTTTCCTGTCGTCAAGATCCTCATCTGGTGCAGATGTGACTTCTGGTGACATAACTGCTCTGCTGGAGTGATCTGGTTTTAAAATCTGTTTAAAAAAAAAGTTTTTGTTTTTTTTATTAGGCATGTCTAGTGACTTCAGGCTCAGTAGCAAAGGGAAAGGGAGCTGTTGCCTCTCTGTCAGCTTGAGCCTCTGAGGTTCTTTCCATAACTGAAGCATTTGTAGAGTTTCATTTTGAGTAAGACTTGAAGAATGTGTTTTTCTGAATCCAACAGAAAAAAAAATGCTTTTTTTTTTTTTTAAATCCCTCTATCTGTGTAATGTTGTCTGCAAAAATATATATGGATCAAGTTGTACTTAGGCAGAACTCGAGAATTTATCTTTTAAAGTGCTCTTAAATAGTTGAGGATCGTCCTAACACAATTTTTGAAAGAAAGCTACTTTATTTATACTTGCATTGCTTTAATTCCTAAATCCTTTCAAAATCTCAACCAGAGATATTTATGCCAAGTTATAAACATGAAAAAAAAATAAAAGAAGCGGAATGATGTCATTGTATTGTGTGCAGACAGTGTGATCAGTGCCAGCCAAGCATGAAGTGTCAGTTTTATTCCAGTAACCACTCAGCTTAAGTTGTGACAGTTGTGGCACAATGGTGGAAAATGCCTGAAAACTGTTTGTGTTTTGCTGTACCTGCTGACAGGCTTTGTAGAAGAATTTTCAAAGCTTTTATTATGTGCCATAATATGGAAGGATGACACAAATGGTTAAGGAGGGAATGACAGGGTCAGGAGGTGGAGCAGGGGGAAGTTGGAAGAGACGCAGACAGTTCAGTTGTGTCGAGTGCTGACTCTTGAAGTGAGGCTTCAAGACAAAATTGTTCATGTTGTAGAATGCGGAATTAAGAGGGAAAATACTTTTCTGCTTCCAGTTCAACTACTTGTGGCAAAATGCATGTAATGAGAGAGGTTGGTAGTCATTGGATGAGTAGGAGAGGGAAAAATGACGTAATAAAAGTGTAAGATGCTGGGACTGGGCATGGTAGAAGGGTATTATTTGGCTATATATACTTTAACTTCTTTTCAGACTGCTGAGTAAGTTTTTTCACTGGCCTGAGTTTGACACAGCGCTGAAGAACATGGTTCCTGTTAACAGAGCAGGGGCAGGAATGCTGGGAAAGTCTTTTTTGTCATGGGAATAGGGCACTTTGGGATGAAGGTAGATGTGAACAGCTGAAGAACAGAGCTGTGATGGCTAAGAAGTGAAAAATGTCAACTTTTATATAGAAATCCTGGAGAAAAGGAAGCAAGGGTGTGTAGTTCTAGAAGGCACTTTTAGCTTGGACTTGTAGGAAGTACAGAGGAAGAGTGTTTAAGGTTAAAATTTCTGTGTTTACATGATTAAAGCTTAAAGATAAATGTGCATTCGTGAGAGACCATAGAGCTGTTGCTTTATTCATTGTTTTCCATCATCTTTCATTTCCAATGCTAGAGATGATGCTAGGGGCCTAAAGAAATGTGGTCTTTTTATAGCAGTGTAAGAGGGGGGAAAAAACCAGAAATTGGTTGTATTCTAATGGAATTGGAAATCAGCATTTCCATGCGTAGTTCACTGGAGCATCTTTCTAAATTTTAACTGGACTGATCATGGGGATGGTCAATAGGATTTATTTATATTGGTATAAAAATAGGGGCTTTCTGGCCACTAACAGCATTTATGAAAATTAATTTGTTTACCCTTGTGTCATGTGTTAAAACTGGAAAGAGCTAATTACAGCTTAGTACAGTATATGCCACTTCAGGACTTCTCAGGTGGTTAATGTTACAATCCCTCATTTTATTACAAACCGGTCATTCAGGTAATTATGTCACTTGACATGGTTAATGAAGGACTGCTTTGTCTCTGCAGGTTAGTTAGTTCCTATAACTTACACTTAGGATTCTAGTCGTCCTCAAGCTTTCTCTCCTTCATCTACAGAGCGACTTTCTGCTGTGGCCTCTAGTCAGACAGCTCAGGTGGATTAGTTACAGAGCTATCCTAATGCTTTCTGACATGTAATTAACGTTTCAGCTTTCTCATTGCAAGATGATTTCCGGTAAAAAGCTCCTGAAATGACTTGGGCAAACACACCCATTATCTTAATTCTGCAACGCACGAACCGATGTAACTAGGCATTTCCCAGATTTTTTATTTATATTCATGAGCTGTTCAATTGTGTGGTGGTAGAGGTTTGCCGTTCTCATGGAGATTTGCTCTGAGGCACTGGCAGCTGAGACGGGCCCAAGTGCTGGTGCTGCTAACCCGAGGAAAGGACTCCAGTGTTAGAGCACTGGTGAACACTGCCTCTCCCTTCCCTGCATTTGCTGTGGACTTGCCTGTCTTGAATTTGCTGCTACAGTTGTTAACAGGGAAGCATTTTGAAGCAGCCTCAAGGAGTCTGCCAGTTCTCTGAGAATGGAAAGGTGGGATGAGAGCTGAGTTGCTCAGATGAATGATAAGCTTTGAATGTTTTAAGGGTTCTTGTTCAAGATAACTTTTGGGTGGGTTTGGATGTTTGCTATCAGCAAACATCAGAGAGATCAGAGAGATCGCTTTTGCCCTTCTTGGAAATTACACTGAATGTTGATGGGGTTTTTTATGCCGCAAACCTGCAGTGCACAGGGGCAGTGGTGACACTTTCTTCTGTCTGCATTTGCGTAGAGGTGCAAATGGTGATGCAGTAAGGATGGTTGGATATGCAGTTACCTCTGGATCCTGTTTACTTCTGTGACATGTCTGCAAGCGCTAGATCAGATTATAGAAGACAGGAAAAGGCGTGTTCACCTTGCAGTTCCACTGCTAGTTTTGCTGCAGCTTCTCTAGTATTTTTGTGTTGCAGGGTTGTATTTTTGGAGAGTGTTGTTTGGGTGCTGGAAGTTTGTATTTTATCTGATTCTGGTTGAGCTTTTCTGGGGATTCTGTCTGGGATGCTGATGGGGCTGTCATTAAAATTAGCTAAATTAGCTCTACTGGATATAATGAGTCCTTGAATGGCCACTGCAAGTATTAGCAAAATCTTTCAGGTGCATAAGCAATGCATGGAGATATCTTTCTTCCCTCCCTTTCCCAGATCTCCTGTTTCTGAGTTTGGGTGTTCAGTTGTCCTGCTCTGCTTGGAGTGTGTAGGTGATGCTTCTACTGGGACATGCCTGAGTGCTAAACTGCCAGCAGAAAGTTTCTCAGACCAATAGAGGAACCTTCTCAATCATGGATTTGAGATCAAATCACCCAGTGTTTCTGTAAACACATGATTAGTCTCTTTGGGCACTTAATCATGTAATTCTGAGTTAGTTGATTTTCAATACAATGTTGTAATTACACTGAACAGCGCTTAGATTTTTGTAGGGAAAACAAAACAGCTGCAGCTTTGTATGTGTTGAAATATGAAATATTTTCCCTGCTTTCTTCAGTTAATAGATCTGCTAAACATCAAATCACAGGATGGCATGTGGACAGTGAGCCTGAGTCCTTAAAGCCTTGGGAAGGTTAGAGCTTCTTGCCATCTTTTGGTCTTCATGTGAGAAGGGTTTATCAAAGATTGTTGCTGTAACTATGAAAAGTGATTTAGAAATTTATACTTAAAAATGAACCATTGAAATCCTCAGAGAAGACTTGGAATTCTTGAGGATTTGCTGTTTTTCTTGCTCCAGTGACAAGATAATGCTGGCTTTGGGTTTGTATTAATAAGGCTCCATATAGGGATTAACACTAGAGTCAAATAGTAAGGAGGCTTGAGTTCCCTTATTACTGGTTTGTGGCCAGAAACCCTTCAGTATGTGTAGTACTGCTCTGGTAAGGGGAATGACTGTGCTATTTTGATTGAGGTGAAGAATCTTCAGGTGATCTGATACTGTTTTAACACAATGCCATTCTTTTTATCATTTTCTGAACCGGGGTTAGGATTTCTGTTTCAGCCTATGTGCGTCACTGTGCCTTGAAAAGCTGTTTCTGGGACTGCCTTCTTCCCTTTCCAGTATTCTTCTTTTCCTGCCTGCTGACTTGTCATTAGCAGTAAAATACTGGAGTATTTGGAGAGGAGTGGTCTCGCATTGCTGATCAGTGTTGCAGTGCAAGCTAGTTTACTAAAGAAAATCTTTGCCATGATTTTTTTCTGAATGTTACTATTTTTTCTTAAACTCTTCTGTTAGAATTATTTTTAAGCACGGATCTGGATCTGGATTGAGGGGGTCTTTCAATTGGGAGCTGTCTTGCTGTGGACATTTTAGCCCAGCACACCCGTGCCGTATAGAAGCATGACAAGTAGTCTTCCAACCAAGAACGTTAGCAGCTTTTCAGAGTCTTGGTGCACTATGCTTTGCTTGTGTATCTTTTCTGTGTGGTTTCAATGCAGCCTCTGAGGATGGAAATACTAATTTGAAGTGGATTTGGTTATCTGTTTATGGGAGTTGCTGCTTTTAAAATGCAGGCTTTCACAGTATGTTGTGAGCGTAGGGTGATGGGTTCTTATACATACTCTGCCTTGAACAAGCTATATCTTGTTGATAATTGTTTGCCTTTATGTCTAAACTGTTCTGCTTCGGAGGACTAAAAGGTGATTTACTTTTTGCAAATACTCTGTATTTCTGTATCTGAGCCTCAGTTAAATCAAGGTAAAATATAAGTGCCTCTTTGACTATAACGTGCAGACCAACAGCCTCTAAAGATTTCAGAGGAACAGACTTTCTCAGCCTTTCACACATCCTGAATATGTGAACCTGTTCTCAGCAGATCCTTTAAATAGGTGCAAAGGTGTTAGATGAGCTTTTGCTGCTTCTGTTGTTTGTGGTGTAACATGAGACCTTGGTACATACATTGATCCAGAGCCCATTCTCTTGCTGGCTGCAAGATCCAACGTGTTGCTACCTGTAGAACTGTCTCATTAGATTGCTTCACAGAATTTAAATGTCGCAGTGGCTACACTGTTCTCTCTGTTAAGAAATTACTTACTAAATATAAGACAAATCTGCACTACAAAATCGCACTTTCCATTGCTGTCAGCAAATCTCCATGTGGTGTGAATCTTACATCTATATAGGTGAAACTAATTTTGCACCTGAGGCAAAGAATATGGAGTGATCTTTTTCATATGTAAATATGGGATCCTTTAGGTTTATAGTGCAATGCCAGAGGCAGTGTTGATTTGTGCTGCTGTTCCCTAATTTAGGCCTACTGAAACAAGACTTCAGCCTTAGAGGCTAGCTAAGTCCGCCCTCACTCGGTACATATCATACTTGGGTTGTGTTTGGATGGCTGGTTTTGTTGTCTTTATTGACCTAAACGTCAGTGCATGATAAATGCTATTTAAATGTTCTATGTTCAGGCTGTACCTCTTATGCAGAACCAGGAAAGTGTTAGGAAGCTTCAGCTTGTGATAGCTGAGAAAGTTGCTTAAAAAATGTGCAAAAACTGCAGTGCATATAAGATGAGCAATAGAATAACTGTGCTTGTGTTTCACATAGAAAGCAAGGCAAGCTCCATAGCAGAGTTGTGTCTACTGGCACTTTTTTTGCAGGTATCTAAAGTTACCACAAACCAGTTGAGAAGTTCAGAAGATGCAGAACCTGCCCGTGTGCAGAGCAGCAAAGCTCCGTCACTGGTGGTACTGATGGAGTCCAGCTGATTGTGAGCTGTGTTCTGTAGTGCTCTGGAGTATGAGGCCTTTGGTTAAAATATCTTAAGGTGAATAAATGGGTCATAGAACACAATATTAGTTAACTTGACAGCCTCAAACAATAAATCTATTTAATCCAAATAAAAATATCTGCATAATCCCGGAGACTAAGAGGAACTGAAAAGACCCCAAATTATTTTTATCACACGTGAGTTTCTGTATCTTTTTCTTTTGGTTAGCGGTGCCAGAGAATCATTTTAACCAAATGGACAGGAGTCTCGGCAGGCTGCCTGGAAGCACTTCTCCCTGGGCACATGATGGTGTTTGATCACCTGCTGGTGACCAAATAAAGAGGATGCAGAATTTCCAGGCGAGGAAACGCCGTTCACTGACGCCATCTGTAATTCAAAATATCAGCACAAGATAGTGTGTAAAACTCAGTAAAGAGTGATCTTCTAAAATGTTACATGGGGATAGTAAGGGGACTTTTTAAACTGTCTTCACTAGCAAACAGTTACATTGTTACTCTAGTGATTAATTTCTAGATTTTCTGTTTTTTTAGTTAACTTCTATTATGAAATTCTACAAGTGAATGAAGTGTTTGCAGCCTCTTGGATGCTGCTGCTGTTTTGGGGGTCTTGTGTGCTTCACTATTACTTTCAGTGCTTTAGACCAGCTTTTACTCATTTCTAAAAAGACTAACATTCATTGAATGGAATACCTAGCTCTTTCTCAAAACATAGTGAATTATCACTGACTCTTGTCAGATAGCCTGTAAGAAGAGCTGATACATTAGCACATCACTGTTTGCAAAAAGAAATACCAGAAGAACTTAATTGAAATGGATTCTGCTAATTGAGGCAGAGGAAGGAACTAAATAGCATTTGGTCATCTGGATTTCTCATGAGACTGAAGTAGAAACCAAATGTACTTTAAAGCTGACTCCTAGTGATAGTTCAGTGCATGCATCAGTTTCTTGTGTAGGGTTCTGCTTCTGAAATGCTGTGATTTAGTTTACAGAGGATGCAGCAATGGGCTGTTCAAGCATCCTAAAGTTCAATACGGCCAGCTTTAGTACTGATATGTTTCCACATGCCAAATATTTGTCATGGTTTTGGGAGCCTTTGCCAGTCTTGTACGACTTGGAAGCAAGTAAAGCTCTAAATGATGGATGGCAGATTTGCAGACTCACTACTGCTTCAGCATTAGATTAAATGCAGTTTGAGTTGCAAACACATGAAGTCATGGAGCCAGTGGGTCAGTGCACTGAAAGAAAAGCAAATGTTTACAGTCTGGTTCCAGTCTGTTTTGTGTGGAAAACATCTGAAGTTTATACAGATTCTTCCCAGAGTATAAATAGTAATTGGGAGGTGGCTGTTTCGTCTTGGTCAGTGCATGTGTTCGTATGATTTCTAGGTCTGCATGCATGCCGTGACTTGGAAGATTTTTCATCAATGACATCTGAAAATCTTTTGCAAAGTATCTGTCTTTCCTAATGTAAACTTTCAGTGAGAAAAGTTTGGATTGTAAACTCACTGAGGGAGACAGTAGATCTTTGAAGAAAGAAAGTGCACCTGATCTTGTGGACAGCTTATCCTGATTTGCTTACATGGACTAATTTCTGTTCAGGTTCTGGCACACAGAAGTATTGTTGTCAGATGCTCTGGTTCTGCATGTGCTATGTCCCAAGGGCCATTTATTGCATTTCCTAAACTGGCTCTGATCCCTAGAAGGTGCTGTTGTAGACTTCAGTTTGCTTCATATTTGGAAGCGTTGGTAATTCTAAGGAAAGTGAGATGCAAGGATAAATGCTACATATTCATATGTTTTAATTGTGTGAAGGGATCTCAACAGACTCTTGGGTTTTGCTCTTACGTTGTACAAACAAAACATCACTTCATACCACTCCAAGCTATGCAGTTTCTTAAAATGCCCAGTTGTTTATAGAATATGGCACATCCTGGTTTTCAAGTAGTCTTTCAGAATTAGTTAGAAGTACAATAACAGTGCCTTGAATGGAAGAAATAGTGGTTCTGTAGTCTTTAATGGAATGGTGTATTATGCCTAAAAGCTGTAGTGAATTTTCATCTCTTTAAGCAAGTTTTGTTAAGAACCTGGCAATTACATCACTTTTTCAGGAGAGGGGTGGAATACATAGCTAAGAAAAGTGAAATTGGATTTCTTGCCTTTTAGGAAAGTAATTCAAAACTGAAACTGTTTGCTCTTGATATACTAACATGGGCATTGACTTCTGCCTAGTGCTTGATCCTGTCTTTATTTGGTTAGTTCAGATTGCATTTATGTCTGAAACAGTGGAAAGGCTCTACTGATCGGGGGAAATCAGAGTCTGACTTATGTAAGTGAATGACACACTTTGAAGGGTAGTGCAAAACTGAGTTCAGTGCAAGAATAATAAACAGCTGATGCTGAACACTTACTTGGATGGCTTGATTTGGGACTGACTTGCACACAGCTTGGCTTTGCTCTCCTCTTTCGCTCCCCAGTTACTTGTGTGCAGCAGCTGGAGCAGATGTTCCTGGGTACCCAGCAGATTGCGGGTGGTGCCGGGTGGTTGTGGTGCAAGAGCTCAGGTTGGCGTGCTTTGTCTGCCTTCATTTGTTATCCACGTTTTGAGAATTGTGGATTAATTGGATTACATGGTAAATAGGGGATAATAGATTAAAGGGATATTATTGGGTTAAAACCCTTCTTAAACCCCGTCACCTTTCTTTGTTAATGCCATTATGAAAGAAATAAAACGTCAGTCATGAAATAAACTCAGCGTGACTCCTTCCTTTGTCAGTGCCTTTGTAGCTTCATGCTGTTGAGCTTTCTCCACCCAATATGGTCTGGCTGTTTTGAATACAAATTCTGCGATGCTACCAAAAGGTTTTGCAGAACATTACTTCTGTGAGTCAGGATTTCAACCTTTCTGGTTTTGGGGACAGATACTCAGCATGAGCATGTGTGACCTGAACACAAGGCAGGTTTCACTTCTACACCGTGTGATGCGGTTCTGATTGCTCTGAACAAAGTCAAATATGACTTAAACTGCACAAAGGAAGTGCCAAAAAGGGGAAATAGGGGAGTGCTCTCGGCGGTGGGATGACCGGTGACGTATTTGTTGCGTGTATCGATGGAGAACAGGGTTATTTTGTGCTCCTGTATGAGTAACTGTAGCCTATGTCTGAAACTCTCCAGCCTTACAAAGAAGCAGCCATTAATCCCAAGAAGATAAATTTTATCTGTTGCCTTTAGCACTGTCATTAAAAATTAGTTATTATCTATGCTTATTGTAAACTCCCCAAACACTACTAATAAAATTAGTGCTTAAACAGAGAGCACTGTATCAAGCATTAGTGCATGGGGTGGCAATTGGGGAAAAACTTATTACCTCTCACCCTAGGAAACATCAAGCAAGTTGCTGAACTTCTGCTCTAAAATAGGAAATGTATCTTTTTTAAATAAAATACCTTGGATAAAATATTATAGATATGCATGTGTACAAGTTCTGTCCTATTCTGTTGTCTGGGGCATGTTGAAAGAGGAATTCTCATTAGAAAGCACTGGGAACAGTGGCTGGTGAGAGAAGTTAATTTGTAGAAACCTGAAAGTTGTGAAGGAACCAACGTTATTTTTATTTACCTTCAAGTCTGAAGCCAGTAAAAGAAACCAAACCAATTTAATGTCTTGACGCAAGATTTAGTTCAGCTTCTAGTGGTCTGACAAACAAGACAATTGTGGATTTGAGCTCAGTAATACAATCAGGACAAGGTGCATTCGTGGCATAAAAGTATCATGTGGATCATCTGCTTCTTTTGTGCCATGTTACAGGCGTCCCTGGTTTGGGTGGAGGGGGAGGAGGTTGAGCTGCTCTCTAATACCTCTCCCACTAGGAAAGCTGCATTGATTTGACTTGAAACATTTATCCATTAATTATCTCTGTGCTTATTGCTGAAATTTGAGAAGACATCTGGTGAAACGTCAGTAGTGGCAGTATTGATTTGCAGTCAGTCTGGTTTCAAATCAGCTTGGGGCAGGGTGTCAAGAAAATAAAGTTTAGAGATTATCTTCTCCGGATTCTTTGCCAAAATCCTCTGATTAAGCCAGTAACAGAAAAATACTACATTTAATGAAGTGTGTGCCACAAGGGCTGCTAGTGTTGTAAGATGCAGAATTTTAAGGCTCTGGTTATTCCACCATCATGTTCCTTCCTTCAAGCTGCTTTTCCCATCTTATTGGTAGTTTAGTTTGGTTTGCATGTCAAGTCAGACATGTACATGCCAGCCCAAAACCAGTGCATATACCTGTTCTTATTCTAAACTAGGCTTTCTTAAAAGCTTTTTTTGTTGTTGTTTTTGTTTGCTTGTGGTTTTGTGGGGTTTTTTATTAAATAAAATGGGAAATCTTTGTTTTTCTTTTCCCAGAAATTCAAGTCAAGTCAGGAAGAGAAAATGCTTAGTTGTTCCTATAATTCTAATGTAGAGTTATTGAGTTATATCTCCTCTTTTCTTTAAATATCTGATTTATTCTTTCAGATACTTACTAAATCTTGTCAGTTTAGTATGTTCCACTGAACTTGCAGCCAAACTTAGATGGTTTGATAAATTGCATGTTTCTTTCTTTAAACCTTGTGATGACTAAATCTTGATTTGATGCTCTTTCTCTCTGTCTTTTTAAGTGATCGCTGTTGGAAAAAATGTAGTGTCTGTGTTCCCCTCAAACAGCTAAAAAGCTTTTTGGCTGTGGTAAGGTTTCAACAAATCATATTTAGATTGCTGACATCGTTTTCATGGAAACCAAATAAATTGGTGCCACTTCCTGGGTTTAAGAGATGTGTTTGTCTGTTGTGTGTTTCATGTAGTCTATTTTCTTTTTTCCTCCCCAAAACTATGTTTGTGGTTGCTTTGCTTTGGGCACTAACTAGCAACTCTTCAGAGGGTGATCTTGCTCTGTGCCATGTTTTGTTTATAAAAGATAACTAATCTGATTTACTTAAGACCACAGGAACAGCTACAATACACTGTTGTCTTGCAGGTAAATGACTGATGCATGCTGTAATCCTTTCTTTGTAGAAAGAGCACCTTACATAAAAATAGAGATATTGCATTCTACAGGCACGAGCAAGACTGGTTAAAATAAATGCAGCATTGTAAGGGAAACACGAAGTACTTGATAGGAATAGGATTTAGTTGTGTTTTCTTGTAAATCTCTTGTATGTTCATGTTGAAATGCCTTGACTTGGCTTTCTTCACTAAGGATCTCAAGGCTCCAGGAGGCACTCAAGCTGGTTTGAATCAAACCTTTCTGAAAATGGAATACTTGACAGTTATGAATAAAGTTATTTAACAGTCAACTTCCTGTGGTTTGCATGCATTTCTGCATCAGGAGGAGGCTGAAGGGCTGCAGCTGAGGTGCGTGTGCTCCATCTGAACAAAAAAGGACACCGTCTACAGGCCATCAAAGTGATTGCTTAAAATCTGATTTTCTCATAGGATTTATTTCAATACTGTATTGAACAAGCAAAAGCACAGTCACCTCACACAGAAGATCTTTGAAGCCACTTTGTAGGCCGTTCATTCTGTTGTATTGAAGCGTGTTTGAGAAGTTTGCTTTATTGAAGTGTGTCAACATACATGTGAGAAAGCTGGTCAAGCCTGCATTTGACTTTGTCACTTCTGTTGGTAACTTTGGGTCTGTGCTTTAAGTTGAGTAGAAGGAAGCAGGCAGTGGGCAAGCGTGGCTCAGTGGAATGGTATAACAGCTCATTGATGATCTTCAGCCACACTTCAGAAGTTTGCAGCTCAGAACTGCTCAACTGTAAAAATTACTTTAAAGGCTTCACCTGCATTTAAAAAAAAACAATTTTATTTGTGACTAATTTAAGACCTTCACATCGCTTTATTTTTTAACTAGATCTTTAAATTGCTGTCATATTTGGTCACAGAACATGGTTGTGAGACAAAGAGAATATAGTGGAGAGCAACAGAGCTTTTTAATTGGGACGGATCCTGCAGTTTCTCAGTCTCCTCTTGATTTTGTCCTTGCCATGGCTTCTTCGTGGCATCTGGGCAGCAGGCTGAGTCGTGCAGTAGCCACGTGGCAGGGCTGGACACGGCGAGCCACACTAAAGTCGGTAGGGCAGAACGGGGAAAGCCAGTTTCTTTTTTTCCTAGTCATCTTGGCTGAACCAGAGAGTTTACAGTTTGTCTAAAGGGAAATGATAGAATGCGACAACTGTCTGTTGAGCACAGCCATTTAAATATAGCCTCTGTAATCAGTTTACAGAGTGAGATCTGGTTCTGTATTTGGTATCAAGAAGAGTAACCTGACGCAGAAGGCGTCTGTGAAGTTGTCACACAGGATTGTGTCTTACTCAGATTTAACAGTTACTGGCATTAAGACTTTCCTTGGTGGTGATGGTTTTTTCAGTGAGTCTCTCTTCATTGTTGCAAGAAATGCATAGGTTCGGCCCTCTAGAAAAGGACCCTACTTGGTTGGTTTGTAATGCTGCCTTTTCAAACTTGTTTAAAATGACTCAAAACTCTGCAGTCCTGCAGTAGTGCATTGTGATAACAATCTGTTATTTGGGTAGTTTGCTCTTTGAGTATGTCTGTAGTTAGCAGAGCTTAGCCTGCCAGTACAAAGATGTCCAGGTCAGATAGAAAATTACCACTTGTCAAGGCCCTGGCTGGCAGCTCTGTGATGTGGAGAGGAGTCTGGAATGTGGTGGAAGAACAGGTGACAAATTTGAAGCTGTTGTAAGTTCTTTATGCTGTGCAAGTTGATAAAAGCCAATGGTTGAATGACTTCTGTCTTTAAATGCAGAGTTGAGTCACATTGGTACTTGCTTGGTGTGTTGTATTAGTTGTCCAAGTAGATTTTCATTAAGGGAAGAACCCAGTGACTGAGCTGAATATATGGAGGAGGGAAACGGGTATGTTGCTGCTTCATGAGCTGTATTATGCTTGTAACTGATCCCGTTTATAGTTCACTCTCAAGACAGCCATTCTGAAACTCATGATACTTGTCTGCTTTTGACTTTGATACATGACAGCTCAGAAAGCCAGGAAGTCTTCTTGGTGTGCTTCCTGCCCATTACTTTGCTGTTGGATATGTGGCTCTGGAGCATTTTTGTTGCTGCAGGCCAATGTATTTTGCATTCGTCTTTTCAGGAAATCCCCTCTTTTGGGAAGCTGTTTTGTGACCTTTATGGGCTGTGCCTTACTCCTCTGCTCCAACTGCTCAATTCTCTTTAGTAGCAGTAAGCCCCAGGACTTAAAGGCGAGGTAGTAACTCATGCATTCCAGTACTGCAGAGTTAATGCTTCTTTAGGGAATAGGCATTGCTGTAAGTAGCATAAAAAAGAGCTGCCTAAGATTAAAATATTATGCATGAACACACACATGCATACTTACTGCCTCTGAGGCCCAGATATTCTCGAATAAATATCTCCACTTAATGACCCTACTTCCTCGTTGCCTTGTAGCCAGTCCTGTTGGGGAGGGAGGCTTGCCAGGCTGTGTATTTTTATTTTCTGTGAAATAGGAATGCTTTTCTCCTTACGAGATTGAGGCTGGAATGGATTTCTGAAGTGCTGAAAAGGATGTAGGTATAAAATACTGCTATGATTGCAAGCGGTTGCTGCTGTGTGCTGCCAGACATTAAAACAGTTGATGTTAGTGCTGCAGTTTTTCACCCTGGAGAACATTGGTGATGTTAAGCTGAGAGCTGGACTCTTTCCCTGCAGGTGTGTCGAGCACAAGGCATGTTTCAACCAGAGTCCCAGTCTTGTCTAATTAAAAGTTGATGTTCAAATTGCACGCTTAAAGGTGCGGTATCCTCTCGTACTATGTAATTTTTTTTTTTTTTAGTGCTTGGAAAACTTGCCAGGGAACCTGGCTTATATGTCTGCCGGAACCCTTTTTGGACTGTTATTTACCCTACTTTAATGGTGCTTAGATGACACTGTTTAATATTGAGGTTTGATATTCTTCCTAGATAAGTTTGCAGAGTTCAAATTCAAGTGAGGGGAAATCATTATCAGGGTGTAACTGCTGTCCTAATTCACTTGTCTGGCCCCGATGTAGTCACTCCAGCTGTGGATGCCTCGGGAATTTCTCATCGAGAAAATTCATTCAGAATCCCTGCTCTACCAGATTGAAAGCACATATGGTTTATTTTCTGTATTTACTACAAAGTAGGTTACAGCTTGGTAATCAAGAGCTTTCAAAAGGAAGCGTGTTTCTACTTCTGTCATGATGCAGAGAATCCTTAAGAGGTGCTACTTTTCTTTGCAATAAATACAATTCATTTGTTACCTATTGTGAGTGAACTCAGGTTCAGCAGCATCCTTGTAACAGTTCTTCCTTAATCCCAGCACCCTGATGGTGGAGTTCTGAGGACTTGACTATAGTTCAGGCTTACAATAAAAAATCTTTAGTTCCACATTACTGGAGAGATTAATGAGGGATTAATGCATTTATGATTTGCAAGTCTTGAATCTGGAACGTAACCAGCGTGGTAAATGTGTTGTCAGACAGTATGGCAGCGTGGAGCTCTCTTCCTTAGTACCAGACTAAGGAGCTCTTGTTCAGCATGGCCTCTGATAGGAAAGTTTAGTAAAATGCTTCATCTGTTAAGGTTCCTCACCCTCTGTTCTGCTGTTCACGTGCTGTGCTCAGGGGAAGAACCTGTGTGAATGGGACCGTATGGCAACGCTGTTATAAATTATTTCCAGTAATTAATCCTTATACCTGAATGCCTGTATGTGCAGATGCTTCAAAGCGTTAGAATAATTGTATGTATCTTTTTGTAAGGAAGGTGTGGTAGCTTCATTGATAACTGTGGAAAACGCTATAGGATTTACTTAGCAATTCCAGTTAAACTCTGGAAAGAGTTTAACTACTGTAACTATATATGTGCTTCCTTGTGCTTTTAAGCTTAAATATTAACTAATATAAAATTTAAACATCAGGTGTGTTCTTAAGAGAGCCGCTTAAAAAGATCTAGATTTCAGTTAATTAACTGGTCTTCAGAATGTAAACTGTTGGGATCAAGTGTACCATGTGTTTAAATAATTGTTTGCTTTGTTTTTAGGGGGAATCTGTAAAGTATTTCTTGGACAACTTGGATAAACTTGGAGAACAAGTAAGTTTTTTGGGGTTTTTTTTTCAGTCTTGAGTTTTGAGTAGTCTTTGTGATCTCTGGGTTTTAAACAAATGAAATGCAATTAGTGTCTGCTCAAATAACTTTATCTTCGGTTAACTTTACCCCTTTATCTCAGCAGTTAATCACTGACATGTCAAAACCAGAGGGCAACGCAAGGGCCAGGAGACTTTCTGGAACTAAAACTTCTGTAGAAATTGAACAGAAAAGTTAAATGCTTGTCCAATCGGAATATTGTTCAAGTACCACTTCCACACTAAAAACGACTGGGTTTAGGTTTGCATATCCAGTTAGGAACAGTAAGTTAAATCAGCGCATAGGTCAGTGGTACCTTTCTGTAGTACGTACTTTAAAATAAATGAACTTGGTACAGAATAACATCTGTTTTCTCTAGGGGGAAAGTTAAAACTTCTGTAAAATACTTTTGATAGGAATGTTGGTTACTGCTTGAATAATGAAGTTGTCTGCTGATACTCATTAATTGTGTGTTGGTGAAATACCACGTGGAAAAAAAACTGCCTTAAAATGGGGTGGTAGTTTGGACTCCATGGAGAGGCAGTTTCTCCATGGTCATTTCCAGCTGATGGCTAACAAACGATGAAAGAGTCCAAACCACTTCAATTGAATCCTGTTACATCATGCTTAATTTCATTTTTCTTTTTCTCTTTAACAGATATAAATTTAACTTTAAGCCAGAACTGTTTTTCTGCTTTCAATTGTCATTTTTTCTGACTAAAGCACTGCTGATCGTCTTGCAGAAAGCATGGGCTTCCCAGATCTCTTACTTGAGAAGTCAGCACTTGCTCTCTGAGCTTTGATTTGGTCTTGAGTTATAAGGCAATAGGAGAACCACCCTTACTTTAATGAACTGCTAAATTTTCTGCTAATGGTGGATTTCTCATGGCCTTTGAATCCATTTCCACTTTAGTTTCAAAGGGTGGTTGTTTTTTTTTCCCCACAGTTGCACACATTTGCTTAAAGATTTTTGCAGCTTCTTTTCAAAGTTCTTTACTAGAAACCTCGCTTCATTCTTTGACTAAAGGGAGCAGCTTGAAGTCACTAGGGTTTTCATATGTGCACACATTGAGGGTCTAATGTTGATGTGAGAATGCCGAGCTCTAAATTAGTGTTTCTGGTTTAAAGTTGCACAAACGCTGTTGAGATACAGAGGGACTCTTCAAGACTTGCTCTCACAGAAAACATTAGATCTTTGTGGACAAAGTGCTGACTACGTTCTGTTACTGAGTGAAAGATGTGTAGGTTCTTCTGGTTTATTCTTATCTATATGCAAGATTTGCCTAGCGATTATTTTCCCAAAATGTATTAATAGAAGTATTTTACTGTTCTTATCTGTTGTCTGATACAAGTGGGCTGGCCTGGAACTTAATTGCTTACAAACAGATAGACCCTGCGATTCATGTGCCTCTTGCCAAAAAGGGAGCTGATAACAGTGTATGGGGAAAAAGAACTTAATGTTCAGATTTAATCACATCAGCAAAATAAGAGGAGCCGGCTGGGATAGGCACGTGGGATCAGCTGGATTCCTTGAAGTTGTTTATTTCAACTGCCAGTGCAGACTGTATGTATTCAGAATACCTCCTGAAGAGACATTGCTTTCCATGTTGTGATTGGATCTTATTCGTAACATAAATTCTAGTTTCAACTAGGCAAACAGTGATGGGATAGCTAAAAGAGCTACCAGAGTACCAAAAGAAGCCCGTTAGGTAAAAACAGGCTGTAGTGAGTTTTAGGAAGGAGACAATTCAGAAGGAAAGCACAGGTACTGGGTCAATATTGATACGTGTCTTTGGAAAGAGCCACACAGAAAGTAAAACAAAAAAACCCAATACCACCACCTCCAACCCAAAAGATAAGAAATCACTCAGGTTTTTAGTTAGGAGTTGTATTTAGTTTCCTGTAGCCAAACGATGGCTGCACACCAAGTGCTTGACTTGGAGTGCACTTATTTGCACTGTTGCATCAGGTTAGCCGTTATCTGATATAAGACATGGTAGGTCTTCCATGCCTGTGGAACCTGAAAGGATTTTGTTTGTGGTTGCAAGTTTGAAAAGAATTTCAAATGAGTAACAATACTTGAGAGGGATTTTGCAGGGAATTCTATGGATAAGCTCCTTCTTCAAAGTGTTACCGAGTAAACATTATTGACCACCTGCCAGAAGAGTTTGCTTTGTGTTTGTGTTTCAATATTGGAGTTACATATGGCTTTGTGTGTCGCATTATTTTATTTATTTACTTACTTTAATAATTTTCATCACTCCTGAGCTTTCCCTAAGGCATTCTGGTTTCGTTCTGAGAACTTGAGACTAACTTCCTGAAGAACACAAGGTTATCCCTTTCTGTTTGAAATATGGGAGAAGTGTTGAACCTGCCTTACTCTCTTGCCTAAATGCTTACAGTCAACTTTATTCAAAATCCCTGCACATGCACGACACTTGGTGCAGTCATTGCTCCATTCCTCTGTTCTCCCTCCTCTAACAATTTTTAGTAGAAAAGACCCAAAATAAATGTAACAAATCAAGAGGAAAATCTTATTACCCTTTAAAGATGCTTCTTATAATCAGACAAGGGGATGGAAGCGCTTTCCTGTTGCTCAGTTTGGAGGGAATATGATACTTCTTTGGCAGGTCAGCTCTTCTACAGGTGGAGGTGCTGCAAGTTTTGGCTGTGTAGTAGTACTGCAGTAAAAAAGTGCAGGCTGGGGAGCCTGTGCTTCAAAGAGGGGCTTTGTAATTTGTGCCATGATTAAAGTACTGAATAAAGAGACCTAGGAGTTCAGAGCTTACACAGTAAAGCAAAGTGGTCCTTGAGCTTTTGGAGCTCTACACTTGTTTCATGGTTTTTAAAACTGCTCTCTTAAAGGCTGTGGATCAAACTTGCCCAGCTTCCTTAAACTTGGGATACCAGTATTTGAAATGCAGTGCAGTTCTGTGTTTGTTCCCCCTGCCCCAGCTTATTAGTTGAATCAGAGTTTCTGGGCCGTGGTCCTACACATCTTGATAAAATCTGCAGCTCTGGTAACTGGCACGTCAGAGGAAGATTGTAGATCATTCACTAAGAGGACATGAAAATTCCAATTCTGAAACCTAAAGTGTTCTCTCTGAAGTTGTGAGAAATGCCTGAAAAATGTGAGGAAGAGTTTCCATAACAAGTGAGCAACAAAGCTTTAAACTTCAGTGTCAGCCAGCTGTCTGTTGCAGATGCGCTTCTGAAATAGCAGAAGGACTTGGACCGTATGCAAAAGTGTAATTCTAAGAATGAGCAAATCCCCACTACGAGTCTTGAATTTCATGCTGTTGAAAGCTGACTAATAAGCAATCCTCTTCCTGTTAGCATCTGCATCCGTTGATGATGACTGTTCGTGTAACAGTAAATGAACGGTGAAAAAACACTTATCCTGCCTCTTTAATCCTGAGGGGAAAGGTGGGCTGGAGAACTTGAGGGTGCAGCTCTACTGAGTGATCTCTGAGGCTGCGCTGCTGGAAGGGGCTGAGACAGCTGGATGCAGATCTGTGGCACAAACACAACAGGCCTGACTTTGCTGGAATCATTGATCTGTAAATTACTTGGTGGAGCAGCTCTTTTTTCTAACAGCAGTCGTACAGAATATGAGAGGACCTGAGCACCCAGGATTAGAGTAGGATACTCCTGTGGTTACTGATTTCAGAAACCTCTTTTAGACAGTTTGCTGCATTGCAGTGTTGGCCGCCAGCGTGTTTCCCAGCTGCGTGGGAAGAGGATGAATGGAACATAAAGTAATCCAGAATGTGGGAAACCGACGTGAGGGACTGATGGTACCTCCTGGGTTGTTTATGGGTCCTGCTCACGTGGGAAATGGACAGCTTCAGTTCTCCGGGGTAGATGTTCTGATTTAATATTGGCTGTTTCCTGCTTGGGACTCTCGAGCTTTCCAAAATGCCTCAGCGTTAGCATATAAATATATGTACATGTGTATTTATGCAAAACATCATACTGTTCCTCTGCAAGCTTTTCTCTTGCAAGTCAGCTGTGACTTATATCCTAATAGGCAAACTCTCCTTTCTTTTTTTAGGACTATCTTCCCTCGCAGCAAGACATACTGCTGGCACGAAGGCCCACAAAAGGGATTCACGAGTACGACTTTGAAATTAAAAATGTTCCTTTCAAAATGGTTGATGTAGGTGGCCAAAGGTCAGAACGGAAACGTTGGTTCGAGTGCTTCGACAGTGTCACATCAATACTCTTCCTTGTTTCCTCGAGTGAATTTGACCAAGTGCTTATGGAGGATCGGCAAACGAATCGCCTTACGGAATCCCTGAACATTTTTGAAACAATAGTCAATAACCGGGTTTTCAGTAATGTCTCAATCATTCTCTTCTTAAATAAGACGGACTTGCTTGAGGAAAAAGTACAAAAAGTGAGCATCAAAGACTATTTTCCAGAGTTTCAAGGGGATCCCCACTGCTTAACAGATGTCCAGAAATTCCTGGTGGATTGTTTTCGTACTAAACGCCGGGACCAGCAGCAGAAGCCCCTCTACCACCACTTCACCACTGCTATTAATACAGAAAACATCCGGCTAGTTTTCCGCGACGTTAAAGATACCATCCTTCACGACAACCTCAAGCAGCTGATGTTACAGTGATGTGCAAAAAGACATTTTTATTTGAGTAACTTGTGTGTTGGTTTTTTTAACTAGAGGTTTACAGCAGATCCTGTCAGACTTCTTGAGATGTGGCTAAAAGCTGCTGCTGAACACATTATTGCCAATTTCTGCAGAAATTCAGGCTTAATCTCTTCCAGTGTAGCTTCAAGTTGACCCAAGTTGTAATTTTATAGCAGACCTATGTCTAAGTTACCTGTAAAGCGATGAATGTGACCTTTTACAAACATGTTATCCTAGAAAATTCATTCCACCTTCAGAATTCCGAGTCCAAACTTCAGTGAAATTGTTGCAATTGTTAGACTGTGGCAGTAATTTAAGGGGGCTGGGGGGGTGTGGAGAAACTTTTCACATCTGACTTCGTTATGAAGACTGTGATACCATAGCTGACTTACGTTTTCTCAGGTCTGTTGTTGGTTAGGAATTTCCATGTTGCTGGAATCATCCGTTTGAAGCTGCGATTCCTGGGTGTAGCATGCTTCCTGTTGAAGTATAAATCTTTGTGTGGGGTATGATGAGGAGATGCTTTAAAAATACTGAGTTTGAGGGCTTCGGACATACTCGGCAGGAAGTACTGACGCAGGCAGAAGACCAGTGATGAGGATTTAGTGAGTGGCACAGGACACGGTTTCACTCGATTGCGTTGTGTGTACGTCTTAGAGCCATGGCAAGGCACAGAGCACTATGATACGGTCCTCTTGAAATTCCAGTGTGGGGAGGGGGAGTAAGCTAAACTGCTATTTCTTATCTTCACTAACCAGATGTTATGTGTAGGTACCTTGCCTGTTCTTGAGGCACTTTAATATAGCACTGGTTTATTTTTACTTTCTTCATGACGTCTTACACTGTGCCTCATCTTAATCAGCAAGCGTTTGGTGACGGATAGAAGTACTTGCAAACCTAAGTGCCTCCTTGTGTTCTGTCCTCCTCCGGTATTTTCAGTGGCCTTACATGAGCATGTGTGTTCCCAGCAGAGGCCTTGTGTAGCTGACACCATGAAGATGAATGTCCTTTTTCGGGGGGGAGAAGAACACGTCACAACAGGACGTGCTTCAGCTGATGAGGTTCTTTCTGCGACTTTCCAATTGGGTCTAGCAATCCTAAGTGTACTTGAGCCAAATATGTTGCACAGCACACTCCCGAGTGCTACTTGTGACTAAGAATATGTTACCAAAAGTTCCATTGCAGTTTCATTTCCATTGCAGTTTCTTTTTTTGTATGTTTAGGGGGGCGGGGGAGATGTTACAGTCACCGTGTGATTAGGAAAGAAAAAAATACTGCTTGCCCAGAGATCCTTGTAGGCCACATGGCATTTTGCTAAACGAGAGTGAGCTTGTGAGACTGTGTTCTAAAAAGTAGTGCCGCTACCAAGTTTCCCCCAGACTGTAGTGTCCTGCAGGCAGTTCAGCTTGCTTTGCCCCGTGGATTGTGATGCTGGCCAATACTTTCTTAAATGAGTTTTTATTAACATACCACGCCCGTGGCAGGCGGTATAATGTGATGTTCTCGCTGCTTGGAGCAGCGTCCCTGCTAGGACATAGGAAGGCTGCCCATCTTCTGAACTTAGCCTTTTACTTACTGTGATTGTAAGTTGTATTAACATCTCTGTACCTCATTCTCCTGTCAGTAGTAGGAGAATAGTGTATTTTTATTTAGTTAGGTGCTTCGAAAGACCTCTATTTTTTATATCATCCAATGAGTTAGTTATAAATTAGTCTGCGATTGCTGCAATAAGGCACTATTTGGGGAGGAAAGAATTCTGGAAAGAGGTTGGGAGAAGTCACAGTGCATAATCGAAACATAAACATGAAGTCTGGACGCAACGCTGATATCAGAAGGATTAATATAATATTTAGATGGAGATATTAAATGTAAATTTTGCTTCTTTACTGGACATGGATGCAATTACTTCTGGTTTGACGTGTTTGGGTCATATGTGAGCAATTCAATGAACTAGGGACCTCAGAAAAGGCTAATGAGGCTATTTAAAGGATTGGATAATGTGCCTGTAATGGGAACCCAGAAGTTCTCAGCTTCCCTCTTTGGAGAAGGACAACGGTTGATTGAGTTGAGCTACAAGTGCCACACAAGCAGAAAACAGAGCTCTGTCTTGAACAGATTCCACTGTTGGAAAGCAGAAGTTTAGCAGATCCATGCCCTTGGTAGTCTACAAGACGAGGAATAAGTTTGATTTTCTCCTTTGCTGACAGTTGTCTGAACAAGTTTCTTTGAAAGGGACTCATCTCTGCTCTGATTAAAAGAATGAATTTGGAGAGGGACTATAGTACGTGTTTTGCAGGATGTTAGACTAGACGATTGCAGAAAAGACTAAAGACTGGATAGGGGATGAAATGAAGATCACCAGGGATTTGTCTAAACAAATTTGTTTATTTAAAATGTTGATTAATTTTGTTTTAAGGGACCTGTTTAATTTATTAAAGATCCTCAAGCCTGATGTCAGCTTAAGGACATGGCACCAGGCACTTCTGATGTTAACCAAGGTGGGAGGAACATTCAGCAGGCCTCTCCTGTATGAACACAAAAGACCTGTTTTTAATCCTTTCCCTGTGAACACCAGGACCTCTGTGGTGGCAGGGTGGGCCCCGCAGGGCTGGGTCACTTCTGACACAACAGGCCCCGGTAGAAAAGCACTATAGGAATCTCAGGCAGAAATAAATTCTTCTAATGAAATGACTGAGTCAAATCACTCCAGTTTCTCACTCCGGTTTCCCACTCCTGCTTCTTGAGAGGGGGTGAGGCACCTTACTTTGATGTAACTGTTTACATGGTTCCTACATTAACATGCTGGGTAAACAAGCCGAAGCAGCATTGGGTTTTTCCATCTTCACAATTAGTCTTCATTAGCTCCCTGAAAAGGAGCACAGCCTGGACTGTTGTATTGCTGTTTAGATTTGCTTCTATTACTTCATTATAGCAGGATACAATTTTGGTACAAGAGCTGGAGGGCTGGTGTTTTGAGCAGACTGATTTTTATCCTGAAGCAAACAATTGAGTCAGAGATGTGTACTAAGAGTGAGGCTTCATGTAAACCAGTCTGTGGTGTGTCGTCGGGATGTATTTCTAGTGAGAGTGGGAAAGCAGGAAGAAAATCACATTTCCCAAAACTTCTTTAGTTCTCTTTGATGGAGTGAGCTCTATTAGCATGATCCCTGACCGTGTGGAAATTTACCACTGTCTTGAACGGCCCTCCTGTACTTGAAGGTGAAATCGTTGTTTTAGCGACTATTCCCTGCTGCAGTGCGTTAAAGGACGTTGACCAATTCCTGAAAACTGTGGCTGTTCATCAGGGCTTTAATGATTTTACTTCGTTTTTATATTGTATATGGGAGCATAAGCCATCAGTTTGTGTGAAACTTAAGCTTTCTTCTAGAATATATGCTCTTAAAAAAAGTTCAGGTGGGCTCATGGATCCCACAGGCTGTATATGGGACTTGTTTGTCTAGAAAGTAGCTTTAAATTTTACCCCTCAGAATTATTGTAGCATATCGCTCAGATTGGGTGGGCGTTCCGTGCTTGGTGGCACTTGGCTAAGAATAGTATTGATGATGATCAGTCCCAGATCATTTGATCACTGTGTTTGGGAGTAACTCCCTGCTGAACGGCTGAGCACTGTGCGTGTTTAACATGTCCGCTGCCATCGGAAGCCACCTCTGGTTATAGCTCTTTAAGGACAGTTGCAGAAGGTTCATTTTCCAACAATATTTCCTGTTTCAGAACGATCAGGAGTTTGGTGTCACACTGAGTTGTTCCCAAGCTGACTTTACAGGTCTCGTCTCTTTGATGGTACCATTAACATAGTGTTTTTTAATTACACAGCATTGCAATACAGTGCCATTTTGCAATTTCTTTGCATTGTACTTGAAAATAAGTTGAATTGCAGACTATTTAAAACCGCTTTCCTGCGCTTCCAGTAGCAGTGAGAGCTTACCTTACGTGAAGCCTTTATGTAAAAATATATTTTGTAACAACCTCATAGATCTTTAACGAAACCAAGATTTGTATTAGCTTTGTATAAATGTTTGTGGCTTACAATTTTATATGTTTAACTTTTTATAAACTTTCCAGGGACTACTTTTTATTGTAAATTTTTTTTTCCTTCCTTGCTTTAGTTTAAGATTGGCAATAAATTATTTCTAAGGGAGGTCCTAGAAGAAAAAGCATCACTTCCTTTTTTTATAAAACGGTTAAATTGATTAATAGTTTAAAACCTCTTAGACTCGCTTGTACATTGCTCTGTACATACTCTCCAAAAGTGTTGCCTTTCAGCTATTAATATTTGCCTTGTGTACAAAAATTACTGACGTTGAATAAACATATACAGCCTCATGGTGGTATTATGAAATTCTTTTCTCAAATTAATAATGCATGGAGGCAGCCGGCTGAGGTGCGTGTTGGCTGAGGCCAGCGGCGCTGCTGCTGCCACCTCTCCACTTTCAAATGAAATGGGTAACAAGTCTCTGGTCTGGAGTAAGCTCTGCTGAAAGAGCTCGTCCAGGTTTGTGTTCAGCCTGATTGCTTTTTCTGTCCAGTAGGGAGGCAAAGGAAACTGCTGACTTGCATTTGACCACCAGTTTGGTGCTCTGTATTTAAAATATTGATAGTGTTTGTGTGTGCTCTGGTGTAAGCCTCTATATCAATTATATATCTCAGCACTGCAGTGGTAGATTTATTATTTTTAAGCTGTTTTCTGAGTCAGCCAGCCTCTGCCTCCTCTAGAAATGCATCGCTGGATGCTTTGCAACTGGCTGCAATGTTGCAGCAGAACATTGATTTCTGTGTGTCAGGGTTTTTAGGCCTGAGATGCTGCTTTTGCTGCAGCAGCCCCTGCATTTGGCTGGTGTGCTGTGGACACTGAATGTTTCAAAATACACAGACCAAGTCCTGTTTGTTTATTATAGAGTTAATACATTAGTAGAGTTAATACGTTAGTATTTGTCTTGATTGGAATACATAAACTAAGAATTCATGGTGATTGTGAGTGTTGCTGTGGGGCAGTGGGAACCTGTGACCTCTGTGTTGTGCACTCAGGGCACTGTGGGAAGAAGCCACCTCCACGCACTGAAATTCAGAGTGGAAAAACCTGTCCTGAAGCTTAAATCTGCTCCACGCTGCAGGTTTAATGCAGGGTCGCCTCATCCCCTGACCGCTGTCTTTGCACTGGAGAAGTTCTATCAAATGAACACCATCTGTGATGTTGCTCTGACTTTGAAAACCAATCTCCTTGGGGTTTTTTGAAAGCTTTTTTCACCTTGTCTGATTTCCTGAGGTGCAGTCAGCCACCTGAGGAGAGCTAACAACATTGAGAACTCACCTTGAAGGACCATGGTGGGGTTTTCTCTGCCCAGTATTACAAGGGCAATTGCATCAGGGTTTGCAGAGACTTCTTGTTGAGTAAGGTTCTCATTAGAAATAGGTTTATGGTGGTGTGGTAACCTGCAGGGCTGCGAACCTCACTGCCCTGGTGCGCCTGGAGGCTGACAGGGATGGGAGAGCTGAAGAGGAGGGGCAGGGATGGGGTGTATTACAGGATTTGTGTGAGAAAGTGGAAGTTTGTTCACTTTCACAAAGCCCTTGATTTAGAAAATGCCTCATTGCGTGTACTGCTGGATGTAGGCTGGGTCTTTGAGCCTCTTCCTTCCTGTTCGAGCAACTTGGTGATTACACAATAACTGACATAAGGCAGTGAAAATGGAGTGGAGCTGCGCTGCAAGAGCTTCCCCAGCAGCAGGAGCTGGGTTCAGAGCTGACCTTGGCAGTCCTGTTCCTGCAGGGAGCCGGCCTGACTGAAGCTGCAGAGCAGCCGAAGGGCAAAGTGCTGGAGGAGCGGCTGCTGAGTGAGCAGGGCCCTTCAGGGAACGCAGCTGGAAACAGGGCAGGGATCTGTGCTGGCCCAGGCCCTGCTGGTTTTGTCTCTAAAACAACACAAAGGTGATGGCATTGGGTTTCTTCTGCCCATACCACCTAATAGGTTGCTTGGTGTGTTTTCCACATGAGCTGCAACGTTTTCACTGGACATAAATCTGAATTACTAGATTAAATTAATAAGAAGGGTCCAGATAGATGGAGTTGCACAGCATTCAGCAATACTGTTTTATTTGTGCTTAGCTTTGAATAGTATTGGATTTATTTGCTTTGGAAGGAAGTGCTTTTATGCGCACTTTAAAATGAGAGGCAAGACATTTGTTCCTGCTGGAGCACAACTTCCACCATCAGCAGCTTATGGGCTCTGGAATTCTTGCTCCTAAGAGGAACTCCTGCAAGATCACTGAGGCAGCCCTGCTTTGGCCTGTGAAAAGTGCCATGACAATTCATCCTGGCGCCCTGGCATGGTAAACAAGCTGCAGACGACTTGAAGATAAGGAATTGAAACATCTGTGAGCACCGAGATGCACACCAAGATGGGAGATGCAGTCCTGCCCATGCATGCTGCCAAGCGAAGCCTCTGCTTCACTCCCTGGAGGAAGCCAAGAGTTTGATTAATTGTTGAGCACTGGATCTGACAAACCTGGATTTAGGGTGGGCCGTTGTGAGCAGAGATGCACTTTAGTGCTTGTGACTTAGTATAAAGGTTAATATTTAAAGCCTGTGTCCTCTCTGCCCCTGGCTGGAAGCACAAGTTGTGTGTTTGCTGTTCCTCCAGCAGCGAGGGCTGTCGGGCACTGGAGAATAAGGTAGGAACATGTTTGTCAGCAGATGCAGCAAATGAATAAATCTCATTTCTCTGCTTGGATGGTTTGAAACATGGTGACCGAGCAAGATGACGCTAATCAGTGCCGACTGGGTTTTATTAATTTAGGACTAAGAGAGCAAGCCCTATGCAACCCGCAAAGTGAGTTTTCCCTACTCTCTATTCCAGTATTGAACGCAGCGCCTAGAGAAGATGCTGACTGTGTTCCCTGCCTTCTTCACACTGACAGGCAGCAATGCTTGGAGCCAAAAATCCCTGCTTGATTTCCATTTCTCTCTCCTATCCAGCACCAGGCCAAACCTTGGATGACCTTCAGCCACATTGCAGGCTCTGTCCTGTGTTCTGTCTGTCTGCAGCCTGGAAGATGAAGTCAACTTCTCTTACGTAGCAGAAAGCCACTCCTTTATCAGATTCAAAGGAGAAGCAGCAGTAGGAAAAGCAAAAAAAACAAAAAAAGGTGGGGGCATATATTTTAAAATTAAGACTTCCCCAGCAGGGCCTTTGGTGCTGATAGTGAATGACTTTTTCCATGTTGACTGTTCTATGTATGCCATGCAAACACTGTTTGTGGGATGACATGAACCGTGAATAGTCAGCAGCAGCAGCTCACCGCGCGGGGCTGTTACGCAGTGAGCACTTCCACAATTAGTAAGTGTGATCACCAGCCCTGACGTGGGGCTGAACTCTGAGTGTGCTGCATAACCACAGTCTTTGCCTGGGTGTTGTTCTTTGCCTTTTCTTTCTATAACATCTGAAAACAAGGTCTATAAATTATACAGATATCTGCGTGGCTGCCTAGGCACTTGTTCTGTTTTGCACTTTACTAGCTGGATCACTGAATCACAGAATGGTTTGGGTCAGAAGGAACCTCAAATAATATCCAGTTCCACCTCCCTGCCATGGGCAGGGACACCTCCCACTGGATCAGGGGCTCAAAGCCCCATCTAACCTCGCCTCGAACACCTCCAGGGATGGGGCAGCCACCTGGGCCACCCTTATAGAAGAAAATNTTTCTATAACAGCTGAAAACAAGGTCTATAAATGATACAGATATCTGCGTGGCTGCCTAGGCACTTGTTCTGTTTTGCACTTTTTCTATATGAGCTGGATCACTGAATCACAGAATGGTTTGGGTCAGAAGGAACCTCAAATAATATCCAGTTCCACCCCACTGCCATGGGCAGGGACACCTCCCACTGGATCAGGGGCTCAAAGCCCCATCTAACCTGGCCTTGAACGCCTCCAGGGATGGGGCAGCCACCTGGGCCACCCTTACAGAAGAAAATTTCCTAGTATCTCATCTAAATCTCTCATCTTTCAGTTTAAAACCATTCCCCCTCATCCTATTCCTGCACTGCCTAATAAAGACTGCTCCCCAGCTTTCATTTAGGATCCCTTTAAGTACTGGAAGCATCTTCTCACATTAATCCAAAGTCTAATGGTGGGAGCAGCTGTGAATTGATGACCATTTCCTGCTGTAGCCTCCCTTTTCCCTGAAGAAAAAGGAAGCAAACCAAAAAACTTCAGTGAAACCAGCATTTTCAAAGAGTTACTAACATCAGGATCTGCAAGGGAACAAATTGAGCAAGCAGCAGCAAGAACCTTCTTACATCATGTCTGGCATTTGCTAAAAATTGTCTAGAATTAAGGGGGAAACTTCCTCTTTTATTCACGCAGAAGACCCAGGCAGACTCCCCCATCTCTCCCATTCCTGCTTATAAACTCCAGAGAAACCACCAGGGGAGGTGATGCAGCCCGTGCCCAGCAGCATGCAGAGCCATGGGACCAACCGCTCAGGGAATTCCTGCCTGATCTAAACCTGAGATGCCCTTTATAAAACCTCAACCAAACCAACCTCAGAGTTTCTCATTTTATCATCTGCTGTGTTCCACCAGCCTGGTTGCTGCCTGGGAAGGGGACACCAGCCTGAGATGACTCCGCAGCCAAAGCTGCATCAGTTCTCCTTCCTCCTCTTCTCCCCATGTCTCTCCTTGCTGATGGCTTTACATATCTCCTCAGCATGGGAAACTGTTTCTTCTCTCACGTCTGCAATACTCAAGGAGAAATACTACTAAATACGTTTCCCCAGCACATAGCAAATCCTAAATCCTCCTCTTGTTTCCAGCTAAATGTCGCCTTTCATTGCACTTGTAATAAAACAGTGCTCCATCGTCTCTACTACCTGTTCTCTGGGGATGCCACTGGGGTAAGGAAACATTTTTATGTGTCCAGACATCATCAGCAAGTCACTGTGGCTGTTTCCTTGTTGTGCCAAAGCACTGATTGACACCACATTGGGATTTCTTCCCTCAGAAAGGCAACCCTAGGTGCCTGAACCAGCAGAATAGATGCATGAAGAGTACTTAGATATTTAATATGCAAATAATTGCTAAAAGTCTCTTCTCTCTAAGAGGCTAGCAAGGTAAAGTGTTTAATTTTCCCTCTTAACAGAAGCAGGGATTGAATATGAAAGCATTTGGAAGACAGCCAGCCGTTTCGCTGGAGCCAGGCTTCCCACTCCATGTCTCCATACCCTGTCTCATTTACTTGCAGCAACACAAATGTCTGTGTCGATGCCAAAGTCAGGAGAGCAGAGAAGGAAAACAGTCTGGCACCTTCTCTTTCTGCTGTGGCTGTTCTGGGCAGCGGAGGTCAGCGATTCCCTGGGCATGCAGGGAGCTGCTCTCCCTTGGATGAGAATTGCTGACCACGTTTTGGGAATATTTCTTGGAGTGAACAACTTCAAGAACTATCTGTAACTATTAGGCAGGAAAAAAAGCACCTCCAGAGGGCAATTCCCAGCCTGAAGTGGAGTCCCAAGCAGGTCGAGTGAGTCACTCCTCAGCAGTGACCAGCCCAGACATGGTCATGGCACTTTCAGGTGCCTCCAGTGAAATGAAACCACCTCCGCCCCAGCACCTTTGTGCTCTATTTCCCTGATGAAGAAAGTCAGTACGGTGTGAACGTGTCAGTACAGAGCACTCCTGAGATCTGTGGAGGAAGGGTCTACTGCTGTTTTCTTGCTGAGGATTATTTTAAGTGCAGGGTCCTCCAGTACCCTTTCGTGGTGGGATGTGTCCCATCCCAACTCCAACAATCCCTTCTGTAACAGTCACACACCTTTGCAAATAAAGGGCTCCAGATCTTGGCAATGGTAAAGGAAATAACCCCATGAGTTTTACAGCTCCTAAAATGCAAAAGAAGGATAACTAAATCCTCATTTAAATGCTTATTTCCACAGCTAGACCTCTTTGGCTCACACATCCCTTCAGCACAGGCTGATTTTTTAACTCCATCTTCCTGTCAGACAGGATTTCTGTTTGTGCAGACACGAATGTCACCTCATTTTCACATCTTGCCCACTGTAGTAAGCCCAGACTGCCTGGGAAGAGTTCCTACTGCCATGCTTATGGAAAGTACTTCGGACCTGAACATTTTAGCAAGAGAAACAGCAGATCTGCAATGCACAGATAGTTTGTTTGACTTAAATGGCAAGGTTATTCACTGCACACAGTTCTGGTTGAGCCCCTTTGAGGTCAGCAGGCAGTGTGGTGCCAGCATTAATGCCACAAATGTGCCCTGAAAGGTGTCAGAAACACCCGAGCTGTCTCCGCTCGCTTCGAACCAAATCCTTATGGAGGAGCCACGAGGCAGAGGGAGAACGGTGGTGATCTGAGCACTAAATATAGCAGCCATGCTCACTCAACAGCTTTGGGTCCAGCAGATAATACCCCGCTTCGGAAGAAGACTACATATCACCCTATGGGAAAGTGTGCAATCCAGTTTCTATGACCACGTCGACCACACTTACCAGGAATCCCAGGATCCCTATCTTTCACTATTTTATGTCGCTATTTTATGTGGTCTTTGTAATATGAGTGGGTCTGAATGCTCAGGCTGTGCAGCTCAGTGAGGTGCATTTACACATGTAAAAAGGTCCCCTGTGTTCCCAGATTTCCTGTATATTGCTGCTTGTTTCCTGAAAATAACTTTTTTGTTGATAATCGTTTTCACTTTTCAGGGGATCTCTTGAAATAACAGAATCATAGAATCACCAGGTTGGAAAAGACCCACCGGATCATCGAGTCCAACCATTCCTATCAAACACTAAACCATGTCCCTCAGCACCTCGTCCACCCATCCCTTAAACCCCTCCAGGGAAGGTGAATCAACCCCCTCCCTGTCAGCCTCTGCCAGTGACCAATGACCCTTTCTGTGAAAAATGTTTTCCTAATATCCAGCCTGAACCTCCCCTAGTGGAGCTTGAGGCCATTCCCTGTTGTCCTGTCCCCTGTCCCTTGGGGAGAAGAGCCCAGCTCTCTCCTCTCCACAACCTCCTTTCAGGGAGTTGCAGAGAGCAATGAGGTCTCCCCTCAGCCTCCAGGAGTCAGGACGAGAGGGAATGGCCTCGAGCTGCACCAGGGGAGGTTCAGGCTGGACATTAGGAAAATATTTTTCACCAAAAGGGTCATTGGGCACTGGCAGAGGCTGCCCAGGGAGGTGGTGGAGTCACCATCCCTAGAGATGTTTAAAAGACGGGTAGACGAGGTGCTCAGGGACGTGGTTTAGGGGCAGAGAGGAATGGTTGGAGTCGATCCCAGAGGTACATTTTCCAGCCTGGTGATCCTCTGATTCTCTGATTCTGTGAACTGCAGCCTGCCTTGAGGCTCATCTTTTCCACCTTGTGCCTGATGTGCTCTCTAGTGGGTTATCAGCGTTTTGGTGGGTCAGGTTCTCGCGTGGTGGCTCTCTAGGCTCTTGGAGGTGGTTAGCATCTCCCATGAGTGCGACACGAGGGAAAAGAGTGCGTGCGGGAGGATGGGGGAGTGGGAAACTCATCCCGTGAGTGGGAAACCCATCCCGTGAGGGGGAAGCTGTCCTCCCTCACCGCCTTCCCGGCTGTGGGACAGAGGCAGGGCCTGAGGGGGCGGCAGGGGGCGCCCGCGGGCCGCGCAGCCCGAGCCGCCGGGGGTGGGTGGCCTTGGCCTCAAGGCCCCGTCCAGTCCCGACCCTGGAACCCCTCCTGCTGGATCCAGCCGCTCAAAACCTCATCCAACCTGGCCTTGAACACCTCCGGGGATGGGGGTTCTCTGGGCAACGTGCTCCAGGGCCTCCCCACCCTCACAACAAAACACTTCTTCCTAACATCTCATCTCGATTTCCCATCTTTCAACTTAAAACTGTTCCCCCTCGTCTGATCCCTGAACTCCCTGATTAAGAGCCTCTCCTCAGCTTTTCTGGAGCCCCTTTCCATGCTGGAAGATCTCCTTGGAGCCTTCTCTTCTCCAAGCTGAACAACACCAACTCTCTCAGCCTGTCCTGAAGGGGCTACAAGAAACTGGAGAGGTGATAGGATGAGAGGTAATGGGGATAAACTGGAGAGGGGCAAATTTAGACTAGACATAAGGTAGAATTTCTTCACCATGAGAGTGGAGAGGCCCTGGAACAGGTAACCCAGAGAAGTTGTGGCTGCCCCATCCCTGGAGGGGTTCAAGGCCAGGTTGGATGGGGCTTGGAGCCCCTGATCCAGTGGGAGGTGACCCTGCCCATGGCAGGGGTGGGACTGGATGATCTTTAAGGTCCCTTCCAACCCAAACTGTTCTATGATTCCATAATTCCTCATACAGAAGGTGCTCCAGCCTTCAGAACATCTTCGTTGCCTCCTCTGAACTCACTCTGATAGATCCATGTCCTTCCAGTGCTGAGGACTCCAGTCCTGCATTCTCTGGGTGAGGTCTTATGAGAACAGAGTAGAAGGGGAGAATCTCCTCCCTCGACCAATACAGGTTTGCCCAACACAGGCTGCTTTTTAGACCCTGACTGATGAAACTGAGCATATCTTTGTTGCCCATCACCCTCTGTAGAGGCAGGGCATGATGTTGGGCTCCAGACACCTGGAGCAAGTGGACAGACATTCCCTGCACCTATGTCCAAACTGTTTGTGCAAGCTGCAAACTGCTGTAGGCTCTGACATCACAGGAAAATACAGTATATGGAGTTGGGGCAGTCACACCAGCCAGCACTCAATGTCTCCTCTCCTTTGGCAGCACTGCAGCTGTGCTGCTGGCATCCACCACTGCCCTCCCGCTGCTCCCCTTCCACAGGGCATTGCTGCCCACCCTGCCTAGCATGGCAGACCTCAGCAGAGTTAGAATCATGGAATAGTTAGGATTGGAAGGGACCTTAAAGACTATCTAGTTCAAACCCCCCTGCCATGGGCAGGGACATCCCACTAGCTCAGGTTACCCAAGGTCCCATCCGACCTGGCCTTGAACACCTCCAGAGTTGGTGCTGGTGTTACAAGAGAGATGGAAGAGCCCATCTGTGGAATGTGTGCTGGCACTGCCAGCCTGCTGCTTCCCAGTAAGGTCACCCACTGCCCTGCAGGAACCAGCGTTCGTCCGTGTTAGTAGCACATTTCCAAAGCTACAGCATCACCTGTTCCCAAGGCCTCCTGGAGACAAGGGTGTCCAGAAGCAGTGTTATAACCAGACTGCTCTGGGTAGATTTGTGGGCACCTTTCTCCCTGGGAACCTTGTACATGGCTGGATTGTGCCTGACCCAGGATGGGGCAGAGCTGCAGAGCCCTGGAAGTGGGTACCTGGAAGCCACCTCTGCCTGGAAACCATCACCTCACGCTTGAGACTGGATTACAACATCGGTGGTGTGCACAGGTCAGCTGCACGCTTTAACTTCCTTGCAGGACGGCTTTCACAACCCCTACATTAGTTTGTGTTTCAGCTGTTGCTGTAGATACTGCAGCTTCTGTCTGCGCGTGTTTTCTTGTTTTTCTCATCTTTCTATGGTATTATAGACATAAAAACTGAAGGAGCACATAAGTTCAGGGTTTCCAAAGGAAATTGTGGTCTGAGACATGCAAAGAAATGTCAGTGGTAGAGAGTTATACTTGTGGTTAGTAACTGTTTATTTGTTTTGCTAAGTAGAAGCAGGTGTTGCAGAAGAGTCAGGGTATTTGGGGAGAAAAAGGCAGAAGGGTTGCATTGAGCACATGTACTGTGGGGTTGAAAACCTTCTAGCCAGTATTAACCATATTGTCTCTAAATACAAGAAGCAGAACACAGTGGAGAGAGAGAATGATTTTGCTTTTTTAGGATTAAAGACTTTTCACTTTCTTATTTAGTTTTCACTTGATGTGTTACATCTTGAAGACCTTACTATCAAGGAACTCATGAAGACGACAGCAAAACAGTGGAAGGAACCCAAATGCATTCACCAAAAGCCCTTCAAGGAGTGATTATGAAAATGCCTTCATGTGCAGAACTAGAGCATAGAAGCAGACTGTGTAGGATATGTAGAAATGCCCCCTTATCTAAAGGGTTATTTTCTGCCACTTGCTATGGGCTATTTTAAAATTTACTGTCTGACAAGAAACTACCAATACACTACAAATTCTTCCCTGCAAAGCTCATGTTTGTATCATCTCTTGGCTGACACTGGTTGCTAACGCGATGCTACAGTATTTGGTCTCTGCTGATGCCACGCGTATCCAGGATTGTTTGTCTTCATCACTCTTGAACGCTTCTTTTCTAAGTAGTGTCTAAATAGGGTCTGTATCACCAGCTGCAGGCAACTTGTGCTGCTTAATTCTTGGTGTTTTATAAGACTCTAATAATAAAATTGCTGGGAGGAAAGTCCCTATGTAGAAGTAAAAGGGAATTTGCAGGTGAAAGGGGCAGCTGGGAATGAATATCTGGGGGTGGGTGCTGGGACTATGTGGGGAGAGGCAGTCTGTGAGCACATGATGCCTGCTGCCCCGTGAGTCTCCTGGTACCCAGATCTGTCCATAGTGTGGATTGCAAGGAGAGAAGCAAAGTCTGGTTGCATCTAAGAGTTTGCATGAAGATCAAGAGACAATGTCCTGAGCTTTAATCCAGGTTATTTACATAGTACATAGTTACTTTTTTTTTTTTTAAGTAAGTTCACAGATTTAATTGGTGCTTTGTGCGAGAGGTTTAATTTCCTGTGTCAGGATGTTGTTTTTAATTACTGTGACCAGGATTTGGCTAGGCTTCCGTTTTACTTCACAGCAGCCAGGTAGGACGATTCCTCCTCTGTGCTGGTAAATTGACTCCCTCGTGCCAAGCCCCAGATCAGGCTGATGGGGGAAGAGTTCCCACTGGGTGCAATTTTCGGGATTAATTTTTGCTCTCTGCTTCACGTGTTTTCTTTTGTGCTGCCTTCCTGGTCTTACACCGAGCAATTAAATTCTCTAAACTGTGTGAATTATCTGCTATTAAAAGTAGACACCAGTGTGCATCTATATATAAAGTTACTCTTTTGAAACAGAATTACTTAAACATTCTGATCTTTATTGCTGTTGTTTCCTTGCTTTTGAAAACTGAATTTGACTTATGTATATAGATTATGTCCAGTGACCACTTGACACACTGTTAGCTGACCAGTTTGGCCCCCTCTGCTTTTTATCAGGGAGAAATCTAACACACAGGACAGGCTGCAAGACTCCTTTAAGACAAACACTCAGGTTGGAATTCTTGTCTCGTTCAAAGCCGTGCAAAAGAGATGGAATAAAGATCTTTTGAGATGTGAGGATACCACCGTAGATCTGGGTAGGGCGGGGGCTGTCTCAAGGAAAACATTTTACAAACTAAGTTTGAATGTGGTTTCATATTTAAATATCTGGGGGATCTGTTTACATGAGCATTTGCTGTAATGGGAGCAAGTTTCCACCTTCTCTTTGCTGAGCTCCCTTGATTGTGATATTGGAAGAAGCTGTGGAGGGCTCTGACCCCTCCACCAGCAGAGGCAGGAGACAGACAGACAGTGAAAAGGAGAAGAAGCAGCAAAGCTGCCTTTGTGCCTGCAGAATCCTTTCAAGGTACAGCTTTTAAAATATATTTTACTTAGGAATTATATGAGTTACTGAAGGAGGGGAAAGTCTCGCCAGTCTGATAGGGTTTCTGTGCAGGCAAGGGTGGGCACAAGTGTTGCTGAAGCTGCAGTTTGGGGTTTTCAAGCACGGGCAGTGACAAAAAGCCTTGCTGGATGATGTGCAGGTGATTTTTTAGCAGAAAGGGCTGCGTTTTGTGAGCAGCAAGAGAATGACTTCATGTTTGTGGTGCAAGGAGTTGCTGGAGGCCCAGGAGCAGATTCCTCCAGTGGCACTGAGAGTGGGATGTGCCCCTTCTTGTGCCTGCTCTCGCCCAAGGGGGCTCACCAAGGGGACCCTTGACCATGGGGCAGCAGTGTGGGCTCCTCTGCCCACGTTCCTCCCCTCGGTTTGGACAGGGAGGAGTGCAGCTCTTCACCATGACATTAACAGGCTGTCCAGGGAGGTGGTTGAGTCACCTTCCCTGGAGGGGTTTAAGGGACGGGTGGATGAGGTGCTGAGGGACATGGTTTAGTATTTGATAGGAATGGTTGGAATCAATGATCTGATGGGTCTTTTCTAACCTAGTGATTCTGTGATTCTATGAGCGCACAGGCTTTTCCTTCAGGCTTTTCTGACTGGGTCTGAGGGGAACCCGGCTTTGCTTTTGTTTTCCCCAGCAACACCAAACTGCCTGGCGTCATTAGCCCATTGGCAGGAGTCCATCCCGTCAGTGTGGGGAGCACCTGATAGCATCGGGGGTGACCCGCTAGGGGGTGCAGGTCGGGGTGGCGTGCGGCTGAGGACGATAAGGGGTGGCTGCAGCCCAGGGTGTGTGAGGGGGGAAGATAGAGGCATAGCGAGGGTTTGGTGGCTGTTGTTTCGTACAGTGAGGGCAAACTTATTCAACCAGAGGCCCCAGGGCTGCAGCAGGAGGAAGGGAAGGGAATGATTTCACAGTGGGCAGTGATCTCTGCGGTGAGTGGGAAGGAGCTGGCTTTCCTATGGATTCAACTCCAAGCAGGGCCTAGATTGTTACTCCATGTATTTTCCAATTTCAAGTTTCCCAGTGTTCACATTGCGATATTTAGCAAAAGCTGGCTTGTCCCTCAGTGCTGCTTTCAGAGAAGTGGCAGAGGTGCATCCCATCCTGCATCCACATGGATGCATCCCATCCTACACCAAGGCTGGCTTCTAAGTGCTGGGATGGGGAGAGGCATCCTGCTCTGCTCTTCCCTCCTCTCTGTGCAAACCAGAAGCTGCTTTCACACCTGGTATGGGTTCTCCAAGAGAACGCAATGTGGGAATGTCAAGGTGCGGTAATTGCTGTGCCAGCTCCTGGCTGTGGATGCTGCATCTTGAGTAGAAGTGGCCTTGCACATGGAAGTGTCCTCGTATCCCTGCTGTGCTCTGGCTGCCAGGGACACACAGCTGCTGCTGGCAGTGAAAAGCAGGGACACAGACCTGAGAGGGGAAGTATTTGAGTAATTTTGGTCAAGTGCTGTGTCTGGGAGGGGATAAAAGGCTTGAGGAATAGGTTTGTCCGAGTGGCAGTGTCAGAATCAGACCTCCTCACCTGTCCTTGTAGCCTTCAGGCAACCTGTATTATTTAGTCATTTGCTTACAGTCAGTTTATACCCTTCCCTACCAACATGTGAAGTAGATCCAGGACCGCATGTACAGGCTGCTGAGCTGGAGGTTAGGGGAATGCCAGAGGAGATGACCCTGCTCCTTCACTGCTCAGGGACAGGGCTAGGAGGATGCTGGGCTTAGGCAGCATCATCACCCCATTGAAAAAATTCTTCACAGAAAGGGTCATTTGGCAGTGGAACGGCTGCCCAGGGAGGTGGTTGACTCGCCTTCCCTGGAGGGGTTTAAGGCATGTGTGGATGAGGTGCTGAGGGGCATAGTTTAGAGATTGGTGA